>OX183132.1:53464038-53819038 GCA_945261195.1 Cryptosula pallasiana | reverse complement strand
TGATGATGATGATGATGATGATGATGATGATGATGATGATGATGATGATGATGATGATGATGATGATGATGATGATGATGATGATGATGATGATGATGATGATGATGATGATGATGATGATGATGATGATGATGATGATGATGATGATGATGATGATGATGATGATGATGATGATGATGATGATGATGATGATGATGATGATGATGATGATGATGATGATGATGATGATGATGACGATGATAACATTGATGCTTATACTGATGATGAAGAAGATGATAATATGACGGATGATGACTCTGAAAACAAAAAATTTGAGGAAAAAGATGAAGTTGTCGACAATGATAGTGAGAAAAGCAATGAAGATAACAATCACGTTTCAAGCGAAGCTAGCAGGATTTCGATATCGGAAATTTAATTAAGGTATGTTAATCTTCACTAGTAATAAGTAACTACTAATAACCGTATTTTTCACCATAGTATAATGTAGTTGTTATAACGACATCTATGTATGCTTTTAGATAGAATACGTGTACAAGTGAATGACTGTCGGCTCGCCAAATCTATCAGCAACAACTCATGAACATTAAATTATATATTATTTGTATTGTGCAATAATTTGTATATATTTAGTGTAATAAAGTATTTTATTCATATTTAACATTAGTAATTTAGTCAATTTGTAAAACTTTCGGGGTTACAACTCTAAAATGTTACAAAGTTTTCAATGTTCCGACACAAAAATAAATATTTCAAGTTATCGTCTCATTTTCAAAAACGTTAAGACAACTCCCATTTATAATTTCTAAACTTCGTTTTTGAAAAATATGTAAAAGTTGTCGGCACATTTTGTCAAAATGGTAAGACAACTCCGCTTTTACACAAAAAATTGTGAAAATGTTTTATAATTTGTTTGAGAAACCAAAACAGTAGAAGACTTATTTACAACCACAAGCATTATACTTTAGGTTTTACAGTTTTGTGAATTGGGTGTTGATAGTTTGTCACGATATGACATAATAATTAAGTAATTATAGTCTTTTTCATAACAATGCTATAGATTCAGTAATACAGATGTGAAATTTACTGTTTCATCACTTGGATGCAGTATGAAGGTAGTTGATGTAATATTTATTTTGTAATATTATGCAAAGTAATACAGTAAGAATGAAGCGTATGGAGTTCTCAACCACAAAACAAATAAAATAATGCATTAGGTAAACTAATGACAGAACAATTTTACATGAAGTGTATACATATGAATAAAGTATTCATAAAAACGCAGACTATTGTCTGTATATATAATATATATATAGAGAGTATTTATAAAAAACATCCTATTAACTATATATTTTGTGGTAAGAAATTATAAAATAGGATAGTTGCATAAAGCCTATTCCAGAGCCATGATAATATTAAAAAATATAGTGAAATAAAAATTTTAAAACTCACCTAAGAGTGCAGTTAATACAAGAATTTCTTCTTGAAAAAAATCTGAATTTTTTTGCATTTTCTGTCTAATAGACGCTAATTTCAATTTAACACAATCATTAAAACCCTTTTTTTTCATCCCATCTTTTATATTCAAAATTAATTTAAGTGAAGTCATATCAATCTTTTGGCTTCGTTTTAAATCTACTTGAGTTTGTGGGTTATCTGTTACAGTATTAGATTCTAAAACACTGGTTTTTGGACTGCACTGTGAACTAGCAACAGAAATTAAGTCATTATTACTTTCTTCAGTTTCTGAAAGATCAGAATCTGAAGATATAAGCGCTCTCATTTTTTTACATTGGTTTTTAAGTAAAAGGTTTCGATTTCCAGCAACCGGTTTTTTAGCTATTGCCAACCATTTACACCCTAATTCAAAATCTAAATCAATATTTCCAGAAAAATAACCGTCTATTGGATAGAGATATACTAACATAGAATTTTTTGGAAAAGTAATATCCATAACTAACTCAGAATATTTTTTATTTATAAATAAAACAAAATTATTATAACTAGCAATATCAACAATAAAAAACATTTTAGTTTTCAAAATACAACTATGTTGCTGGAGTTCTCTCAAAGTTGTATGTGATTTTCCGCATAAACAATAAGAAATAAACAAGTGAGCAAAAAAATGTCTTGAAAGAACTCGGCCAGGCTCATGCATCTTCCCTAATTTAAATTTTTTACCACAAAATATACACGAAATACTGTCTTTTTTTCTTTCAGTGCTTCGCTCAGCGTCTTTGTACAATATGCTATCAATAATAACGTAAGCACTGAAAGAAAATACCTTGTGTTTTTGTTATCAATATCTACAAGCAAAATAAACAAAATCTCATTATATATATATATATATATATATATATATATATATATATATATATATATATATATATATATATATATATATATATATATATATATATATAGATAACTGCCTTGAGTATGGTATATGTATATAAAGATAATGCATATCACTTACACTTGAAGCACTCCTTATCATCTTTTATTTCCCCAACTATAACACTCATGCTTCTGTATTGTTCTAGTTGCTGGTTCTCTGCTTGAACTAAAATAGAAAATACGAATGTAATTATGTTAGTTTTTGAAAAAAATTTATTAAAATTGAATGAGTATGTAGTAAATAATATTTTTATCATACTCACATTCAAATGTATGACGGTCGTAGGAGAGAAAGGATTCATCCTTCCCTATATAGCATGCGCTTGCAATAAAGCGTGTAGATGTTTTCTCTACAAAAATAACGTAGTAAATGTAGAGTCGTTATTATTTTACCTACAGAAAAATTTACATTTTTCATAATACAGAAAAATACTTACTCATAGCAATGTGCGTCGTAGCCCTGCTCTTTTTTACCTTCTCTTCTTCACCAAAGCATTCCTCAATCCATCTTAACGTTTCATCATCCGTAGAGCTTAATAAAACAATAAATCAAGATTGTGATTAATTAAAAGCTCTATATAATACAGTTGAATAATAAAGTTTCAATAATATACTTACATAGCACTGAAATCTATTTCATCTATATTTATATCTAGTGCATCATTTGAGGTTGTAGACCTACAAGTAATATATATATATATATATATATATATATATATATATATATATATATATATATATATATATACGTTTGTATAAATTTATAAATGTAACTGCAACAAAATTGTAAAAGATAGTATAAAATAACTTACTCATTTGTTGTAGGAATATTGCTAGCCATTTTTTGTAGTTTCGCAGACTAATACTTGAAATGAAGTACAAATGAAAACTGATACTGTTTAGAAGAAATAGTTTCTCTTATATACAAAACATTGAAGTCATTTATCAAGATTAATTTGTAGACTGATTTTCTGATTATTACTATGATAAATGATATTGTTTTTTAAAAAAAGTGGAAGACAATTAGGAAGTTGGTTAAAAAATAGGAAGATAGAGATTAGATAGATTAATAAGCTTAACCACCACATACACCCCTGTAAACTTTCTTTCCATCTAGCTAAAATTTTTGAATGTAGAGCGTTGGATAAACAAATTTTACAACCTCTAGATTGATACTCTTTTAAATATAACTAGCTAGGATGAAACTTACATTTCATTTGAATGACAACTCACATCCTTCAAACATATTTTTATAGCAACAATTTGATGTGTGATTAACTAATTCAATTGCAATTCATTGATATGCTCTACTACAACACACACTACTTCGAACTATGCGGTCAACTGAAGATATTCACAAACAATCATATAGACACATCAACAGCAAAACATTGATGCGGTGTAGTTCCATCTTTATATCATCAGACAGTAAATTAATATGTGAGAGCTTCAATTATAGTTTACAACATTAAGCATGAGTTCGGAATGTAATAAAATACTTTACAGGTACTGATAGCATTTAATAACTAGTTCAATTGCAGTTTATTGATATAGTCTACTATAACACGCACTACCACAAACAATCATATAGACACATCAACAGCAAAACAATGATGTAGTGTAGCTTCATCTTTATATCATCAGACAGTAAATTAAAATGTGAGAGCTTCAATTATAGTTTACAACATTAAGTATGAGTTAGGAATGTAATAAACACTTTAAAGATATCTGATAGCGTTTAAATATGTATATGTAACATATAACTCTTGATTTATTAGACAAAACAGCTTCCTAAAAATAGAAAATATACTATGTATGTTGATACATTGTTTGTATTTCACACAAAAAACAATGAGATATTTTAAAAAAAGTAACAGTCTAACTAATAAAACAAGTGGATAAAGTCATGCTTTGTTCATGTTTTTTAGACAATAGCGGAGATAACTAGGATAAAAAGTAAAACCACAAATCCGTTTTGGTGAAAGGCTGTAACTGCATTAACTAATATGTAATTAAACAATAAAAAACAGGAGATAGATGCAATCAAGTTCTCTTCCTTTTTAGGTTGAATTCGATCTATAATTCCATCATCTATGGACGTTTGTTGTTTTGTTTTAAATAAAAATAACATGATAATAAACAGTGCTTAGGTGTAATTAATGACTTTTCTCGAGCGGCTTTATAACACTTAATATTAAAAAGATCAAAACATATAGGATTAAGCGAGAGATGATGAATAATGACTTTTCTGGAATGAGTTTATTAGTAAATTGACACTTGAGTTATATTATAATTAATTATTTTTTAAAAATGAACTGGTAACATTACGTCGACTGAAATAATACCTAAAACGTCTCGCATAAATTTTGATCTGACTGAAAATGGACTGAAAACCTTCAAGGTGCGTAAAAATTCTCGTAACTCGCTATAGCGGATATTCTAAGAAATATTTATTTTCTCGTTGCTAACTTGACGTAAAATATTTTGTAACGGATGTCACATGATCTCAATCGATTTTTTTGAACTGAATCACTTAGTTACTCGTAAACATTTGATACTCGCTTGATTTCTTTGATAACAGCAATATCCCAATTGTGTTTATCGTAAATATTTCAAAAACGGATATTGCGTGTTTCAGTTGGTTTTTCCTACTGAATCACTTAGTTACTCGTAAACATTTGAAAATTGTTTGAATTTTTCGTTGATAAAACATGTTGCAAGTATCTTTTAACAAATATTACCGTAATTTCAATCAGTTTTCTTTACTAGATTACTTATTAACTCATCATCATTCATAATCGCTTTTATTAATAGTTGTTGCAAAGCAATGTTGTATTTAAATAATATTACTACGATTCCAACCAATTTCCTTACTGAATTACTTAATTACTCGCCAGTATTTCATAATTTCTTTCACTAATAATTACAAAGTAATATTGTAAATATATAATGCAGTAGATACTAAATTGACACAAATTTTATTCATATGATTTTAAAACTTAACTAATGTAGTTTTTTTACCAAACATCAGTACATCAAAGACATCATTGTAAAGGAACAAACTATGCAATAACTGTTATTACTTTGTATTTATTACAAGTTGTAGTGCTTTGTATTACTTAGTATTTACTGACTCTAGCTACGTTATATGGGGAGATTTTCTTTACTTATTATGTAATAAATGTATATAATCATATAATGATTCATTTTTAATCAATGTATTTATTCAATTTAGATATATCTCCTCTCTCTATGTAGATATAAATATACCCATAAATATGTACATAATCGACCATATGTACATGAATGTATAGAAAACTAAAAGAAATCAATGTATTTATTCAATTTAGATATATCTCCTCTCTCTATGTAGATATAAATATACCCATAAATATGTACATAATCGACCATATGTACATGAATGTATAGAAAACTAAAAGATCTCTCTCATCTCTCTCTCTCTTTCTCTCTCTCAAGATACCATATGTATGTATGTATGTATGAATGCATTGATTGTCATTACAAGTTGTAGTGCTTTGTATTACTTAGTATTTACTGACTCTAGCTATATTATATAGGAAGATTTTCCCTACTTATTATGTAATAAATGTATATAATGATATAATGATTCATTTTTGATCAATATATTTATTCAATGTAAATATATCTCTTCTCTCCTCTCTCTATGTAGATATAAATATACCCATAAATATGTACATAATTAACCATATATACATGAATGTATAGAAAACTAAAAAATCTCTCTCCTCTCTCTCTTCCTCTCTCCTCTCTCTCCCTCTCTCCTCTCTCTCTTTCTTTCTCTCAAGATACCATATGTATGTATGTATACATTGATTGTCATTACAAGTTGTAGTGCTTTGTATTACTTAGTATTTACTGACTCTAGCTATATTATATAGGAAGATTTTCCCTACTTATTATGTAATCAATGTATATAATCATATAATGTTTCATTTTTGATCAATATAGTTATTCAATGTAGATAAAACTCCTCTCTCCTTTCTCTCTCCTCTCTCCTCTCTGTCTTCTCTCTCCTCTCTCTCTCAAGATACCATATGAGTTCAAATTATGTGAAAAAATTATCAAAACTTAAATGCCATACATTCAAAATCTAGCTGCCATATGAGTTCAAATCAAGTAAAAAAATAATCAAAACTCAAATGCCATTTAAATACCACTCAAATGCCACTCAAATGCCTCTCAAATGAAATACAATGTAAACTCGGCGAATCCATCCAACGTCGTAACTCATTGCATAACCCCCAAGATCTAATCCACAAAAAAACACTTGGTAGGGAGATCTGCTCATATATTACTACTATTATTTTACATTACTGTTTAATCACCTATACTAATACATAGCTCTTTATTTTAGTTCATTATGAAATCAAAAGCAGTAAGAGTAAAAGACTTCCTCCTGGAGATCTATCATCAATACATCAGAGAAGATGTTATTGTCCAGGAGAAGGCAATGTACCCACTCACATTCCAAGCTATGCTATTATGCATTACACAACCTTTACTGCAGACACTATATATCTTAATACACTTTATTATATACTTTATTACATTTACTATTAACCTTTCCGAGATATTTTATAGTATAAGCATTCAATATACTTGTTATATAATAAATGCATATAATCATACGACGATTCATTTTTATTCAGTGTAGACATGAATATAGCCATAAATGATTAATTTTTGTTCAATGTAAACATAAATATAGCCATAAATATGTACATTAAATGCCATAAAGTATTAACCCTACTTATTATGTAATAAATGTATATAATCATAAAACAATTCATTTTCATTCAATGTAGACATAAATATACCCATAAATATGTACATAGTTATACATATATACATGAATGTGTAAAAACTAAAAAAAATTATTTACACTCAAGATGCCATAAGAGATAAAATTATATAAAACAAAAATCAAAAAATAAATTCGATAAAATATTAACTCGGCTGCTCTAATCAACGCCGTAACCCATTGCATTCACCCCGGGCATTCATCCCACAAAAAACACTTGGTAGGGAGATCTGCTCATATATTACTACTATCCAGTACCAAGACTGGCTATGCATTGACCAATGTGAACAATAAAATGGAGAGTTTACAATATTTGTATTGGCATGTTGTACAACAAATGACCTAAAAGAATGAAAAACTGTTCAACTCAATGGCAACTGAGATACTATATAAATAAACTAATAGCGATTGCGGAGTGAGCGATGTTAAGCAATCGATACCAAGAAAAGTGTCTAGTCGCTGCAGAGTATGGTATTGGTTGAAAACACATAAATCAAGTTGAAGATTTCTAAGAATAAAATCAATTAATCTTAACATCTACTGTTGTTGCTGCTGAAATTCTTTGCTGATTAGCTTAGATAAATATTGATTTGTCGAGCCATCTGCTTAAATGAAGACAGCCTCACAGAGACTGCATTGATCATGTATCTTTGAGAGATAAATTATTCCAATACTTTCCTAGGTTTCACCTTAATTGTTATTTTTTTCACAAGCACTTAAAGCATTGCTTGTAAACTGTACAAGTCAGTAGTAAAGTTGGAGCAGATCTGCATCATAGTGTTTAAGGACAGTAAAATTCATCGGGTCCAAAAACGTTTTCTTTGCACCAGGTGCCATGAGAACTGTTTGAGTACCTATCTGTGTGCACCAGGTATTAATTATATCAGTTGTTAATGTTTGTGATATCGTATGATCGTTTATTATCTAAGTGTTAATTGTGTAGGGGTTGTTTATATTAGGGTTTGTTTTGATTGCTGGTCTGAGCATTGTATAGAAATGAAGTGTTGTATAATTATACTGCTACTGATAGGCAAGATGTCTACAGAGGAAGACGCGGAGATGAGAGCAATGAGGGAAAACTATATGGTTGATGGTGGAGAGAGTGATGTTGTAGATAATGTATTGTTCAGAATTTTGTAGTGATGTGACAATTCACTAGGTAGCGGGTATCTGCACCTCCCTCAGTACCAGACTAGACCACAGGCTGAAGTTCAGTAGCCTGGTCAGGTACTACTGGTTAGTAGCGCAAGCCGGCATAGCTGGGTTGTGTGCTGGACTAGATGCTGGGAGAGAGGGCGAGAGGGCGAGAGGGCGAGAGGGCGAGAGGGCGAGACGGCGAGAGGGCGAGAGGGCGAGAGAGGCACAGAGTGGGCTAGAATAAAGCAAAGTAATCGAGTATAAGAATAGCCTTAGTGATCCATAAAACTGGCTACTAGAAGAAAGGGGTACAGTATGTATGTCATGTACACAGTTTAGATAGCTCGTAAAAAAGGCATAGATCCGTGTCTTTCAGAATTCTTCTTGTAGGTTACGAGCTAGATTTGTCCTCTAATAATTATGGCTGCTCTGTGGTAGTAGAGCTACGCAGTGAACAAATGGTAATATAGGATTAGCTGAAGCTATTTCCTGTATAGTATTACTGAGTCTGATACAGAAAGTGCTAATAGTTACGATGACATTGGTTTTCGTTATAGGATTTCCTACTGTTGGAGGGATTACCGAGTTTAATATTTATGAAAGCGCTGTCAAAGACTTACAAAAGACAAGAACTTCTCCCTTTCGAACCATAAATGAAACCATAGGCAAATGATGAGCGTCTAATTCATTATAGATGGAAGTGCTGAAGAGTTTGTTGTGAGGATGAGTTGGCTTTTTATGGTGATGATAGATATGACAACGAGTTTCTTTCTAGAGAAGGAAAAAAAGATGGTTGATAATTGACAACTTGATGGATGAAGTTTCTGATAAAACATGTGCCGATTCCTTGTATACGAAACAGAGTCATAACTGAAACATAAAGGTCTTTTTGATTGTTCAGAATCTGTCTTTGAAAGGAAATCGTACAATTTCCTTGAATGGTGACAATTTTTTCCATTTTAAAATCCCTTGAGATGCTTCTTTGGTTACCCATTTGGTTTACCAGTGCTTCCCCAGGAAAACAAAATATATGCAATTAGCCTGTTGAACAAGCGACAAAAGACCATACTCTTTTCTATGAATGGACACGACTGAGCAAACGGATGATCATCATAGACTATGGAAAACTCGTGTATCGGACGTGCCTGTCACGTGATATGTATCCAACTAATAGCACATGAGTACAATTACTATTGGATTTATCCCCCACGTATTTTGTTAATCGGATGTGTTGCACAATAATACAATGACTAAAGCTCTGCAACAAAAGTTGAAAGTAAATGCGTCGGTGTTGTTATCGCTCAACAACAACTCTGTTTCAATTCAAACTTTTGTAATGGCTCATTCAAAAGCAAAATCTTATTATGACCCTGATGAAATGAGCTATAACTATTATAAATGGAGCAATACCATTGTCCTGTGCTCAGTACAATTAGCTGCAGTGAAGTGCAAAGGATATCGCTAGTTTGGTTAGGAAATTGATGATGGACAAAAGAAAATTGTGCTACAAAAAAGAAGATCTCTTGCTTCCCTATTAGAAGCCATCGTCAGCACATTAGTTCCCAGTATACTGAAAGCTGTATTAAGAGGGCGAAGATGAACAAATCCAAAATATTGATGAGGAATAGGGCAGCTGTTTTAGCTCTCAATGGCTTAAAAAAAGAAAGGGGAAACTGTTTCAATCGTTAGTCATCGTCGTCATCATAGCAGTCTGTCGTTCAAAAACGGCTGTCCTCAATTCGGTCTGATTAAACTTCTCCAACCATCTCCACTTCTCGCTTTCTTTTGCCAGGTACTTCCATCTACATCCAGCTTCTTCATATTTCTCTTCACCGTATATTTAAATCTCAGCCTGGGCCTTCCTTGATTGCGCATTCCTTCCTGAAGCTAAGAATAGAGGAGCTTTCAGGGTAGGCACTCATGGTCCATCCTTTCCACGTGTCCAAGCCATCTCAGACTCATCTGGATTAGAATGGATTTCAAGGATGGCAGCCCTGCTCTTTTCAACACCTTATCATTGCTGATCTTGTCCATCCACGGGATACCCATGATTGATCTTGAATGACGCATCACATATGCTTGCAGTCTATCAGTTTGCACACCGTAGACAGTCCATGCCTCAGCACCATGATGTAGAGCAGCTAGCAGAGTGACTCAGTACACCTGACACTTCACTCAGATTGGAACATGGTGGTTTGTCCACAGCCTGCTCTTCAAGTTTCCGTACACTGCACTTGCATTTCCTATTCTCAAGGAGAGTTCTTTGTCCAATTTAGCATTGTCAGCCAGAATGGTTCCAAGGTATTTGAAGTTTTTACACTGTACCAGTGGCTCTCCACTGATGGATACGGTGGCGAGTAGGTACACATCACTCAGGAACTTAGGAGGCTGATAGAGACATTTTGTCTTCTTGATATTTATCAGAAGTCCGAACTGCCTAGCAGCAGTAGCAAATCTGTCCACTAGAGCTTGGATACCATCAGGCGTGAGCGACCAAAGCGCTATCATTAGCAAAAAGCAAATCTGTCACACTTTGGTGGTTGTTTTGCTCTTTGATTTGAAGTGAGCGACATTGAACAGGTCTGCTTCTTTCCTTGTCCTGGATGTAAACTCCTTTCTGGGTGTCCTTGAAACTTCAAGCATGGCGGAAAGATAGAGAGAGAAGAGTGTCGGTGCAAGCACACACCCCTGCTTGTCCCCATTGCTTACAGCAAAGTCACTAGATACAGAGCCGCTCATAGCAACATTTGCTTGATACTGATGAATCTATCTGTACAGCCAAACTTCTGAAAAACTTGCAAAAGGCCAACTCTAGAAACAGTGTCAAAGGCCCTCCTGAATATTGGATGTTATGAGTGTATTGTGAGGTTAATTTAGATAAAACTGTTTGTATTATAAATCAGGGAACAAGAAAGAAGTAAAACTTTAGTACCTCTAAAGCATGAGAGCAAAAACATGGGTGGACAACTCCAAAAACACAAAAACTACAATTCAACACACCCCCTTAGTTGCAGGGTTTTTGAATACCAACTATCCCCAAACATAAATGTACAAAGAAACAAAAAACTACATGTACAAGGTGAAAATGCCTTGTCATGTGTCACAAACTAAGCCTAACCTAGCCTAGTTCATACCTATCCTACACCTAGCATAGCCCGTAACTGATCGTATCGATCACGAGGCAGAGGTTTTGTCATTATATCGCCTGCCATTCGATTAGTCGGACAGTACACTGTCATGATATGGTTATTCTGCACCTCTTCACGGACATAATGAAATCTGACATCCATATGACGGCTTCTCCTAGAACTTGAAGTATTGTTCGCAATACATATAGCGGACTGATTATCAATATGGAGAGTGAGGGGCAAACAATCTCTGTTACTAATATCACGATATAGCTGCCGAAGCCTGGCAGCTTCACGGGTGGCATCGAATGAGGCAATATACTCGGCTTCAGCTGTTGACAAGGCCACTACACTCTGTCGTTTGCTGAGCCACAAAACTGGACCGCCACCGTACATGAACACCACACCAGAAGTGGATCGACGGGCTTCATCATCAGCCCAGCTTGAGTCAGAATAGCCAACTGGTGATGACTCCGACTTAGAATAGATGATACCGAACTCAGGAGTGCTTTTTAGGAATCGAAGCACCCTGTTAGCAGTGCAGTAAAATGAGTTTGAGTTGGTGTGGAGGTAAAACAACTGAGAACTCCCACCACATAGGAGATATCTGGACGAGTGGCAGTGGACAAATATAACAAACTACCCACCATCGACTGGTATGGAGCTTTATCTGATGCATTACTGCCATCATTCTTGACCAACTTGACATCTGTGGCCATTGGAGTGCTGCACGGATTGCAGTCTGTCATGCCATACTTGCTAAGCATTTGTGACACATAGTGTGGCTGAGATAACTTGAGACTATCATCACACATAGCTACACTAATGCCCAGTACATAATGTAACTGTCCAAGGTCTTTCATCTTGAACCTATGACTGAGAGCTGACTTGATATCACACATTGACTTCTCATTATCACTTAGCAGGACTATATCATCAACCTACACTGCTAGTAAGGTCTGCTCATCACCATGGTTGCACACATAGACGCATGAATCTGCACTGGATTGATGGAAACCTAATGTTTCCAGGTAATCATCCAACACCATATTCCAGAACCGCGGTGATTGCTTCAGCCCAGATAAGGAGCGTTTCAGTTTGCAGACCAGATTACCAGGGGTGGCAAATCCCTCAGGCTGGAACATGTAAATATCCTCTGATAACTCACCATTGAGAAACGCTGTGACAACGTTCATTTGATGAATCACCATGTTACGACTGAAACCATATGACAGTAGAGCTCGTAGCGACGTTCTGTGTACAACCGGAGAGTAGGTTTCATTGAAGTCAACACCTGGCTGTTGAGGGAAACCTCGAGCTACTAGCCTGGTTTTATACCTGTCTAATAGTGCCATCACCTTTACTCTTTACCTTGAATACCCACTTGCAGCTGACTGGCTGTCTACCTGGGGGCAAAGGCATTAAGTCCCACGTGTCGTTCTCAATGAGAGATTGATACTCCTCATTTGCTGCGTTTATCCACTGAGTAGACTGAGGACCAGACACGGCTTCTTTGTATGTTGTCGGTTCCACTACTTCACTGACACACCAGGCTTGATGCTCTGCGTTACTGCAGTACTCATGAATACCATATCGGACTGGCTCATGGCGTTCACGCATTGATTTACGGGGCCTACTAGTATCAGGTATGAGACCGGACGACATAAACTTTCAAAACCAAAAAGTGTGTGGATGTGAGTGTACGAAGGAGATGAGCACAGCTTGGCTAAAGAACCAAAGTTGAAACTTAAAAATTATGTAAGAATTAGCAAGGTGAGGGGAAATTTTGAGTGAGGTTACACCCCAAATTGATCATCAAGGTCTTTATAATCACTAACGCGCTGAGCTATGGAAAACGCATCGTAAACAAAGTGAAAAATCTCGCTGATGAAATGATCGAAAGCACCTTTTACAAAAAAGAATTGCAAAGGGTAAAAAAGCCAACAATTTACAGAAGCAAAAACATACTGGGAAGAAAAACGATAACTGGCAAGAGACTGTGACCGGTCAAATGGCTGGGTCATGGAAAAAATTTCAACGAGTGGGTGTATGAATAGTTTATAAGCAGTGATTGCCAGTTTTTACAATCATACGCCTACGAAAGGTCGATGCTGGTGACCATACCCTCCAGCTGTAACACAGGCGACTTTCCGGAAAGTTCCAACTTTGATTTTACGGAGAGACTGTATGAATATCTGGATAATATAGGCACTAGATGGGAGGTGGCTTTGCTGGACATATTGTATTCCAACAGTTAGCAAAATGCTACTGGGCGTGAAATTTATCTGGAAATGATGGGCGTCTCCTGCAAAAGCAAGAAATGATTTATCCTGGTCGGCAACAGCAGATATGATAGTATAGAAGAGATGACGGAGATTATACAAAAGAGAGTTTGTGAAATGAGTTTTGATAGAAAAGTTTGCCATCTCCTACAACAAAATGACCAACACGAGCTTACTAACAGATGGTGAGTTTTTTAAAAGTCATAGTCTACATCTTTGGATTTGAACTGAGTAAACTATGTATCCTTGCGGTTGATATGTCAATGTTAGACCACCTGGCCTAAATTACTGCCTAACCTCTTTGTATGTCTAATCCAACACTGCCGACAACAGAATAGTAGGCGGTATGAATGTGCCTTTGCTAAGAGTGGTGCCGGTTCAAGGAAAAAAACTTCTGTCACTGACAATGAGTTTAAAACGCCACACTACGACTAGTGATCTGGTCCGAGTGCTTAGAACAAGCGGTGATGATGAGTGAATACAATTTGACTGTGTAAAATTCATTCTGACGGTACACTTTAGAGAAGAAATTAATATGGTTCGATACACCCTCGAAGACTCGAAAGATTTTTTGGAAGAGTATTGCAAAATACAAGCTGGTAATGGAATCATAGTGTATAGCGGGCAACCAATTATAGTTTCTCAATCATCCTTAAATTGGAAATGAATCTGCTGAAAGGAGAAGCAATAAGTTTCAGTAAAAGAGCTCTGTCTGTAGGAAACAATGTGGCGGGTGATGTCATTGACGAATACAGTTTGATATTATCGGCAAAAAGAGAGGGTTGGAGGAGCTTGGCAATCCCAAAGGGGATGTGCTCAGCGCAGTGCCCCCCCCCCCCCCCTCCCACCCTAATCAGGTCAAGAGGATGAGAAAATCAGCTCCTAGGAGGAAAGGTTCGGGGAAGACGTAGTCATTCAATATTTTAGAGAGAGGAGCGGCTACAAAGACGCCATCAGCTGACTTTCGACTTTATTCCACATCACTACTTCAAACAATCATCACTCAAAAAAGATGGCAAGTATAAATGGTACGATGAGTGGCAAGTGGAAAGGCTCTCTTTACAACATATTACCCTCGTTGCAAGTGTTCGGGATGGAGCCTACAAACGCTTCGGTATAGAGATCCGAATAGCTCATTATCAAACTTGGCAGGTTGGATTGTAATGGCTGGGTCGAGCTTACTATGACAGGCAGTAACAAGTATTATGCGGGTTTTTGGGACTCATTTTTGCAAACCGAAACTACAGTTGTCCAAGACGATGAGAGTGTTGTTGCTGGGAATGATGACAAGGCAATTGTGCCAATGGGAGTTTCCCTTCATTCGTTGATCAAGGATGTAAAAATGTCTATAGAAGGTAAACTTATCAAGCACTCTATCAATTACGGATTGCGAGCATACTTTTTGCAACTTGTTGAAACTAGCGCTAACACGAAAAAATAAATCATAGGAAATTGAGTGGGCAGATGTATGACGATTCCACTAGCAAGGATGCAGATAAACATGGTGCCGTTGATGAAAAGAAGATGTGAGCGTTCACCAGGTGGAGGAAAATCATGGAGTTTTCCGGCAAAAATCCCACCTGGCGCTTTTACAACAGAGGAAACTTTTAGCTCTCGGTCCAACTATCAAACTGGAGTTTGAACTGGCTTCCAGCAAACTGGTTTTGTTCGCCGCCAGCGAGTCACCTGTCAGAGGAGCAAAAATAAGAATTGACAAGTTCAAACTGCATTTTGTGAGGACAAAATAGATCTCTCGATATAAAACCTTCAACTCAGCTTGGCATTGGAAGGTCACAACAAAGTTTATCCCATTGAGCAAAAGCAATTATAGTTTTACGAGACTTGCAGGGGAGTGGGTCAAATTGATGTAAAATTGGAAGAAAACAAACAAAAACCCAAACAAGTCTATCTAGGATTGGTTGATCATGACACTCTCAGCAAATGTTCCACCTAGAAACCATTTAGGATGCAGTAGGCCAATGTCCAAAGCATCGAATTTAAGATTGATGATTGGCCGGTTGGAACGAGATACTGCCAAATCATACCAAAGTTTTTGTTTAACGGGAATATCACCAATCCCTATGCACTACCAGTTCTTTGTTCAATGGTGAAAGAAAAGACATTGCTCGAGAACATAATCCAGACAGGACTACGATTTACGAACTTGACTTGACCAGTGATTTTGCCAAAGAAAGATTCCACTCGATAAAAAATGTCACAACGAGCATGGAGATTCAGTCTAGCCAAAACAACGGAAAGTTTGTCCCTGATTGCCTACTTTATAAAGCACGGTGCATTGGAGATAGACAGATTCTGCAATTATCTGTTGCCGGTGACAAATTGCTCTAAGCGATAAACAAGATATGAACACGTCACAGATTTGACCGATATTATCTTAGCACGCTTTCTGCTGCACTGATGGAATCCATGTCGGAGCAAGGATCAGTTTGTAGCACAAAATAACAATTTCCCAACGGTTTGCTGTGTGTTTAAGACTAGTTGTTTCTATCAACCCGGAGAGCATTTGTTGGCGGTGTACATGGATGATTACGCTGTGCATCTTTTCGACTCGTTGGGCCGACCCGTAACTTTTTACCCCGATATGCTAGTTGTTGAAGAGACAGAGAGAAGACTCAATACGGAGTAACGAGTAGCGACCGCAAAATTTCTTGTTAACCACATGTGTTGATTACTGTGTATGCTTTTGTTTACTGAGAAGCACAGGATGAATCATGGATGAACTTGTGAAAATCCCGTGAGCTATAGTAAATGATGAGATGAGAGATCACTCGGTAAGAAGATTTATCCTACAGATTAATCCTAACTGTGAGTTTACACAAGAAATCACACTAGAAGGAATAGATGGAGTACAGGTCCAAGGAACAACTTTGCTCAGTAATTTGCTAAAGTAGCATAATATACTGGGATTTTGTTATAACTAACAGATAAATTTATTATATAATACAAAATAATTCAATATTTGTCAAATCCTAGAAATAAAACCGATATAAATACCGGTGTCTTATGTAGCTAAACTGTAATGCTCATCGTTATTGTTGAGATCATCTCTTACAAGTTGTAAAGAAGTATCTCCAGGGAATCATTCTTTAGAAATCTATAACACTCAATAACTATTGACACTATTGCATACTATCGTATACCCTAGTCTATAAAGTACTTTTGATTTCCCACAACACGAACAAAACTTACCATCAGATGTATCGGATTGCATCCGTCGTCTTGCTGATCAGGATCTTGAGTTTTTGTTCCTTGCATTGTTCTTTTTGGGCATAATCAAAGTACCAGAGGAATCCGTGATGTGACGCATCATCTAGCCGATTGGAAGCCTGAAGAAAGGCTTAAAGAGGGGTGTGCAGGATGATGTTGTAGGAAATTGTGAGGTCTGTCGTTTGAATTATTTTGTTGAATACAATAGCTCCATATTTTTGTGCGACAGCAGCTGTAGCTATTTGAGAGGAAATATAGAGGTCTCCAATCAGCAGCTCTTCATTTGTCATGCAACTGTACTGTGCCACCAGAATCTTTCCGGTCACGCTCCATTGAGGATCAGATCTTTTTAGGAATCCCTCGTTTTTGCGACTTATGACACGTCCGGTAGAAAGTCGTAGATGTTGGCTACGCCAACAAGGCCGCAACAAGGCCAACAAGGTTGAAGTACGCCTTCAGCTGATTCATACTCTTGTCCGCCAACAGGTTGTAAGCGTTTTTCAGGTTGCTAAAGCTTCCATGGGCATCGGCAGTGTGAAACAGTGCTTTTCCAATCTTCGTCTTGCCCATATGGCCATTGTGTATTGGTATGCACTAATCGTGGTTGCATCTTTCATTAATTTTCCATACTCATACTAATGAATTATCCTATAGCTTTCAAACTAATAATCTAGCTTTTTGTAATGAACAATAGATTTTTCAATAGCACAGTATACTGCTACATACAGCATTTCTTTTTATGCCAGTTTAAGATTTTATCTGCAAGCGTTAACTTCAGCAAGTCCATTCTACTCTACACTTGCTCAGTGTGACATACATGTGAGTCAAATTGTTTTCTGTTTTGCGTATTTTTCATATCATATTTTGTCCTAGCCACAAGCTTTTGTATCATGGTATTGCTTCTCTAAATGCATACATGTAGTGCTTTAACATATTTACTAAAAGCAGCTCCTATTTTGAATTTATTTCATTGCAGGCACATTATTATACATTACGGACTAATAACTTATATTTGGATTGTAATCCTATCCCAACATCTATTTGTGAGTTGTTAATTGGTTAAACAACATTTCTATATCTTGATGCCATTACACTTTGTTTATTTTTTATCTTTTGATGTGCTCTTTCTCCCTATTTCACGCACATCAGCAATGTTTTTACTATAAACTGTTTTTTAACAGGTTACGATACGCTAATATAATTGAACCATACAGTTTCTATTCTACAACTCAAATGTTTCATTAGGCGATCTGTTGGCATTTTTGCTAAGGTTGGATAGTCTGCCATTCCAATACAGTAACAAATTGGACGATCACAGCAGCTAACATGGATGAATCTATTAAACAGCTCAAATGTCAACAAACCACACTCAATTCAAAGGTAACCTCGCTCGCTAATCTGCTCATCAGTAGTATCGAACAGCAAGACCTTGATGATTGTGAGAGCCTGCGTGCTCAACTCAAAACGCCTTACAGTAATTTTCTGATGAAGCATACTCTGGTTATGCCACAGTCAATGGTCTGGATCTTTCTGCATATCAAAATGATGTCAAAACCTCTTGTGATTGTGCTATTCAATGTTATTCTCACTGGCAGCTTTCATTGTCTAACTCTAAGATGGCTATCTTTCAAGCTATCAAGAAAGCTAAGACTTTAGTTATTAGGTGTATCAACCAGACCACCATTAACGGTCACAAAGATTTTTGTGTAGAGCTTTCTAATAACTTAGCTGGTACAGTAGGTCTTGATTCATTACTACTTAGTCTGTATGATGTTATACTAGAATTAGAATCATGTGAGGTTAGTTTGCCTGCAACTAGTGTAGGGGGCCAGCTACCACAAAAGTCTGTGCTTAATTCTGATCAACCGGCCATTGGCGCCAGTTGGGCGGGAGGAGGTCTGGGGCAGGGGTTTCTCACTCTGGGCGCTAGGGCGGGTCAGTGTCTGGGTGTAGCGTGGCGGTTCTCTGCCACAGATGACAATACATCCCTTAGTGACTCTATTGGCGAGTCTGCGCAAGCCCAACATGCCCCAACTGATCGGTCGACTTCAGCTGCACCCCATGTAGTGCGTGAGGTAAGTGGTAGTGATGTTAGACCTACACATCGATTGACACCTCAATCAGCGCTAGCTGTACATGACCTACATTCTAACACTCGGGGTGTTAATGATCTTGTGGAGCCTAGCAAATACTCTGTGGTAAATGCTTATGATGGTTATGACGCATCACGTCACTTAAACGTGACAAGTGTAGGTAACTCCAATCAAATATCATATACACTATCGAAGCCATTACCATATAATGGTGATCACCACAAATGCCCAGAGTTTTTGTCTGCGTGGTATACATACTCATGTATGTTCATTGATGATGTTGACAAAGCCTAAGAGCTCAGAAAGTTCCATGTAGGTGAACCCCTAGAATTGGTCAGTCCAATTTTTGCCACTCAACCAAATGCACATGAACGCATGGTTCAGCGACTCAAGGAAGCCTACGGAGACGTCAGTCTGGGCATCAAATCGGTATTCTCACATCTCAATTCTCTCAAACCAGTACGTGAGAGTGACACAAAGGCACTTGTCAAGCTTGTTAACACAGTGGAGAGCTCCTACAGCCAACTGGGTGAACTAGGACATATCTCATCAGTCAACCTACCACATGTAGACAACCTTGCAGACCTGTTACCTTATCAGAAGAGTTTGGGATCACTGCTACGATGTGCTTTCACAAGAAGACAAAGTTCAACCATTCAAGAAATTCATGAGATTTCTAGAGAGTGAGCGACGATGTGCACTAAGACGAACAGAAAGCATCAAGTCCAATCAACAGAGAGGAAGTAACCCTAAATAACAGGTAAAATCCTTTCATGTAGAATCTGATAAAGATGATAGCCAAAACTCTCATGCTCATCCTGAAAATACCATTAGCGCTTGTGTCATACATAATAGTAACCGACATGAGCTAACCGAATGCCGAAGTTTTCTTGCTTTATCTGCTCAAAAGAAATATGACTTGTGTAAAACCCATGCTATTTGCGTTAGGTGTTTTACTAAACATGAGCCCAGATCATGCCCTAGGTTTAAGCAAGGCTGTGCTAAGTGTAAGAAAACCAATCACCAAGAATTGTTATGTAGGAAAAGTAAAGATGAACAGAACAAAGCTTCAAATCCGGAAACCAAAAGTGAATACAAACCTGCTGATAACAGAACAAAGGAGAAAGTATCGTCTCTCTATGGCACGAATAGGCCTTTTAGTGACTCAACTGTGTTTGCAATCCAGCAACCTCCGGTTGTTGGGACCACTCACAGAGCACTGCTATTCTTTGATGGAGGATCAAACTCAACTCTCATATCTCAACGGGCAGCCAAGGCATGGGGAGCCAGATGTATCAGGAGAGTGAGTCTTGAACGCAACACTTTGGGAGACTCAACCATAGAAGAAGAATCTTGCTTATATGAGGTAAAAATGTCAGCTCTGGACAACAGTGTGATTACTATACATGCTCTAAGTATACAGAGGCCTATTGGATCAATCAATAGACCTCTGAAAAGTCTCATTCTAAGAACCTGTTCCCTGGCATCGAAAGTGAGCTGCTTTTCAAAGACCATGGCCCCATTGACATGCTCATTGGCAATGATTTGCTTGGATTTCATCCTCGTGAAGTAATAGCTTCTGCTGGGAGACATCTCCAAGTATGCCCTGGCCCATTTGGATTGTGTGTCCAGGGTTTTCATCCGGCTTTGGGCAACTGCAACAACATTCCATCATCATTGTTCATCAACATTCTATCAACACAGGACTCCAAACCTATGACATCGTTTCATTCTCAGCATAAAGAATTCTCAGTATCGTTTCACTCCTATCTCACCAAGGCAGAGAAAGCATCACTGGGTGCGTTTATAGAAGAAGAGGAACTAGGAGTAGAAGTACAACCCAGTTGTGGTGCTTGTCAGTGTGGGAAATGCCCTGTTAGAGGACATAGATGTTCATTTAAGGAAGAGCAGGAACTGCAGTTGATCAGGAATAATCTAAAGTACGATCCAGACAACAAGAGATGGACTGCATCATACCCCTGGATGTTCAAATTATCGAAACTGGATTATCCACAGTGCCTTCGACCTCTCAATGCTGCCGGCCTCCCACAGTTGATTATCTTCTCAGATGGAAGTTCTGTAGCCTATGGTCTAGTGCTTATGCAAGGTGGAAACTTGAGTCTGGAGAATTTTTGTGTTTGCTCATCATGGATAAGTGTCGCATAGCCCCTCTGAAACAGCTCGCTATAGCCCAGATGGAACTTGATGCTGCGATCCTATCAAAGCGTGGTCGTAAATTCATAGAGAAGGAAATACGATATGGTTTCAGCAGAATATATCAGCTTGTGGACTCTGAGACAGTGCTTAAGATGATGAACAAAAAGTCCACTAGGGTTAAAGTTTACGAAGGAGTGAGGATCAGTGAGCTTCAAGCCGCGACAGATGGAGATATGGGCAGCTAGTATTTGGTGAAAGGCGAGAACAACACTGCAGACTGGCTAACTAGAGGAAAATCCATAGAAAATATTGGTCAGACAAGTGAGTGGTGGCAAGGGCATGGCTTTATATACCAACCAGAAGAGGAATGGAGTATAAGACCTTACAAAGACTCTGAGGAACTCTTACCAGGTGAGAAAAAGGCGGTCTACACTGTCAATGTCACCACACAAGGCTACCTCATTCAGTATGAAAACTTCAGCTCCCTTAAAAGACTGATTTGGACTGCAGCTAGAGTTCGAATGGCTGTAAAATCAGGACACTTTCACACCATATTTGCTCCAGTATCTGCTAAGGACCTCTGTATTTCTCAACTCATTATCATCCGAGATGTTCAACGCTCTATAGAAGAAGAACTGCTGGAAAAAAGAAAGGTAAGCATTTTTATGGTGTATGGATTGTTAGAAGTCGGCTCATAAGACATAATCCCATGACTGGAATCAAGACTAACACGCAATGGATCGTCCCGTCATTGCACCCATATACTGCCTTAGCCCTTCGTCGAGCGCACACTGATTCACTACACCGGGGACGAGATGCTACCTTAGTGAGATTCAGAGCTCAACACTGGATAACTCAAGGCACCAAGGTAACTCAAAAGGTGATCTCATCCTGCCAGCTCTGTAGACTGAGAGCCCCTCAAGTCATCCATCAACAGATGGGACAGCTTCCTGTGGAGCGACCCACTCCAGGGTCACCTTTCAACTCGGTAATGATAGACCTTTTTGGGCCCTACATTGTCAGAGGAGAGGTAAACAAAAGGTCATCAGGAAAGTCCTACGGAGTATTGTTCGCAGACATCTGTTTGAGAGCAGTGCATAATGAGGCAGTATATGGCTACGATACAGATTCATTTCTCTTAGCATTAATTCGCTTTGCTAGCATCAGAAGCTGGCCTGCAAAGATATTCTCTGGTCCAGGAACACAGTCGGTAGGGGCAGAAAGAGAGCTTCAAGAGGCCTGGAAAGCTATGGACAAGACTGCTCTGTTGAAAACCAGTACTGAACAAGGACTTCAGTGGATATTTGGTCCAGGAGATGCTCCATGGTACCAAGGAGCAGCAGAATCCCTGGTCAAAGCTGTCAAGCACTGCTTTGCATTTTCAGGTGGAAACAAGAGGCTCTGCACCAGTGAATTCCAGACCGCATGCACAGAAGCTGCCAACACAATCAATGAACCATTCGGCTTTGTCCCTGGTACAGACTCTGAAATCAGTATACAAAGAAATTGGATCAGACAGCCTAGGGCCTATAGGACTAGATGTCCACCTCAGGAAGTAGCTGAAAAGAGTGCGTTGGCTTGGAGAGCAGGCCAAGTAACAGATGCCCTAATAACGAGTGGAAAATAACCAAACAAGAAAAAATAGCGGGAAAGGATGCCCAGCATAAATTGACATGTGCTTACTACTATGTATCATTGGCTGATCTTGTGTATAAAATTGTATTGTGTATTGCGATTGCTGCATTTTTACTATTATATTATGTGATTGGTTCACCCCAATAAGGCGGTGAACTTTCCTCTGATTCTCCTATAAAATGAGCTTTTTCTGTGCATTACAATCATAAGTCTGGTGGATCTTGCTAAATACCCTTATATCTTGCTGAATAGATTATGAAATAAATGTTTTTAAGGAAAACTCTGTCATTTTGTGTCTGGATCTAGGACCCCGTGAAGGTTACTGAAGTCAATTCGGAGTGACTCCGAATTATTAGTGGAGAAGTTTTTGGAGTGATACTGTTGTGTCGTAGTAGAAGGTGGCAAACTACTACAGCATATAATGATAACGTAAGAAGCACATGTAATAAAGTATAACACAATAGGATAAAAGGTTTAGGTATAGTGGAGAACGCTTGTAATAAGATAGTATAGTATGGAGTGTATAAAATTTTTCAATTCATAAAATAATCAATGACATTGCAAGAAATATTGTTACATTCGGGATGAATAATATTGAATAGTTTCTTTCAATTTTGAGCTCACTATATTCCCACACAGACAGAATCATTCCTGAAAATTTTTTCGAGCCATTATAACTAATTACTCTATAAAAAAAGTGGTGGAGTTGTAATTGCTATCGAATTGTTTTCGCATACAGTGTATTGTTTTTCGCATGTAAGCTTGTAGTCACGGGAAGTGTGTTGGTCGTTAGAGCTGTGGTGGGAATTCGAGTTGTCTTTTGAGACCTAGTCTGGAGATTTTTATATCTTTTAAGATATTCACAGTTTCATTGGCTTTGCATACGTAATGGTAATCACCAGATGCAGGATCACATATTGATTGGATTTATAACGCAAGAAAAACTGAACAATTTGATTTTAAGAACAATTCTCAGTATGAGTTACGTGTGGAATGTCTGCGTAACCAAGAGTTCCTTCACAGCAATCACTTGTAGTCAGAGAAAAAGCAAAGGGAAGTGTTGGATCTGTAATAGGTAGAGTTGCTGTCGTCGTCATAGGAGTAGTTGTTATTGAAGTAGTTGTTGTAGGTCTCGATTGAACCAAGTACTTTCGGATGTATTCCAAAGCTTCATCAGTTTTGCAAACAAAATGTTTTCTTGTTCACTGTGTTGGTTCTGGAGCAGTTTGGTGGTGTCAGTCAGGAATCATAGAGCATGTGAATGAGTGCATTCAATGTTTTAAAGTTTGATCCAAAAGATGATCCTCTACTCGAGCATCGCTGATATCAAAAGTTCCGTGTTGACATCCTAAGAATCGAGAAGATAAAACGAAGGAAAGTGTTGGATCCGTAATTGGTAGAGTTTTTCTTGTCGTTGAAGAAGTAGTTTTTGTCATCGTCGGAGTAGTTGCTGTTGTTGTTGTTGTTGCTGTTGCTGTTGTTGTTGCTGTTGTTGTTGTTGTTGTTGTTGTTGTTGTTTTTGTTGTTGCTGTTGTTGTTGTCAAAGTAGTGGTTGGTTTCCGAGTTGTGTCTCTTGATCGATCCAAGTACACTCGGATGTGTTCCAAAGCATCATAGAATCTTGAGCATGTGAATGAGTGCATTTAGTATTTCAAAGTTTGATCCGAAAGATGAGCCCCTACTCAAACACCTCTGATACCAAGAATTCCGAGGGGACATCTCGAGGAGCGAGGAGATAAAATGAAGGAAAGAGTCTGCATTGCAAGACAATGTCTGAGAAGGGTAGAGAACAATAGAAGATAGATTCGGTGTTTCAGTTTTTAATTTTTTTTTGAGAGAGATTTTTTTTGCTCTAGCACTCATAGTCCAAAGTTAACTGTATCAAAAATCGGCTGCACTCTTTTAGTATGTCACAATTAGAACTAGGTATACAGGACGATGGAGTCCCTTCTGTCTTTGTTATCCCTTTGACATGTGATGCTGACGATGTTGTTGCTTTGAACAATTTCAGAACTCGAAAACAACAAATTCACACTTTTGGCACCATCAACATCAGTGATCATAGTGGTTGGTTGGGTGTTGCTCAAGCGATTGCACTTCGCACATTCAAAGTAGAAATTTTCATTTTTTTGCGACAATGAACAGATCAGGTGACAAGCTTTGTAGTTGAATGTGCACCATTCCCCATATCGAAACAGTTTTACATGCAAAGGCACAAAAAAGGAAAAGACTTCTGAATTTTATGAATGCAATGTTTTTTTTAAAAGATTTACAGGACATTAACATTTTAATTGACATCAAAAATTTCATGTAGATAAAATAAACTAAAGAGCCTGTGAAATTGAAATGTACTTACTGTGAATGGGCATATACGAGAAAAATATTTTTGGCAAATGACATTTTAGTATCATTTTTAACTCCTAACATGCATTCATCTTCATCGAGACTGTATTTTTACTAAGTATTATTTCATGATTCATTTGTAGACTTCTAGCTTTTGCAAATCGAAAAGACGTTTCGAGAGATAAGAAATCCGCAACACAAAAAATTCAGATGGATAGATTCTCGCACAGTTATTGTCATCCGCATCCGTATATTGTATACTCCTTTCAAAAGGCACAAATAACCTCTTTCCATAGCTTTATCGACGCATTCATCAATGTTGTCGGTGTAGAAGTTTCTATTGACGTTGAGAAATAGTCAGCAATAGCAAAATGATTGTACAACTCATCTCCAAAGTGCTTCTGCTTTCAACATCAACAATGCTTTTACTTGATGACAAGCGCAACATTTATACGTAAACGGCTATCAGCTTATTCATCCCATTCAGCTGTTTATTGG
This sequence comes from Cryptosula pallasiana, assembly GCA_945261195.1. NCBI lineage: Eukaryota > Metazoa > Bryozoa > Gymnolaemata > Cheilostomatida > Cryptosulidae > Cryptosula > Cryptosula pallasiana. Next base: position 53,793,300 of record OX183132.1, on the reverse strand, counting down.
AGGTGTGAGACAATTCCATCAAAATGATTGGCAAAATGTACAGCTCTGTTCCGGCCTGAGACTGAAGAACATGCAAAAATGTCCACTGAAATGCGCATAATCCTTTTAAAATCAAAATAATCACCAAATTGCCTAGCGCAGCATCTTCAACACATTGTTTCAAGTTGATCAGTTCAATTGCTCTCTTTAGATCCTCAAAAGCTATCGTCTTGTCTTTGGGACAAGCAGGCTTTTGAATCAAAGTTCCTACAGCACTTTCAGCAATTGAGAGGATTTGCTCTTGAAATACACTTAAAATGTATAAATCTTTTTAGTATCGTTTTGCATGCTAGTTTGAGTCCTAAAGCGAAGTAGAATGCTTCTTTGGTAACAAGTTGGATGAAAAGAGACTCCAAGCGCTTTAAAAGAATGTGCTCAAAGTGGATTGCGATCGAATTGAAGCCTCGAGTTGTTCCGGTGATGTTTCTTTTAGGACTTGGTGATAAATGATGTAAATTTTTTTTGGTCGCTTTTTTATAAGCTCATGATCGTTGAGTCATCATTGCTCATTGAGTCGTTTGAGTCATCACCATCAAGACTGAGTGTGTATGGATAACTTTATGTTATTGTGGGTAATCTTTATTTTAAGCTCTGGTAAGAGAGTCTGCTTTGAGATGCTGGTAGTAGATAGGGATTTAATCCAGTACGTAATTTTTTTTAACATAAAGGGAGTTTTTAAATCACCCAAGGAAAGTTCCAAAAAAGCATTTATCCATTCATCATGCATCAACAATTTCATTTTTGCATTTTTTAAAACTGTGCTTTTGTCGATACAGTCTACGTCATCCGACAGTTCTTGTTCGATAGGCGTAACACCTTCCACCACTCCAGCATATCTGTCACCTAAACGGCAATAATAATAAATATATTCTAATTGACTTCCCGTGACGAAACTGTTTCTATTGGCGTAAAAGAGTTGGCAGTCTTGAGAGCAACCGTCCTAGATTATTAGAGAGTTCTCATTTCCAGCGCAACTAGTTGAGCTCTTCAGCAGGTTGATTATTGATTAAGACCCTATTTTTGTTCAAGCTTCGGGCATTCCAATAGATGGTGACTCTTCAGAGGCAGTTGCTGAAGTGTTTGCTCTGTCTGAAAGCAGTGGCTTGTATACAGCTAAAGTTGCACTGAGTAACCTAATCATCCATCCAATGAGAATCATAAAGCAAATGAATTAAAAAAGACACAAGTATTTTTGTGTGAATAAAAAACCAAAATAACTATTTTTTATGTAAGTAAACCACTCAAATTGCAAAGACTCTTCAATTGAAGGAAAAAAAACTAAAGATTGCTGTTTTTACATGCAGGTGAAACAGTGAAAATATTTATCTTTCTGTGTGAAGGAACTTTTTTGCAATCATTCATGTGATGCATCTCATTGAATGGAGGATTAGGTTAGTTGGTGCAACTTTATCTACATATGAGCAATGGTTTTCAGACAGACAGCCAGCATCCATTTCAACTACTGCATTTTAACGATCAGCATCTACTTTAACTACTAGGAGCTTCAGCAAAATGGTGAATCTTAACAACTATTTATTTCACATTAACTAGTTGAAGAGCTCAACTAGTTGTACTGGAGATAAGAAACCACCTAGAATTTAAGGGGGTTGCTCTTATGAATTTCAACATCCTGTGTTGATAAAACCAGTTTTGTCATAGAGACAATTAGATTCCATTTATTGATATTAATAGGTATGCATCCTGGCCTGGAGATGGTAAAACGTCTAGAAAGGTTGATTTCACGACTAGCAAGTCTTTGCGTTGATAAAAACTGTTTAATCACAGAGAGTCGACTAGGGTCGGGTTTCTGATCTACTATTATACAACAATATTCCACTACGTACAGACCGAGAGACTACACCCACTTGGTGCAAAATGAGACTCCTGGCTCCACCTGGTGCTCAAAACAGCACGCACCCATGAAATTGTGATTGTTTTTAAACACATGAATTGATCTGCATCTATTATACTACTGTTATGTATTTGCCTAGCAATGAGTTCACAAATCTGAATACTAGATGATTATCCACACTTGCTGACTCCAGTAAGTTTTGTAGCAGAAACTAACTGGTACGATGAACCAGTAACTGCCCTCCTCAGTAGCATTAGTGACTCAACACTGTATTCATCTGACCAAGCATCTGGTAGTTACCAAAGTACTAGCAGAGAGAGCTCAGTCTATAGTAATATATCTGCAGGAAGTACAGACATAGGATTTAGTGATGTAACAAGTAAGTGTAGTTAGTTGTATACTATACTATACTAACCACTAGTAGGTGAGTTTATCTTAGTTGTGTGCAACTGATCTATCAGCTATGAAAAGAAATTTAGATTCACTGTTCGAAAACAGCATTAGTAGTTTCAGTGAGTTTTTCACTCATTCCACTAGTATCTACCAATAATTGTAAACTGTTGATTTCGGTGTGTCCCGCATGCATAATGGCTTAAGAATGAAAAATTCCAATAAAAAAATCAACTTTACCACTCAAACCAATGATTCTCTCAGGTGAAGAAGAAGATGAGATCTTATCAGTAGACAGATATTATACTGAGAGCAAAGATGATCAGCTAACCACGAAAACAAACCAATGGAGTGGTACTTCTAGCTTGGAGCTCGACTTTTATATGTCTTTAGAAAAAGGAGACACCAGAGATGGAGAAAAACCAAGTATGTTTGAAGTTGACAATTTTAATCCCTGAAGCTTCATTGTATTGCTAAAAGATCGATCTTCTGGAAAAATTATTAATCATTTACAGTATAGTGCAAGAAAAAGATGAATGATCCGTTTTTTTACCTTTTATCCGGAGCGGTTTTTTATATCAAAGCATAAATAACTCCAAAACATCAGACCTTGATTGTTTTGAACTGACTATTGCAAATTTTACACATCTAATGTAAAAAAACTTTATTCACAGAGACCCAACTCACTGAAAGCCTACTTTTGAGAGGTATCACCAAAAACATAAAAATACCATTCCATGAAACCATGCAGAATGAGACAGCTCCCTATGGACAAGGTTTGTTTGGTACCAGATACTAGATACATTCTGTTGGTACTAGGTTTGTGACATCAATTGTTGTTACAAAACGCACAAAACTGAATAATAAAGCATCAACCTAAAAAGAGAAGATATTACGCAGACAACATATATTAGCTGCTACTTTGGTTGTATAGAAACACAGAGATCAATGAATGTTGGGTTATAAGTTTATAGGGCAAAATTTTAAAAATTCACTATCCACACTACTTTAATGGTGACCTTGAGATTCTATCTGCCAGTTGTTTCATTACAGAATGCCAATCCATAATTTCTGTATAAGTCGATCGAACTGTCGTACAGATTGACCAGCTGATATAGTATTGTGCATCCTACTAATTTACAGGTCTCGGCCCAATCGAAGCTTCCCATGCTCCTACCAAAGTGGTTTGTTAGATGATTTCTTGGTCCATGGTTTATAGCTGTTGAAAAGTAGGAACTTTTGGCATGTTTTATGATTTCGATTTTATCATGGGATATAAAAGTGTGTTTAGAGGCCTTGTCCTTGTCTCTGCCTTTCTTCAGTTATAGATTGATGAAACTGTATGACACTAAAGCAGATGAGACAGATTTCTGTTTACGTTTGTCTTTTTTAAACAACTGTAGAACGGATCTAGTATTCTTTCACCAACTTGTGTTATCTTTGCCAACCAATGATCAAATTATTTTTGAACAGATGGCTTTACTAATGCGCCTAATCTCTGTTTTAGCCATGTCATTATGTGTAACTACGTTTTAAAGTTTACCCAAGTCATCGGTCATCATCCATCTATCGCAGGAAACTAGTTTGTAGTGACAAATTTGATGCTCAATAAACATAGCATTCACAAAGTTAATGCACATTTGTATATATAAACAATAGACCAGAAAATATGGTTTCCATGGTTGAATGCACCCCCAAAAGAGGTCATACCACTACAAGAAACGAGAAGTTTAGAGTATCAACCAGACGATACAAACACAGCAGATGATGTGGTGGTGGATGGTACAGAATTACACGAAAGACCAGGTAAAGGGAGACAACTCACCAGCGATGATCAGCTGTTGGACACTATATCAGTTTGGTTTATTATATAAATGAGACACAGGATAGTTAGTTAACTAGATGTAAGATAACTCGTTACAGGTTTACAAATAGAAGATAAAGAAGAAATATACCAACTAATAGTGCTACAAGATGACACAACAGCCTAATCATCTGAGAGAGAGCTACAATAAACATTTAACAGGTTTGTAGGTCTTACTTGCATCTATTGGTCTGAATTTGTTGTTGTGCTGACATGGAATTGCAAAACTCTGATGCCAGTTTTTAAAAGGTAAATGATGAAACTGTTTTCATGTAGCAATAAGCCTTGTGCAGGAGGCTATTTAATACGGCATTTATGAGTTTGCGCTGTATTTCTGTTGTCACTTAAGAACAATGGTCAATGACGACAAAATGGGAAAATTTGCTCAGCTCACCAATTTTCTGATTATAGTGGTATTTAAATGCTTGCTTTAGCTACATTATGGCGTAGAAACAATGGGGCTCCCTGCACATAACGCTGTCTTCAGAATCTTTGGACTTAACAACGCAATCCTCAATTCTTCAAGGTTAAGCGATGAAAAATTCTGATAGTTGAAAAAACTCACGATAAGGACTGGTCTATTTTGATCTTATATGGTAGTTCAAAACCAAAATTGAAAAATTCTCTGAGAAGTACTGCCATAAGGTGGGCAACGTTGAAGCGAAGGCTAGTGTTATTGTGATATTGATGTTATTGCAATATTGATCCTCCAAGTTGGTTTGCAAGGAAATGTGAAAGATGATAAATCGAGAGCTTTTCACAGAACCTTCTCCTTAGACTCCATGACAGAGATCTGCTCTTATATTACTACAACTGTACTAAATGATCCAACACACATGATGTAATGCCACTAAATCCGAGTGGGAGGCAGTAAAAATCTCTTGAAGTAGGAAAGGAGGTTGAAGCAGAAACAAGTCATGTGTTGCAAGAACCATTTTTGGTTCAAACATAATTCTTAGTACGTTGAGTGTTTTAATATGTGTAACGCTGGAGTGTTTCAGGTTTAGACCTGACAATGAGACCTGACAATGTTTCCTAACCGCGGACCATACCTGTCATGTCTTGTCATGTTTTTTTGACATAGCACATGTAGAGTTGTCCCGCACACCAAATTAAAGTTGCATTTACCTCAACAGTAACTGTCAGCTCTCTGAACTAGCTAACACACTAAGTTATCGACTTATGGTCTGCACAATCACCCGATCTTTTTATACTCTCATACCCAGTGGCTACGATTGGAAGCAACGATTCCAATATGATATCTCCTTTTTTGTCTCAAACCAAATTTACAGTTATTTTGTGGACTATGATCTTTGCGATACTGTGTTTTGTTAAGATTATTTATCACAACCCCCCCCCCCCCCCCCCATTCTTCTAGCACAACTTCCTCCTTATTTATAAAAAAGAATCCTGGATATCATTTCTGCCCATCATAATGATATAATGGCTAGATAACAAATGACATAGCTGTTATAGTATATACACTTATATTGTAGATAGCAATAAAAAGGCAACAGACTATCAAGGAAGTGACCTATTACAATATAACACAACATTTCGTACTAACACTGGGAGAGTTGTTAACATGTACTGTATATCGTATAGCTTAGTAGTTGTTATGTGTTATGCAACTCTCGTTAGGTAACATGTTTAATGTATATATTATGTGTCTTTGCATTACAGAGCCTGTTGACTCTGACCTGATCTTGTTATATAATTATTAGTATCGTCAAATATTTACTAAAATTAACATATTAATTATTTCAGAATTGACTCACTCATTGTATTTAATGTCACAGACATAGAAACATAGATGCATTTTTCCGGTTTGTTATACAGTGATTTAAATCTCAATTCAAACAAACGTATACAAATACTGTATAACTATCAATGAATACATATTTATATCTATGTGCTCTATCTGTTGTCCAATTCTGCAGTTCTGTGCTTCTGATATGGAATATTTCTTTAACTATTTTTAACATTTTAAAAAGCAAGAATCAAGATGGTCAGGTCACACGCCATTCCTTCACAAATACACAGGGCCATCATTTACCTGTTTTTTTCAAACACGAAATGAATAACACTTACCATCAGAGATAGTGAATTGCATCCCTTGTCTTGGTAATCAGACAGTCGAGTAGTTGTTTTTCACAAGTTTCTCTTTTGGTATCATAAAAGCAGTTGAAAAAGTCGCGATGTTGTGTACCATCTAGCAGATTGGAGGCATGATGAAAGGCTTGAAGAGGTGTCATCAGGACGACGTTGTAGGTAATTGAGTTGTATGTGGTTCGATTCATTCCTTTGAATCAAACAGTTCCATATTTTTGCAAAGCAACCGCCGAAGCTATTTGAGGGAGAACGTGGAGATCTCCAACCAGTAGCTCCTTATCCACCATGCATCTGTACTTAGCCACAAAAGTCTTAGCAGTCTTGCTTCATCAAATTTTGCATTTTCTTAGCTTTTTCTTATTTTTATAGCTTATGACACTCTCTGGTAGATAATCGTACATTGAAATAAGCCTTGATCTGTCTCATGCCCTTCCCCTTCAACAGGCCGTACACATCCTTTGACTTGAAACAGCCATTGTATCCATTGGCAATGCGGAAAAGTGCTTCACCAGTTTTCCCCTCTTCCATGTAGATCAAAACCATTGGAGATGCCTTCTTAGCCTTATTAACAAACATTATTTTGTCGGTTGAAGTATCACTCTTCACTCGAATTGGCTGCTTATCCTCTCGATAGTTGTGGATGATAGTGCACATCTGTTCATCATGAAGTCTGACCGTAAACACCTGAATAGCTGTTGGCACCGATAGATCTCAAATTTTTGCTGATTTTTCCATGGTTTGTTGTTGGTGTGGGTTTACAGCATTTAGCAGAGAGGCACACTTGTGGGTGATTGAGCTCATGTTGTTGATGTTGAAGTTCGGAAAGGCTATGTGGCATGGCGGTTTTATTGCCATGGCTTCTTTTCTAACATCATTTGTCATCATTGATTGTTTTTACACTTTTTAACCAATCTGTCAAGGTTCGTACGTATTCGTTGTTTGTTTCTCAGCACTATGATTTTTTACATGTCTCCTTTGTCACTATTTACATGTGGTAGTCTCTCATATTCCCGGTAACAAGAGCTTATATCAATCAGAAGATCAGTGGCAAGTCTTTGTGAAGTTATTGAACAGTGAGGCCTTCTGATCCAGTACTCTTGACATCTAGCTACCTTATATTGCTCTCATATAAGTTACTGTGGAAAGGTCCAGTTTAGAGTCCATAAAAAAGGCTGTGTAACACTTCAGATCTGTTAATTTAAAGGAAGCATTTATTAGGAGAGCTTTTGAAGACACCAACAGCTTTTGCTGCCAAGTGGTTCTACATTGACAGAGGAAAGAGCTGTAGGTTTACCTTGATAGACGACAAGATTAGTTAAAGTTTTGGTTCCACCTGCGGCTGTGTAGGTGTTTTCACTTTAGCTACATATTCTAAAAACAAGACTTGTACTGTAATAGTAACGCAACTCACCGCGAAATGACCAGCAATTACTCAAATCTATAGAAATAAATCTGACAGGCATGTCCAAGGATTTAAGTTTTTCTTCAAAAAAGTTTTCAGATATGCTTAGATACCCAAGAAATCAACTTAAATCCTAAACCCATCCTATGCCTTTATAGAGAATACTAACTAACCTCTAGCTAATACGGGATTGGGTACTGGTGGTTGATGTACATAAAACTCATCTTGTACCAACACTGTAGAGTTTATCCATAGATTGATACAACTAAATAGACTACAAGACATCTGTGACTCATTGTAGATATAACCAACACAATCGTTGACTAAGTTACACTCTAAGCTACAACTCTGACTTTTTATTGTTTGTCTACCAGTTGTGTTGAGTTGATGTTCTGTTTGTATGTTGAGTTGACACAGTAAGTGTTTCTTGTACAGTTTACCATAGCTGCGTTCTGCTAACAATAACAAGGAGATAGACTCTTTTATGCAGAACACTGGAACACTCGAAAATTGAATTATACAAAAAAAGTAGCTCCAGTTTATTTATTGCTCATCAATAATGTAAATGGCGTATTGTAATGGCTATATTGTACCGACCCTGCTGTAAGACTACTGATGTGTTCTCATAGAATGTGTATTTTCTAACCTGAGTTTACAATACAAAGAAATGGTAAAAGATATCCCACTCATATATATGCAGAGAGCTGGTATAGCAAAAGTATAATCCATAGCTATAATAAATTACAATAAGCAATATGTAGCATTTCCATAAAGCATAGCCATGTGATAATATGTTAATAGCACATAACAAATAATGTATACATGTGTAGTAATTGTCATGTCCTAACACCTCCCTGCTAGCTTGAAGTTATCCTTATTACTTCAGCGATTAGTATTTCTCTTTGAGCGTCTGGGATTATCCCTGTTGTATTCATTGCCATCAGGTAATCTAGGATTTCGACGTTTTGTTGGTGGTCGTGGTTCATGTGCTGCAGGTAATGAAAGCGAATGCGAATGCGAATGAATACAGGCCTTGTAGACCCTCTATGCTGGGTTGGTGAGGAATGAATGGGCGTAGCCTGAGAGACCAGGCAATCTCCAAAAGATGCAGAAGCCCGAGTTCGCAACTTAACCATCCTCAGATTCACCAGAAGTCATGGACCACAAGATAAAACAGCACAAGAACTCTAACTATATTACACCATCACTTCCTGGACTGTGACTCAGCAGAATTACACTTGAAGCTCCACCCTCAACTTCTGGGCTTCTTGTTGATTTAACTACATTTCAGCCAATATCATACCCTGCTAAATTTAACTTTTCTGTTGATTTGTACACTTATTTCCTGTTAATTGTGATTTTTATGTCCGTAACTAGTTCAATAACTTCCTGTACTTCTGCCTATAAAAGGCAGAGTTTTACTTACACTCCTTGCATTTGTATCAAGATACTGCTTGTGACTGGGCCAAGTAGTGAGACACTTTGCCATTACTATTTTACACTTGGTTGTTGTGAAATAATAAAATGATTATTACTCTGAAGCACTGAGTAGTAAGTCTGAGCCGTGGGCTCTGTTACAGTTGTGGAGTTTGAGATACTCCTCTGTTGAAGTTGATTGATAGATAACCTCTTTGGAAGAAAAGTTTTGTTGGTGGCATTTTGGCAGGCCCCCACTACACTGATGGCAGTGGTGGGATTGTTCTCACGCTCTTGGACTACGCTAGTTCGGAACTGCTGATTGTAGGTCGAAAATCTGGTTCTGTAATAACTCTACAGACCACCAACTGGACACTCTCGAACAGATGTTGAGCATGCTAGACCTGAAGCAGTGATCCTGAGAAAGTATGCATTACACAGCTCTGCATTAAAGTTTAGTTTACTCTGTTTGCAGCACCTGATCTGCCCAGTGTCTTTTGATACCGGCCTTGCACACTCTGATACCAGTCCAGTGTCTTTTGATACTGGCGCTGCTAACTTTGTGAGCTGCCCTGCTTTTCCAACGCTGGCCCTTTACACATCATTACCGACCCTGTGCAAAGTTGTACTGTCCTTTTGCTACTGTCCAGTGTAATAGTACTTGGTTACCTTTTAATAAGTTTGGCGTGATCCTCGTCAGTCTTTCAGATAGCTCGTCCGCGCATCGAATGAATCCAGTGTCTTCCCCCGAGAGGCCTTGTTCGTTTCCGGCTCCTGTTACACCTTCCTTCCAAGTTCATATGCTTTCCCGGTGAGCTGTGTCTAGGGTGCACCCACACCCCTACACTACAATAGGGGAGAACAATGCCACAGCAGTATGCATTCAACCAAAATGGTACACATTTTCAAGTAGTCATCAAGTACTCATCAGTTTGGCAGTGCAACCACACTCACGAGACCACTGTACATTGCTTATTAGTAAGAACATTAATGCGCACTTGCAACTGTTAATTAAATTATGACAAAGATACAACTGCTCACTAAGGAGAGAGAGAAAGAGTTGTACGCAAGACATGTACTGCAACGGACAAACAATAAACGAGACAGACACAAATAGAAATCAAATATGTACAGTAAACTTATGCATGACGCTGGCGCCATGCTTGACAGTTTAACCTGACTGTTCGTTCAATTTCCCCGATCCATTCTCGGGTTATGGCGTCAGTAGGATGTAGGCCGTCTCTAAGGAATTGTTTACGCATCCTGTATTTACCATGAGTTACGGTGGTAAATTCGCCTATGAATGTATGGTGTCGCCATTCCACGGGTGATGTTAAAATTGACTATCAGTCTGTTTTCCACTGTCACCATTCCCCTCAATTTCTCTGTCCACTCCTCATAGAAGCCCTGACATATTAGGCGTTGCTTTTTGATATGCTGATTGTAATCGCGTGGAAATCCAGAGGGTATATGGTGCATAGAACAGGTACAATTTTAAGGTTCCTTGCAGCCCTGTTGAACTGGCGGAACACCGACTTTGGGGTTCCTACGGAAACATCATTCAACACACACTCCTTCCGACCATGGGTCCGGTGTAGGCGCGTAAATCTCACTGGTCCAACCAGAATATACAGGAAGGAGTTCCGAAACTTGTTAGCATTGTGTAGCACATGCAAGATGATGTCTTCCCAGTTAGCCCCAGGGAGACATATGGTTGACCAGGATCTAGATACAACATTCCTTACCAATGAATTTCCGATAAGATAAACGTGCATGTTGTAATGAAAACAGTTTACAAGTTGAGTCGTTTTGGTGATCTTATTTTTCTCCCGTGCCTGCTAGTACACGCGACTGGCGAGGGTTCCCTGACCGGAGACATCGGCACATTATTAGCTTCTACGGGAACTGTTACATCGCAGCGAGTAGGAAGGGTTACAGCTGCGTCCACAGCCGGTGACTTGTCCCTTAAACCTGATCTGCACTCTGGCTCAGGGGTGTCGGGAGGTCTCTCCATCTCACAGGGGTTTGTTGCAACCTGAGGACCGCGTGCCTCAGTTCTGCTTATGATTGTTCGGTTCCGACGGAGCAGTCTACCATTTTCCTTGGAGGCAACCACCTCGCGCCCTCTAGTAGCAATTACTACCCCATCTGACCTCTGCTGATCGCTACCTCGTATTGCTACGGGTTGCCCCACTTCGATAGGACTTCTTTCCCTGGCTCTATGCCTCGAGTTGTAATACAACCCCTGCTTGTAATGTTGGGATGCTTCAAATTGCTGTAGTCGTTTTAAATCGATTGTCTTTTCTGGCACAACACCCATCGAATTCATAGAACGACCAAACATAAGCTCCGCAGGGGAGTAACCGTTGGCCAGCGGAGTGTCCCTGTAGACACAGAGGGCAGCTTGTAAGTTGACATTCTTGTTCATTAGCTGTTTTACCGTTCGTACCGCCCGCTCTGCCTCTCCATTGGACTGGGGGTATCTCGGAGAACTAGTGATGTGTGTGATATCCCATTTGGTCATGAATGACCGAAACCTTTCTGAGGCAAACTGTGGGCCATTGTCACTTACCAACGAATTTTGCACCCCCACCAAGCAAAACAATGCCTCCAGTTTGGAGACAACTGTTTCAGCCTCCGCTGTTCCAGTCAGTTCACTGGCTGTAATAAATCTACTGTAGTAATCTACAACTACCATAAATGTCTTCCCATCCTTTTCACATAAATCGACCGCCACCTGCCACCATGGGCGCTCAGGCAGGGGTGTGCTAACTAGGGGTTCCCGTAGTTTCAATCAAAACTCCTCACACTTGGGGCATGCTTTTACTAACGCACGTATTTCAGCCGTCATGCCTGGCCACCACACTATATCCGTCGCTCTCCGGATACACTTTGTCTCGCCTTGGTGGCCAAGGTGGATCTCTGTCAGTATCCTATCTCTTTCTAGTTTGGGTATGTAAATTTTATTTTCAAAGAAAACTACTCCTTGGATTGTTGTCAAGCTGTCTCGGAAGGTATAGAATTGTTTAATCGATTCCCCAATCTTGGGCATTACGGGCTACCCTTCGATGATGTACTTCATCAACAATTTGCCTTCGTCTTCCATTAACATTGCAGCTTTAATCCTGTCCAGCCGAGACACCGATATTGGTAGTGCATCAACCAGCTCCTGGATGATCAGAGGCTCCTCATCACCTCCCCCTGATCTCCCTGAAAGAGGTGCCCGTGAGAGAGCATCTGCCAGCACCAACTTACTCCCCGGTGTATAGGCTATATTGCAGCTAAACGACATCATCCGCAATCTAAACCTCAGCACACGTATCGGTAACTTTGCCAACTCCTTGTCTCCGAGCACAGCAACCAGTGGTTTATGATCTGTCTCCACCGTAAAGTTGCGCCCCGATAGAAAGTAGTTAAATTTCTCACAAGCCCAACATACGGTTAGTGCCTCTTTCTCGATTTGCGCGTGACGTTTTTCCGCACTGTTCAGAGATCGCGATGCAAACGCCACTGGCTTCCACTCTCCGTCTACTTGTTGCAGCAATGCTGCACCCAAACCAAATGACGAGGAGTCTGCACTAAGCATAGTCTTGTTCTCAAGCCTAAACGGGGCTAGCGTTGGTGTGGCTACCATTAGTAATTTCAGCTTCCTAAATTCATCTGCATGTTCAGTGGACCAACGCCAGTCACTATCTTTACCCAGCAACTGCCTTAATTGAACGGTGCATCCGGAGATAGCTGCGGAGAACTTTCCTAAGTAGTTTACTATACCAAAAAAACGCCTCAGATCATGCCGGCTATTGGGTGTTGGGAATTCCACAATGGCTCTAGTCTTTTCCGGGTCCGCCTTGATACCCTCTGATGTTATGACGTGCCCTAGGAATTTTATCTCCGTTTTATTGAACTCGCATTTCTCTGCATTTAAAGTCACGCCACTCTCACTCAACCTGTCAAAGACTCGCTTCAAGTTAGCATCGTGATCCTGTTGATTCTCTGCATAAACTAGAATGTCATCCATTTGACAAACCACCCCGTCTAAATCTACAAGGATTTTCTGCATTTCCTGCTGGAAGATCTCAGGGGCCGAATTTATGCCGAATGGGAGTCTTTTGCAACAATACCGTCCGAAAGGCGTTATAAATGTAGTGAGGAAGTACGAACTCTCACTCAACTTCATCTGCCAATACCCACAGTTGGCGTCAAGCTTACCGAATATCCGTGCATTCCCTAGTGCACTCAACGTTTCCTCTGAAGTTGGTAAAGGGTGGTATTCTCTCCTTACTGCTTTGTTTAATCTCGTGTAGTCGATGCACACTGTCAATTTCCCATTTTTCTTGGGGACCACCACACATGGAGAGCACCAATCAGTTGGAGTTTCCACTTTCTCTATGACTCCCAACTTTTTCATTGCCCTTAGCTCTTCCAATAATGGCTGCCTTCGAGCTGCTACAACTCGCCGAGGAGTGACTTGGACAAACGGCGCCACCTCTCCTTTCAGCTGAATTTCAACTTCAGTGGCCATTGTGCCAAGCCCACTAAACAGCTTCGGGTAACTAGCCCTCCAGTCATGGCACACACCAAGACCAACACTATCGACAAATCTGATCAGATTTAGATGTTCTAAAGACGGTTTCCCGAGAAGTGGCATAACTAGCCCTTCAATGAAATATATCAACTCTCGGGCGTTTTTGCCATTTAAGTCGAGTACAGCTTCTGCTTCCCCTAAGACTTTTAACCTATTATTCCCAGCCCCTTTTAGTATTTTACGAGACGGTCTAACTTGGCATTTACACGACTCCTTCATGTATGACGGCATTGTTGTGATGGCGGCACCTGTGTCAACTTTGAATTTTACAGGAACACTATTTACTATAACGGTCACAAACCATGACTTGTCAGTTCTTTCCACTGACTCGAAGGCAGCTAGTCATAATGACTGGTTGCCCAAGAATAATCCATCCATGTCAGTGTCACAATCAACTTCTTCCGTCCTTGACTCTTGTCTTCTTTTGCAAGCCTTTGCCCAGTGTCCTTTTCCTTTACACTTGTAACAAGTCACGTTGCGTGCAGGGCACTGGCCTTTGGCATGTCTCTTCCAATAACAATATGGGCACCTGTTCTCACTTGCCACAGGCCTCTCTTCCACATCTGGTCTTTTGTTTACAGCAATTCCTTGTTTGAATCGTGGCTGTGAAACATAGTCAAGGTTGTCGTCCTTAACACTACTATTTATAATGGATGCCTGCTCATTATGACTAACATATTGTTTAGCCCTATGTATTGCTTTTTGCAAGGTCAAGTCCTCCGTATCGATGAGGTATTCTCTCAATTGATTGTCTGTCACCCCGACAACAATCCTGTCGCGGACCAAGTCATCCCTCACAGTTCCGTACTCACAACTATCAGCCTGCGGCTGCAGTTCTGTGATAAACTTATGTATTGTATTGCCACCTTGCTTAATGTTATTAAATTTTACTCGTTCATATATCACGTTTTTGACTGGCTCAAAGTGGGTATCAAATAATCTAATAACGTTTGCTAGTGTTTTTGCTTGTGCTGGAACTTCATTGTTGAACTGGAACTGGGCATAAATCGGAACACTTTCGGGTCCCATCAGTACTAACAAGTTTGAAATCTGTTCCTCGGCACTCATTTCTCCATATTTTTTTGCCACTTTGAATATCTCAAATTGTGCCTTGAACATTTTCCAGTCAAGTGCCAATGATTCACTCAAAAAATTCAGTTTTTTCACAAACCGTTCGTCTCTGGTCGAGGAACCCTCCGCCATTTTCTTTATGACTTCGACAAATATCTATATAAGACAACGCAGCAACGAAGTGCACTTACACTTCTAAACACAAACAATTTTCTTGATCAAGCTGTAGCCTCTACCGGATGATAATGATGATACTACTTGAATTCAATTCTAGTTCATCCAAACTAGTTTACAGCTACCAGATAATACAATTCCAGGAATTGCTGTTTGCCTAGATTACTATGCTTAATATTATATTAGTACTCTTGTGTACTGAGAATAAGAATTGACAAAAACAGCCCTAAAAACTGTAGAGACCGGGTGCCGCTAACGATAGGCCAGCATTACTCCTATTGCACACTAGAACCAAGTTACTCCTCTAGTAGAATCTGCGGCAAACTAACAGTCATGCTGCACTGGTTGAGTACCCGCTGCAAACACTGAAGCAGATGTGATGAAACGCTTTGCAACGCTGGCCACAACAGGTTTTTGTTTAAAACACCGAAGTTTAAAAGAGAAGGATAAGTGGAATATTTTATAACTCGCTTCATATAAGTAGCTGAGTATACAAGTTGCCAAAGCAGACAGTGTTGATGCATCTGTGAGAATCCCTGAGAGAGGGCACTTGAAGGTGGTAAGCTGCCACATTTGCAAGGTATACTTGTTGCTCTGAGGGCAAGGTTTTGTTTAACCTCCCGTGAAGCAAGATACAGATTTACTGGCCTCCGCAGGGCATATGAGACTACACTGCAGGATCATGCCAGTGAAGTGAAACGGCTGGTGCAGGTCGATTATGCTGATCTCCTTCCTCCTGTAGAAAGTTGCAAAAAATGATACTCGATACAATCAGCTTTACGGTATGCAACCCCTACTTGCAGAGACACCGCCTGGCGATACAGCCAATTGAAATTTCTAACTCAGTGAGAGTGATAGAGCAGGGAATGAATACCTGCAGGTAAGGACTGGCCATGGGGAGAGGCCCGCTCATGTGCGCATTGTTGAATATGAATCTGAAGAAGAAGAAGAAGAAGAAGAAGAAGAAGAAGAAGAAGAGGAAGAATACCCGGGTATTACACCACACACAACTCATCCACCAAGTACACTAGTAAAGGATGTCCACAACACCCCCAGCCCCCCAAGGACAAAAAAGATCCACTGACAACAGTTAGAGACGCACTGCTGAACCTCACTGAATAGATAAGATTGCTGAAGCAAGGAGATACCCCTGCTCTTCAACCTCCTCCACCACTGCCGGCCGACCTCCACCCCAGTGCTAGAACTGTGGAGAGTTGGGAAACGGCCGTCGCCCGTTGTAGAGCTACCAGTGACTACCTGCGATTGGTCAAGCCGTAGCACACCTAAACAAAGTCAGCAGACATAGCACCTTCTCACAAGTCAGCCCCCTGCTAAAATGCACACGGCGGACACCACTCTTTCCTCCCTTGTATGCCCGTATAAGGCGAGTTAATTTTTCATTGGGAAATTGGAGGCACGGCTCTTGTCCATACTTGTCGATACCGGATGTACTACAAATCTGCTATCCCAGCATGTTTACCAAAGACCGGCATTGTGTGTGCGGAATACACTACAGGACAGTGAGCCACATGGATTGATGACTGATGGATCAAAAATTACTTTCTACGGCACAGTGAAGGTGTCCGTACAACTCTTTGGAATGCAGACAGGTATTAGCTTTGTCATTAGTGACATAAATGAGGACGCCATTGTGGGGATGCCGTTCCTGGGCCGTTCCTCACCACCCATGAATGCTTGTTGAAGTTTCAAGAGTTTGGCGTCATGATAAAGGGATATGACGTACCATGTACTGACAAAAACATGGGAAAATGTTGAAAGACATTACGGTGTTAGTAAAGGCGGCTCCAGGGTACCACCCTAAACTTAGGAACATGATGTCTCCCTCTGGTTGGGATAAACTTCTGCCAAAAAACACTTACAAAAGTTGAGCCAGCGGTCTGTGAAACCACCCAAACGCTGGAGAGGGGTGTGAAGAGCTTCAACAGAAAATCTGGGCAAGATACTTCTCTAAACTGTGACCGCCAGAAGAAAAAGGGTGAAATTTGCCGCTAGTACTGCTGCTGAACGACTTCCTGTAACTACAGACAAAATGAGTCAGGATTCTGAGAGAGCATTTGACAAAAAAGGACATGCACAGTCTTTCTCAAGACAGTGAACAGAGAGCTACATGTACTGCCTTACCCAAAAAAGAATTTGTGCAACAACTTGCTACTATGTTTACCTACCAACATTTAGAGATTGAGGAGAGAGACAAAAACTTGCTGTTAGAAGCTGACCTAGCAGCCTACCACCCTCTAGGACTAGTAGAAGAGGGATTTCTGGCAATGATTACGGAGGAGCTGCTGAATAAAAAGCCCGCACCTCCACAGCCAGTCCCTGTTGCTGTTACCGCTGCTGTTGACCCGGAGCTAGCACCTACAGATGAGGATGGTGCTGAATTGCAGTCAACTGTCTCTGTCAAGCTAAATTTAGAGGTGCGCTTGATGCAGATCACGCCATTCCTGGTGCAGGAAGAGGAAGTTCCAGAAGAGAAGTTGACGCTGAAGGTTGAGCGGACCACAACGTACACTGAGGAAGGAAAGAGAAACCCTGCTGGCCCTTTCTCTGCTTATGCAGCAGATTCTACGGTAGCACTCTGTGCAACGAGAGTTAACTCAACCTTCCCTATGACCCAGGAAGACCAAGCCAGAATAGGCAGCAACCACCCATGATGCTGGGAGACAGAAGGAAATTCGCACCATGAATCTATCTGAGTACAGATGTTACTCAAACCTTTATGCTTTGTTAATTTATTTTCACATGGAATAAAAAAGAGGATGGCAAATAAAATGCTTTGAAGGGGTCGACTGCCAGCAACCATGTTTGTGTCTGGTCAACTATCTAAATAAAAATAGCCCCACTGCTTAGTGGACGCAGGTTGGTTTATACACATAATAGAACGGGTTGCTTGTGGTATTTTATGCTGATTGTTTACTTTTATTTAAAAAGTTTCTAATTTAAATAGTTTAATCAAAAGCGGGGGACTACAATTTATTACGTAACTATTTTTATTCAAGGTTTTACAAGATTTTTTATTAGAGCCGGTAACATGATGAAACCTTACACACCAAACATTACGTAAAGCCTGATGGGACAAAAAATTTCTGAATTTTTATAAGTTTATTGACCAAATTACACAGGATTACCATAATACATATTTTCTACTTGATGCTTTATTTATGAAGTTTTAATGGAAAAATTTGCATTGATGTTACAATTCAGAGAATGCGTCGAGTGAATACTATACACAGACTGTCAATGCATTGTGATATCACTGCGATTTCTAAATTTCTCTAGAGAAGCCTTAGCTTTAGTCTTGTTATCCCTTTAAAGTGTGCATGAATAGTTAGTGAAAGCTGATATTGATCCCAGGAAGCCATCCACCCTCATAGTAATTCTATCAAGTAAATATTTAACAAAAAACATTGAAAGGACTAACCAATAAATTATTTATAGATATCTTGAAATAGTAAATGTGTAGTATACGCATACAGTTGACAAAGTTTAGATTTGCTATAGAACTGTTTGCTGATGCCACACTGGATATAGAAATGCCATTTTACAGGTAGAGGTAAGTTTTTTTATAGATGTGCATTTTGGGCCCCAATTATACAGAAAACCTATAGAAGTTACCTGTTTTCTGTGTTCTGGCTGCACAAATAATTTTTGTATTCACCAATGATTTGATCAAGCTAGTTTCTCAGCATTATATGCATGTTGAGTAATTCATGCTGTAATTGAATCTGGGAGGCCTGTCAAAATGCCACCAACAAAACCTCTCTTCCACGAGGATATTCATCAATAAACTTCAACAGAGGAGTATCTCAAACTCCACTACTGTAACAGAGCCCGCGGCTCAGACTCAACACTCAATACTTCAAAGTAATAACCATTTTATTATTTCACAACAAACCAGTGTAAAATAATAGTGACAAAGTATCTCGCTACTTGGTGCAACCACAATCAGTATCCTGATACAAGTGCAAGGAGTGTAAGTAAAACTCTGTTTTCTATAGGCAGGGGTACAAGAAGTCAATGACGTGGTTACAGATATAAATCACAGTCAGCAGGAAGTGAATATAAAGATCAACAGATAAGTTATATTTAATAAGGTACGAGATTGGCTAATATATAGTTAAATAAACAAGGCACCCAGAAGTGGAGGGTGGAGCTTCATAGTGCAATTTCGCTGATCACAGCCCAGGAAGTGATGGTGTAATATAGCTAGAGTTTCTGGGCTGTTATAGCTTGTCGTCCATAAGTTCTGCAGAATTTGATGATAGTTAAGTTGCAAACTCGGGCTTCTGCATCTTTTGAAGCAGGTCTGGTCTCTCAGGCTATGTCCATTCCTTCCTCACTGACCCGGTATAGAGTGGCTGCAGGGCTGGTAGTGCTGCTGTACAACAGGGCGGTAGTGATAGCGGCAGGGCCAGTAGTGATAGCTGCAGGGCCAGTAGGGTTTCCTGCAGAGCCTCTAGAGTTAATGTTTGCCTTCCTACAAAGTTTTTGGCAACGCAGGCTCGATTAAAGCGTGCTTGACATTTTGCAGTTGTCAGGAGCCTCAGCGCAGACCATGTGATCGTAAAAATTTACTACGTTCCTGTCTCCTTTAAAAATATTCTTTCTTTGTCTGTAATTAAAATAACAAAAAGGAGGGCAGAGGAGTGCAAGGGATTGCAACACACCTTGCAGAGTTGGTGTAAATCTATCTAATGCCGCAGCTTCTGCAGTGCCTGCTGATATACGTCCGGCACTCTTGACTCTCTGTGCAACCATGGAAGGAAAGGATAGTCTTCAGCAATCAACAGGGTACTTGTCAGCACATGGAAGAAATTTCCGTGTTGAGAGCGGGTACCAGAAGAAAGGTGGATGACTGTAATCGTTACTGAAAGTACACTACGTCAGAAACTTTGACCGTATCCATTAGGAAGGCAAGGACAGCTTCTGGATCACTTCTGCAGGGTACACAGAAGGAGTCATGCTGAGTCAAGAGGGGTACCTTGTGTTGAGGAGGGTTCCTGGAGTTTGGAAGAGGTGTATAAATGACCTTGAGCAAGCAGTACAGCGACTACAGAGTTCACCGTGCAGGGTGACTACTACAAGTGCTTCTCACTCTCACTCGTACCACCAGGTCAGAAGGGGGTGTAGCAGTGTGTGTGGGGTGGTAGTTTGTTTCTCAGCAGGTCCAGCAATGAGGAGGAAAGGGATAGGAGCTGAGATGAGATGGCTGTTTTATTCTTGACTTACTTGACCTCTGTCACCAAAGGCTTCATAGCTTCTATGAGCACCATCAGTGAATTGATGATGACCAGAAAGGGGGTTTACACTTGTTTGACAGAAGGGGGTGGCAAAGAGTGGGTTTTCTGCTACAGATAGTTGCAGGTAGTTTCTTTGTGTTCTGGTTGTGGCTTGTCTACTATCTTAAATTTTCACTGGTGATCTCCACCCTCAGTTATGAGTTGCAAAACCCATTTCTATTTCTCACCACTTCATCCAGTGTAGCCGGTTGGTCTGTCGAAACATGTCACTTGACGTATAGGTTTTCGATGGTGCTACCAAGCACATCCAAAATCAACTTATCCAGCCGTCTTTGAGGTATTTCATCAATAGAAGTGCTTACCAGCTTTTCCATCTCATCCCCCCATGCTTCTGCAGACTGGCTTTGTCCATCTCTCGCAATCTTGCAACCTTGGCTTCAGCTTCTCTTGAGGTCATGTCAAATTGGGATCTAATAGCAACACGTACTCTCTGTAAATGTGGAAGCCTGAAACAATCAATGGCATCTCCATGTAATGATTCCCTAATGTAGAGAAAAGGGGTCATTACTCTCCGGTCATTAGCTTCTGTCACTTCAGAGACAGAGTAGATGAAACATTATACGTCGAAAGTGTCATAGCACTTCAGGGTTTTAACATAGAAGTGAGCAGAGGTTGAGCAAGTTTTTGCAAAGCTTTCGTAAAACGATCATTGGCAGTGGCTTCCAGTAGTACTGAAGGCTGACTGCCTGCACTCCATCATCATTGTGTGGTCATTATATTTTGTCTAGTTGGTCTGGTTACCCAGAGTCAGCAGACAACTGCACAGTAAATGGGGTCCTCTGTCTCTATTCGGCATGGTTACAAGGGGTAAGTATAGAGCTAGACAGTAAACTGGGTCTTTTTTCTCCAAAATATAGCAAAGGTAAGGGGATGGATCCAAAAATATTTTCTGGGGGTTTGGGGAAGACTGAAGTTTGAGCACTTTTTCTTGCATTTCCAAAACACTCATAAAAACCATGTAACAAGTATTATAAATATAGATAAATTCATTGACCATCGTAAGATATCTATGAATGGCCTTTTTCTTGTCGAAATATAGGTCTACATTTACGCCTTACGAACATTTATCGAGGGAGCAAATGAGTGTTTCCTTTACTTTCTTCTTTGCCTTTTATTCTCATGCAACTCCTGTTAAACTCGCTGTTTGTGATTTTCGTGCTAGTCATAAATTGACTTGATACAAAAAAGGTCTGTTCATAAAAGATTTTTGTTTATAGGATTACCTGTGATTGAGAAATGGTTTTATTAGAAACACAGGTACTATGAGGAGTCATATCATCGATTAGATCATAAGCAGATAAATGCAATACTACCGATTGTTTTATCAAATTCTTAGAAAAACGGAAAAAAAAACCACCCCCCAATGATAAAGCAAATTGGAAGGCAATTTTAGATGCACATGAGATTTTTGTGTTGAACTTGTTGTTAACTCTTTAACACAATTGGTTAAAGCGCTTGCAAATAAGTTATCTTGATAGTCACAGAGCTCAATGGGTTTTGGTAAAATAGAAAAGTCATGTTGTCCGAACACAACCTGATAATTTTATCTCAATCAGTAAAGTATTTCTGTGTATTTTGCCAGCTAACAAAACTTTTTCTTCATGTGTGATGGGCATGGTGTGTGAATACCCATACATGGACCTTGTATGGGTATTGAGGTAGATTTTTTGAATTATACTTGTAAAAACCCGTACATACCTCAAAAGCACCAATCATGTTTACTCTGAAGTACTATGTGTTGTCTTCAGACAAAAGTCTTCGCTAGTAGTACAACTTGCGGTGCCAATAAGGCAGGCTGCGGGGTGGGTTTTAACCCCTGCTGGGCTGGTATTGGCCCCTGCTGTGCTATACCGCTCTGACACAAGATGGCTGATTTAGCTGAAGAACTTCAAAGTAGCAAAGAATCTTCACCAGCCCCATGCTAAAAGTACCTTAATGCTCTGATTGACAATATCCTTGGGCTCGGATAGCTATAGCCATAGAACTGGCAGAGTCTTCTTTTGGACATTGAAGAAATGACTACGGGTCGTAGCCACTTGGCGCTTTATCTATTTGACATCCTAGCATGGAATGATTGGCTAATTATGTATGTCATATATTGTATTGGTTAAATTATATATGTTCTATGCAAATAACTTCCTGCCAGCCTGCCTATGTAAAGGCTGGCTATCAGCCTATTCTTTGCATCCATTCATGTACTGCTAACTGATCTGGCAGTAACTGATCACTAGTTGTTACTGCCACACCAGCAGTGTCCTCTCTGGGAACAGGTAACACACTTGTGATTAACAGTATTCCGTAAAAACCAGACTGAATTCCTCTACAGTATTGTGTGCACTGAGCAGGCAATTTGGTTGGACTAGTGAAAACTTTGTTGCATTTGATTACCTTAGCGTTCAGTAACTACCCAAATCATATGCACAGTCAACACCTGAAAATTGGTTTTTGAGCTTTAATTTTATGATTGTTACCAAATATAGGCAATTTTTACTGCTAACTTCAAGAACTGGCTGGGAGCTTCAATTTCAGGAAAGGTTATACTCAATAGCTATTTTTGCCAGAAAGTTAGAAGCTTTTTACTGCACATTTTACATTAAAAGCTAATGAAGAAATAGTAAAAGTGATAATCCTGTGATGTAACAGGTCTGACACAATACACAAGGTAGTAAGACCAGATTAAAACAGCTGTGTCTTAAGAATCGCTGCTCTTACAATGATATATCCGGTTTTCATGCTTTCCAATTACTCATAGCAATTTATTTCATTGGAGTTGTCCTCCCGATTATGCCAACATCTTGAGTTTTCCCATGCTCTGACTATTCTATAGTTAACTCTATTCTTCTGTAGTAGTGATGGTTAGAAGCGCTCACTAAGTTGTCATTGCTGTGGCGGGAGATTGATAGCCAATAGAATTGAAGCCTTGCTGGATTGCTAGCTATTGCCCAATGAATATTATGTTGCTCTGGCAAGTTGTACATACATATACAACACATGTTTTAAGATCTTCCTTTTATGTAACAGACGCTGATGAGCGAACATCTACACATACTGCCTGCATCACAGAAGTAGGTGCTCCACGTTGGTTGTGGCCAGCCAGAGAGGCCCAGAATCTCTTTCTATCCATCTACCTGAGGAACGACATACAGACGTGTATCATAATTCCTACATCCGAGAAGGAGAGAGCACTGAAGCTTTCCTTTTCTATTAAAAAGGTGCTTACTTGTTTAGTAGTGTTTATTGTTAATTGTCTTTCCCTGCTCATTATGTAATCCTAGTAACTAATTAACTCTTTCAACGTCATTCGCTTCGACCAATAAATTACCTCAGGCATTCACCCGCTTTTTGCAAAAAAAATTCAATTTTCAAAATTTTATTAAAATTTGCCTATATGTGATATGGTAACAAATTTGAGCTCATATGAATCAGCATTCTCTTTTCTCTTAGGAGAATTAATATCATATTGATTCCACTAGTCTAAGCTATTTTATTATTTTTTTAGTTCGGAGACCATTTTTTAGTAATGACCTCAACAGGTCAGCCAGTTACAAAAAAAAATAACACAGTAAACGTGAAACTGATAGCACAGCTGAAAAGAAGACAAAATTTTGATATGACTGGCCAAATTTGAAGCAAAAATATCCAAGAAAAGTGTTAGAACACTGCAACAACAATTGGACACTTGTGGGACAAATGGCCGAAAATTTCGGAAAATTTATTTTCTGAAAATAATTATTATTTTCATTACAGGCAAAAATAAAACCCTCATTGGTGCACGAATGAACTAGAAACATTTAGAGCTACATTTTGATGTAAAGAACAACATCAGTCAACAACTTTACAAAAATAATAAAAAAAAATTAAAATTAATTATTTATTATCAACGCCGTATCTAAATAATTAATTACTAGCTTACTAACCTTCAATTCCATGATCAGAGAACTCAAACAAGCTAAGATATTAATAAACTAACTAAATCAGAAGAAGAAAACAATGTGCTTGCTCCTTTCCAAAAAAAATTTGCCCATCATTATCAAAAAAAATCCGAAATTTGAAACAGGAAGTGAGGGGTTAAGGATATTTGGAACTGTTTCCGGTTAGAACATCGTACAGACTTCAAACAAAGACCAGAAAATAGGCAATTGTCTGCTCTACACGATGGTATAAAAATTATCTATGTGAGTCTACACAAACGTTTGCAAACCGTTTCGAAAACCGGACGAAAAAAATCACGAGCATTGCTCGTGAAGGATGAAGTGGACAGATAACTTCGCAACGAGCATTGCTCGATGTGGAATGACTAAGAGTAGATAATGATGTAGATGTAGATGATGTAGATGATGTAGATAATAATATAATTGTGTATGTGTAGTTTAATATGTAGAATAATAATAATAACAATAATGTTATGTAATAATAATAGTAATACATATAATAATTAGTATCTTGACAACAACAATAGCAATTGCTTGGGTAGACTATTATCCTTTGTTAACATACAGTGTACAATTATTCTAGCAGCAACGTAACTACGACAGCTAACTTGTTCCCTTGCATGCTAAGCAACTTAACTAATGATATGATGAGACAGTAGTTGGTGTTATTAATTACAATGATAATTATCATTCTGTTATAGTTATATAATTGTTGTTGTAGATATATTCTCCGTCGGTCATCGGCTTTCCTCCTGTCGTTTGGTTGCTGTCTTGCCTTCGTCTGAGTTGACTGGTTGTTGCATTTGCTGTCAAATCTGTTCTATTGATGGAATATAATAACATCTAGAAACCCCCACTTTCACCTAGATTTGTATTGCACAATCAATCATACACACACTCACATACCATCCATATATACTACCATTAAACTCATAACTACGCACAAACAACCATTTCAGTCATATCAACAAGATTAACTTCCGCATGTACAATAATTGCCTTTTTTAGTTTTAGTGCTGTTACATAAATCATGCAAGTTTGATTTAAGACTTCATTAATATTTGTACATGATGATTTTGACCTAGTTTTATAACAAAGACCATTGTATTTGGTTGATATAAATAACTGGGAATAAACATACTGTCCTTTGTTTATAAGTGAAATGGTGGTAACCTAAAATTTGAAGTCGTCTGTTCACTAATTAAAGTAGACAACTCCACCAAAAGCGTTTCAGTATAATAGGAGCAGCTGGGCATACTGGTGCCTAAGGACATGATGGGTCTTACGGTTCAAAGTGCCTTTTTGAGCACCAGGTGTCCATGAGAATAGTTTAGAGTTACCTTTTTTGTGTGCACCAGGTGTTGATTATCCCAGTTGAGTTTGTAGTGTTTTATAGTGTAAATAATTATGCTCATTATCTAAGTAATCACTTGTGCACCGGTGGTTTATATTGGGTTTTGTATCACAGTTTGGATTGTTGAACTAACGTATGTGTGTACAAAGAAATACCTATCGTATTAAAGTATAGGTTTTATTACAGGCATACATACAATGTATAAAATAAAAACATAAAATTATGGTAAATATTTATTGATTTATTCAACAAGACATTCTAGTGAACGAACAGACATTACTGTGTTACTATTTATCTGTAAATACCGAGAGATTTGAGGTTTAATGGCGCACCAATATACTGTTTTCTATTTATATTGAGTTAAATTTTTAAACTAGATTTTATCCCAAGCTGGCTTTTGAGTTTTTTTTAAATAGCTATTGACATCTAGACGATTTGAAATACGTGCCACTGTGAAAACTGATAACAAATGTTTCCAATAATTGATTGTTTCATCATTTCATTGGGACACATTCTAGATGTATTGAAGAGTAAGAAATTTTTCATGTTCTGGTTCAGCCATATTCAGCATGTATTGTGTGGCGCAGAAGAGAATAGTTTGAAAAGTCACTAGCGTAATCGACTTGTTCGTTGTTATCATGATGTCTTTGACAAATTGGTGATACGTTTGAGGAATTAAGTCCTTAAGATATAGTGTTTTGGATGTTGTTGAGGTCATATTGATCTAGAATGAAAATAAAAAACAACTAGTAAATGCTAAAAAATATCAAAGCAAAATGGTGACGATAATTAAATAATAAAGAAAATCTATTATACACTCGGATAAATTTGCGTTTATCAATAGCAAAGACTTTACAATCTTGAGAGCAAACTAAATAGATTCAAGGACTATGCCTTCTCCACAGTGCAACCTACTTAAGTACCACTAATAATACATAATTAAAACCCAGCTATTGTCTCTCTGACAAAAAAGGTAATTTTTCAATACCAAAAACTTTGCATTCTTGAGAGTTAACCAGCTAGGCTCTAGGGGTATACATTCTCCACAGAGTGAACTACCTGCCAACCTGACTCCAACCTGCAGGGCCAGTCAGGTTGGCAGGGAGGGTAGTCGTAGCTGCATGGTGGGCAGGGTAAATAACTGATTCATATGTTATTTTAACTTTCCATGAGGCAACCATTGTTGCGAAACAATTAATTTTCTCACCAGTAAGGAAGAGCAAAATTGTTCTAAAAACTGGTGCAACTTTTGAAAGAAACTTGTCTGATTAACATACAAGTTTTAATACCCTATACAAGAGTATGTCATATACATGAAGAAAAGAAACAGGAAAAAATGTGAGATATAAATCGATGACTATCACTATTGGTGGAATTTTACAATGAACAAATACTGTGCCACTTATTGAGCAGTGATCACTAAGCTAGTTCGGAGTTGTATGTTTCTTTGAAAGACTGGGAGAAAATCAAGATCTAGGCATCGAGTTTATTTGATGGGCAAAATAATAATTAAGACCAGAGACGAATGAATAAAATTAATTTTGTCAGATATCAAGCAATGCTGATTACAGTAAAAGCAAAAAGTAGTTAGTCAGTGTAACTGAATGTATAGCATGTTAATAAAGATGCTGCCGTTTTCTACTCGTGGCTTTCATTAAATGCAATAATGTTACTCTTGCTTCAATTCATCTTTTGAAATACTAGCTCAATAGACAAAGGTAAAAGACGTTATGTACATACATGTTTGTTACATCTTGGTCATAGAATAACAGAAACAAAGGCTGATTTACATTGTGTTGGCTCTATTCTGGCTATACAGCATTTGTTATTGTCTGAGATTTGGATAAGGAAACAACATAGATTGGCGTCACAGTTATCTATAATCAATGAAATGCTATTATTGTGTATTGATGTGTAGTTGGATATAATTAATGGCAATATCTGCAAACAGGGGTAAGCAAAAGGTTTCGCCAGCTGTCAATACTGAAGACGTAATGATGTTTGCACTCATAGAATGAATGCCCAGGCTTCTATCAAATCCTGGTAGAGTTAACTCAATTGCAATAAACTCTTGGCTACAGGTGATGGTAAAATCAAAAGAGCCACCAGTTGGATTCCTCAGACAACCTATTCTTAACAAAGTATGACACCAAGCCATATTAATCACTCTTTATATTTAGTGTAATTAACTAATACTTGCCTATAAACATTAGGATTTACAGTAATACAGGTGCACACAAGTCACCATACACAGCTTGGTACAAGGTAAAGGTGTAATTACCCCAACTAATAATAGCAATGTACAGAATGTCTATACATGTATAATAGAATACGCAGATGAGTGGTTGAAATGAAACGCAGTCATTGGTTAGCTTAAGTCTGGCGAATTAAAAAATAGCACTGAAGTAGGTAGAATTATTGTATAACACACTGGCTTGTAGTTATTACATCCTCTAATACATCACCTTTTGGATAGCCCTTTCTCCAGTACATCAAGCTCACCTTTCCCCTATTAACTGTAATCACTCGGCGCATCTTCACACACCATCTGTGTGGTTCAGAGCTCACAGCTCTTTAATCTAACGGCACTTCACCTCCATTATCTGGTTGCTAGCAGAGACAACCGTGTAGAATTGTTAAAGTCAAACTATTACATTTCAATCTGCGCCTATTGTCAAAATGAAAGCTGTGAACTGCTCCAATGCTGCCATATAGCATGAATGTGTATATAGGAATATGCATACACCCCTTCTCACTCCCTTTATTATGTGTAATACTTGGATTTACATACTATGTGTAACTGGCCCAAAGCTAAAAAACATCAATTAAAAGTGATTTTTAATTAAAACCTCAAAATCCCAAATTCCTAAACCACCTCTGTTGGAGAGAGGTTTTGTTGGTAGCATTTCGGTAGGCCCACCCTTCCTTCCGACCCCCCCCCCTGCCCTAAATCCACTGCACTATTATGTTAATACTGTATGATTGTAAATGTAGACAACTAGTTGACAAATTATTTTATCGTGTTCTATTACTGATGTGTAGCAGTCCGAGGTACACAACCAAGTTCATGGTGTCGGACAACAACCTTGTTAAAATAAACGACTAACGTAGGATGCTATAATTATTTAGTTTACAGTTACTTTCACTGTTTTTGACTGACCCTCATTAGGGATGGTTTGCAATCAATAAGCTGCATTGTGTAACCACAGAGTATCAGTAAAGTTATTGTTTCTTTTTAATTAGATTAACATGCAGGTGAATAATGCTATTGTCTGGTAACAAATGGTACCATCAACACACACTCCTGTTTTCTATGGTCAAACAGAGCGAAAGTTATTTGCTTATTCATTTGCTTGTCAATACACAGGAGATAAATCGATAACTTACTCAGGGCTAAAAGTAATTCTATGTTGCTTAATACTACAAAGAAATACAACACTATACAACTTGGTCGATTCACCGCTTGCTCACACTTCTGCGCTTGACCTATTGTCTCGTGTTTTTTTTATCATGAAAATTCGCTACGAGCTATTGTCCACAATTTGTTTTGGGGAAACTTTCCGTGCTATGTATCAAGTGATGCATAGAAAATTATACCATACATTGTCCAGAGAGGTTGTGCGAGTGTTATGTTTGTTTAAAAAAAGCACCGATCGATAACCTTGCCCCACACGGGTTTTTAAGTTTTTCAAATATTCTGGAGTAATTCTTTACTAACTAGTTACCACAGGCTGCCAGTAATAAGAATTACAAAAGTAGAGAAACAGAATCACTAAAATGCTGAGGTTCAGCCAATCATAGCAGTGCTTATAAGGCTGTTGACTTGGAATAACTTGGTTTGGCAAGGTGCCGTAAACTGGCAATCGGCAAGTGAACTGTAGGCTCTCAAGGAATTAGTGTCTAGTATCAAGCTTCCCTATACTCTTGTCAGCCTATTTAGTATACTATCTATCATAACTCATTTACATATGTAACAATAATTATTAATCTGGTAACAGCCATTTTCAAATCAAAACCACAAAAATTCACGTGCATCTAATAATGACCTAGCTCCAGCCACACTACAACTCTCGTTTGGTTATGCATTATCCATTTCATTTCACTGTAACAACACTGTTTTCAAAGGTGATGTGACAGTAATCTATATTTTATTTCAATTATCTTTTATGAGGCAATCACTGTTGCGATACAAGTGATTTATACAGGAATGAGCAAATACAAGTTAAAAGCTGGTGCATTTTTTGAAAAAAAGTTGTGTAATTAAAATACACAGTTTTATACCCTATGCAAGGTACATCATATACAGAAAAGAGGAGAAAAGGTGAGATATAGGTTGATAACCATCACTTTTGGTTGAAATGGCGCAAGTTGTTTACAATAATCAAATACTAAGCCAGTATTTGGGCAATGATCACATAGTATGGTATGCCGTTGTATGCTTTCTTTTAAAGACTGGGAAAGAATCAAGAACTAGGTAATAATTTTATTTGATTGGCAAAATAATAATCAAGGCCCGATACAAGCGAATGAAGTTAAGTTTTTCATATATCAAGCAATGTAGTTAGTCAGTGTAACTGATGTATAGCATGTTGATAAAGATGCGGCAGTTTTCTACTCCCGGTTTTCATTAAAAAGAATGACAGCTGATCAGTGATGAAAGGGTTTATTCATGCAATAATATTACTCTCGCTTTAATTCATCATCTAAAATACTAGCTCAATACACAAAGTTAGAAAAAAAACGTTTATACATATATGTTTGTTGCATCTTAGTCATAGCTGCAATAACAAAAACAATGACTACATATACAGCATTTGTAATTGTCTGAGATTTGGATAAGGAAACAACATAGATTGGCGTCACAGTTATCTATAATCAATGAAATGCTATTATTGTGTATTGATGTGTAGTTGGACATAATTAATGGCAATATCTGCAAGCAAGGGTAAACAAAAGGTTTCGCCAGCTGACAGTACTGAAGACGCAGTGATGTTTGCATTCATAAAACGAATGCCAAGGCTTCTATCAAATCCTTGTAGAGTTAACCCAATTGCAATAGTCTCTTGACTACAGTTGATGGTAAAATCGAAAGAACCACCAGTTGGATTCCTGAGATAACCTATTGCTAACAAAGTATTACACCAGCCAGATTATTTATTCAGTATATTCAGCATATTCAATTGATATTTACCTATAAACATTAGGATTTACAGTTATACAGGTGCACACAAGTCACCATACACAGCTCAGTACAAGGTAAAGGTGTAATTAACCCAACTAATAATAACAAAGTACAGGATGTTTATACATGTGTAATAGAATAGCAAATGAGCTGTTAAAAATGAAATGCAGTCATTGGTTAGATAAAGTCTGGCACATTAGAAATAAGCGATGAAGTAGGTTGAATTATTGTGTAACACACTGGCTTGCAATTATTACATCCTCTAATACATCACCTTTTGGATAGCCTATTCTCCAGTCCATCAAGCTCATCCTTCCCCTATTAACAGAAGTCACTCGGCGCATCTTCACACACCACTTGTGTGGTTCAGAGCTCACAGCTCTTTGCTCTAACGGCACTTCGCCTCCATTATCTGGTAGCCGGCCTTATCCAAGTGGACTAAAATATACTACAGGGTATTTGAGTAAGTGTGTCTTTGTGTTTAACACCTTTCCTTCTTGTTGTCACATGTTTACTTACATGTGTGTATTAAAACTTGGGGTTTTTTTATTGAATCCCAAAGCAGAGCTCTTTAAATTTTCAACTTGCATTTTCTAAATAACTTTTGGCATAGCTTGTTATTTGTAGATTTGCAGGTAGACTGTTTTAGAAACTGTCATTATGATTGTATATCATTTTCTAACGTGTACTTGAGCAAATTCCAATCTCATTAGCCAATGAAATAACAGAAAAATCCTCCACATAATCAATAGACTAAAATCGCAATAGGTTTTGACTCAAATTAGCATACACGTATATGGATTCATTACTTTTGTATGTTACATCGAGCTTTGAACGGCTTGTGCACTGCACGAGAATTGAAGCAGAATCATAAATTGGTAAGATACTAGATAAAATTTAAAAAAAAATTTCCTAACTTTGGTTTAGGGTGAAAGATAGAAACATGTCAAACCATACTTCACTAAGTGATCATGAACGAAACATGCATCAAGTGGCACGTAATGGGGATATCAAAAAATTAACGGCGATTTTAAATCTACTTACTTCTGAGCAGAAGTACAATCTACTGAGCTGTATTGATCGTGGCGATTGTAGTAGTTTATTACTTGCTGCAAGGAATGGACATACAGGAACTGTACAGTGTATACTAAATAGCATAGATGCCGATAGGAGATATGATATGTTGAAGATGCATGACAAGGATGGCTGGACAGCAGTGCATGTGGCAGCTAATAGAGGAAATCTTGCCACATTAGAAGTCATATTCAGCTCAGTCTCAGCAAAAGAGAAACAAAACTTGTTAATGCTACAAAACCATAACCGCCGGACTGTTTTACATGTTGCAGCAAATAAAAGACGTACAAAAACTTTACAGTGTATTCTAAATAGTGTTGATTCTGGTACAAGCTATGTAATGTTGAAGATACAGGGCAAGGATGGCGGCACAGCTTTGCATTCAGCAGCTAACAGAGGACATACTGATACATTAAAGCTCCTAATCAGCACAGTAATACCGTCGCAAAAGCAAGAGTTGCTAATGTTGCAAAAGCAGAATGGTCGAACTGCTTTACTAGATGCAGCAAATAAGGGGCATAAAAAAAGTGTACAGTATATACTGGACAGTGTAGATTCTGATATGAGATATGAAATGTTAGGGGTGCAGGACGAGCATGGCTTGACAGCAGTGCATGGAGCAGCTGATGGACATTTTGATACATTAAAAGTCATATTCAGCTCAGTCTCAGCAAAAGAGAAACAGAACTTGCTAATGCTAAAAAACCATAACGGCCGGACTGTTTTACATGTTGCAGCAATTAAAAGACGTACAAAAACTTTACAGTATCTACGAGATAGTATAGATTCTGATATGCTATATACAGTGCTGAAGTCACAAGATGAGAATGGCTGGACAGCAGTGCATCTGGCAGCTCATGAAGGACATCATAATATAATAAATGATATTTTTAGCTCAATTTCTTTTGACCAAAAACAAGACCTGCTAATGTTGCAAAGAAAAAATGGCCGGACAGCTTTACTAGATGCAGCGAGTAAGGGGCATACAAAAACTGTACAGTATCTACTAGATAGTGTCGATTATGATACAAGCTGCATAATGTTGAGGATACAGGACAATGATGGCTGGACAGCATTGCATGTAGCAGCTAATGACGGACAAACAGAAACGGTACAGTGTATATTACATAGAGTAGATGCCGAAAGGAGATATGAAATTTTGAAACTACGAAATAAATACCTCAGATCAGCGTTGCATTTAGCAGCAGCAAATGGGGAAGTGGAAGTGATGAAGTGTATACTAGACTTAGCTTCACCAGAACAAAAGAGCCAGCTGCTCAACCAGGAAGACCAACAACACAACAATAGTCTAGTACTCGCTGTGTACTTTGGCCATCTCTCGGTGGTTAAGTACATATTTCAATCAATAGACAAAAGTGAACAATTTAATGCGTTGAGGGTATGCCATGAGAAAGGTGTCGCTATATCACACTTTGCTGCTGGGACTAATCAGTATAAGATACTGGAATATCTGCTGACATCACTCACTGGAAGGCAAAAGTATGAGCTGTTGACTGCTGAGGACAACTATGGTAACATTCCAATAGCGTATGCTACTAATGAAGGACACTCTAAGGTAACCAAAACTATTTTAGGGGCGTTTGAACCAGAAACAAAATATCTAATGTTATCTGTTTCAAATGACTACAACAGAACATCACTGCACTTTGCTGCATTCCATGGGCACACAGATACTGTTCGCTGTATACTAGCATCCCTAAAATTTTCACAAATCTACAGACTGTTGCGTATACAGGACAATGACGGTGATACACCATTGTTCAAAGCTGCTGCACAAGGTAACACCGGTGTAGTCGAATTTATGTTGCACTCTATTGTACCTGAACGGAGATTAAGTGCATTGACTATACCCAACAATCAAGGATTCATATCAGCACACATGGCTGCAGGTCGTGGACACTATGAAACTGTGAATGTAATTATCAATTCCTTGACATTCCCCAGCGGCTCTAATGATTTAGTGTTTGAGCTACTGATGTACCAAGACAGAAAGTGTAACACTTCACTGTCTCATGCGGCAATGAATGGTGAAACCGACATTGTCAATTCTCTGCTCGGTCATTTCACCCCAAAAGAGAAGTTTGAAATGGTTGTCTCCAAAAACAGAAACCTTCGTACACCATTACACTTTTGTTCAAGCAATTACCATCGACAAACATTCCACACCCTTCTAGAAAATTTTTCTTCAGAACAAAGAGAAATAATCTTAGACATAGAGGACAAAAATGGGGTCAAAGCTAGTGAGCCAGAAGAAATTTTTCAATTAAAGAAACCACAGTCAGAGGAATGTGAAGTTGACAAGGTCAAAGATACAGATTATTTTGGTATGTCGGACTTGTGCAAACTAACTTTTTTGGTGGCTGGTTGTTAGTGCATCATCTGAGTTATTTTAATGTCAAGTCTTACCACAGTTTTACTTCTATTTTTACAGAGCATCCTTCTGGTTTTTACGGGTTAAATCCAGTACTTGGGGATAAGCAATAAGAATTTCATCTGCGCTATAAAAAAATGGTTTTTTATTTGAGATTAATTAAAACATTTTTACAAACCAATGCTTCAGAGGTTTTCTGAAATTTTCTACTAGTGCTACTGGAAAACAACAGTTCTCATTTTTGTATTACATGGCTTGATTTGTGTTGTATTTGCTGAAATATCTTAAAAAACAAGTTTTGATAAAATCCATGATATAGCGAATAGTGGGAATTTCTTACAATCAGATGTCAACCAGGTCCTTTACTCAAGAAGTGAACCACAAAACAATCTCTCCACAAGTTTAGAAGAACCCCATGCCAACATGTCTATGCCAGCAAATCTTCCGCCACCGTCTTATAATGGTGAGTACATTGAAGATTGTTCATGAAAAACAGCTATATATATTCCACATACTTGTCAATTGGGCAGTTTATTGATCAAACCCCGTAATCAATTGATTAACCTCTGTGAGGTCCATTTTGGATTGCACAACTTATTCGAATGATACTTTGTTTGGTAATTTTGGAACTGAAATAAAACTAAAAATAACTCGTCACTTGATTATTTTTTGCAGAAAGTTATCATTGAATGTGGCTAGGGGTGATTCAAATACACATAAATTATTAACCATAATGCGACTCGTGGTTTTATAGCAAATGGTGAAGCAAAGGAGACCATGATCACAAATAAACCCAAATATCATCTTTTCAAACAAGATGAAATCATCACAACGCAAAAACTGGAAGCTTTAGATGATGTTTGCCAAAAGCCAGTGGATTCCAAGAAAAACAAAGGTTAGCCCTAATTTTATTAGCTAGCTTGGGACATGAAACAATGTTTTGCTTACAAGATTTTAACATAATTAATGTAAAGTAATACACAAGTTGGTACAATAGAAACAACACAGTCTTCTATGTATCGTCAGTTATAGAGAGCTGCTCTCAAAAACATTCTCTCTTGTCACAATGCAAAGCCCAACTCTCCCCGTTATTTTCTATCTACTTTTTTTGCTGGTCGGTTCAACACACATGCGGTGACTTAATGTACTGGCTGGCATATGTTCTACTTAGCTACTGGGTTCCCCTTTCAGCTAATAGTTAGTGTTTGATCTTCCTGCATTAAATTTAATGCAACAGGAATTCGCACTATCTCCTTAATGACACCTCTAGTGAATAATTTTTTTTTGTTTTTACCCAAACCATAAGATACTTGTATGAAGTCAAATTCCGAGCGTCTAATTAAGATTTTTAATGAAATAAAAGTTTGATAAAACACTGAGACCTGACGTTACCCTGACCTCACTGCTATTGGGAATGTTTTCAGGTCTGGAGGTTGCATGTTGTAAGGTATTTTATTTAGTCTGTTGCAACATTCAATTAGTTCAAGTAAAACCGAAAGCGTGATGCAGCCTTGCAGACTCTGCTATTAGTGACTTTCCATGACGCGACACCGTAGCGCTACGTTGTAGTGCCACGCGTTTTCCCCTCTTGGAAATGAGTATATCGCTACTGCAGTCGTGATGATATGGCGCTATTCAAAGTCGCTACTGAGTAGCGACTTATAATAGACCACTGAAGCGTTATGGAAAAAGGGAATGCCTTAGCGCTACTGGTTTGCACATGCATGTAGTGCATTTCCAGCATCACTGCGGTCAAAATAATTAAACAATTCGGACAGAAGTAATAGAGATATGAGACAGTTGCCCTTCAAGACTATTTACATCAATTAAAAATGATGCAGAAAAAAGGTTCACAAATATATTTATGTGTTTTATTTTATATTATTTGTTTTTTCTCTCCCTATTTTAGAATTTGATAATAATAATGAAAATTAAATAATAATAAATAATCAATTGGCCATGGTTAAATAATAATAAAAATGAACAATTATTTTAAATTTAATAAATAAATTACACATTAGCCAAGCACTGCTGCTTCAAATTTTTAACTGTAGAGTATGTAGTATTAGATGAAACAAACACAAGAAAAGCATTTAAAACTGATTGTTGGTTGAAACAATTTTCCTTCATACAGTAGTTTCACTCATTGACTCATTAGCTCAAAGTCGTCGTTGACTCGCTAATTACGGTCCATGACCTTTGGGCCTACTGTATTGCTGGCTCATGGAAAAGCGTGTCAGTTTATCGCTATTGAGAAGCACTGAGCCATGACACCATAATGTAGCGCTACATGGAAAGCTAGTATATGACACCTTTTGAGTCAATTTCTTACTCTTCACAGTTTCATGGTCCAGGTACAGATGAAAGTTTGCTTTTATGGACCTGGTTGAGCAAAACTGTTGACAGAACCAATTGTACATATTTGTTACAGTTGGAGCAGAAATCAACAATAGCTCACCCACAAAAGCAACTTTACTTCCACCTATCAATGAACCAAAAGTAACTTTGTCGAAAGATAACCTGAGCAGCCTAATAAACGATGAAAAAACTATTTGAGAAAAAAACAAGCCACAACTAGATGTTTTCACTGGTAAAGTTCGGAACTCAATTGATAACGAGTGCTAAAATATTGGCATTCAAGAGTTTGTACAATAATTGGCTTACCTAATAAAAAACTCACATTTTTTTGTTTAACTACGTATAAATGTTTACAGAAACTGAGAAAGAAAACAAACAACTAAAACTTGAGAATGAACAGCTAAAGAAAGAGAATGAGATGCTGAGGGCTAAATTATCAAGTGAGTAAATCTACCAGATTTTTTATATTCAGTTACTGTAGTACTCATACTATAAATAAGTCTACTTTTGACATTTTTAATTCTGTCAGTACTTTTCCAAATTAGTAACCTCATACTGCAGTGGACTTTTGCATACCACTACTGACGCAGCAGTGCACAAACCACCAAATACTACTCTTCTCTCTTCTCTCAAACACTCTGTCACCCTTTCCACGGGGTCAACTTTGCCTCAGTCTTCACCACAGACGCTATCAACCAAAGCAAAGTCCATCACACGGATAAATCAGACGCAGTTTCAGTAAATACACAGTTTATTAGAATAAAATATATTTAGCAATATATAAGTATGAGCAGTTTTATGGTCCAAAAGACTTTTGCCAAAGCACGGCATATTTGCTCCTTATGTACAAAATCAAGGCGAACTCTCGCTCCCCTTAAAAGGGTGAATCAACCACATCGCAGAATATATACGATATGCCAATTATATAAAATGCAACAATGCGATACAAACAAAGCTACCCAATCATTAGTTGTGTACAAGGTATAGTTTAAGTTTCATCAGCTACAAACACTTACTCTTCCTTAGTCTAAGCTCCTGCAATCAGGACTTCTTTCAAACTCTTTATGCAGTTAGGCTGGCTGAGTACCTATTCTTATGCTTTGTTGTTCAATTAATTACATCGCTGTACAAGGTTGGTAGAGCTGCCATGTAATACAATGGAGGGACCTGTGGCCATACTGGGTCAGTATATAATTGGTGTAGTTGCTATTTGTGTGTGTGAAAGGAACTTGGATCTGATACAAGGGTAAAAACAACGGATTAGATCAAATTGTTGTGTGTTTCATTTACTAAACTGTCATCGGAAGACAAATTGCCTTTGAAAGGGCAAAAGAGGCAGTGGTTCCAACATGACTAGGTTATAGGAGGGAAAGGCAGGGGAAGTAGGTAAACAAGCCATTAAAGGTAAAAAGGGGGGTCAAAGGGCCACATAGCAAACACAAGGGGGGGTCAAAATTGAATATGGGACATTATCTGTGTTTTGTTAGAGTTTTATGATAAAACATAAACAATTTGATTTGTTTTCAGTCATTATCGCTTGCCATGAACTCCAAACAGCTGAAAAAATATTTTGCCTCAAAACACCATTAATCAGTTACACATCGGCGGATCATGTTGTACTTCATGCATTCTACAGACATTGCTGTTGTTACCAATGTAGTGGTGTTATCTGAACCTACATCATCTGATGTAAAGGGGAGAAATGTCAGTGAAGACTGAGATGTATCATTCAATGATGAATTAACAAAAATCTCTGCTCGAGAAAGCGAAAGTAAGTTTTGCCTGTTTTGACTGCAAAATAATATGGAATGAATTGGAAGTCATTGAGTTTGAAATCAGGTTTTGTTGCCAGTTAGTTACAATTCTTTTATCAAAATATAAGTAAACTAGCTTTGAATCTTAGGTAGCAGTGCTTTCACATCTACATACTGGAGTCTGTATATTTTATGAACAACTAAAATCTATTTATTTTTTGTTTGAATCAACTTGCTATTAAAATTAGTATTTTTGTGAGTTAGAAACTATCAACTTCTCTAAGTCTACGCATTGTATAATTAATTAAAAGCAGCGTTAAGTACATCAGTTCAAATTACTCATTAGATTTATTATTCATTAAGTTCTGTGCTGTTGCAGGAAGTACTGAGCTATACAATGAGCCACTATCTACCCTTCATTTCCCTAGCATTGGTGACTCAACATTTCTTTCATCTGACCAGATATCTGGTAGAAACCAAAGTACTAGCAGAGAGAGCTCAGTCTATGAACCAAGTAATGTATCTGCAGGACTTACAGACATAGGATTCAGTGATGTAACGAGTAAGCTTTGTTATTTATATAACACATCTACAAGGCGTCAGCCGCATTGCAGTGGTTTTTTTTCCGCTACCGTTGGTACTTATTTGTCAACCAATGTTTCTTGATCACACATCCAGTTGGCTATTATCCCACTCTGTTACTCACAACACTCACAAGATAATGTGAAGTAAAGTAGAGAGTGAATCAATAGAAATACCCCTACACCCCTGTATATATACCCCTTTCCCCAATGCTTAGCCCTCATACTTTCAGTAAACCCCTTTCCCTGACACCCTTTACTCCCATCCAACTACCCCTTTGTACCTACAAGGATTGCTAGTGATTACTATCTCACTACTCGGTGTGATAACCCGCGCCCTCTACCAACAAAGTTGTTGATTCCTCTTCCCCAACCCACGCTTGTCGCACTGCTACAAAATTGCCATTTTCTTGAGGTTTTCTTGATCATTGTTATCCAAATTGACTACCACATGCTACCTCATGTGCTATAAAACTTGGAGTATTAAAACTGTGAAGTCGTATCCTTTCCCTCTTTTGCCAAAGCCACCAAAATTTGCCCCTATGGTTGGCCAGTCAAAGAAAGTATAAAAGCATCCCTCTCCTAGAGGTTTTACCTTGTTAGAAGCCAAAAGTTAATCAAAAAGGTCAAGGTTAAGGTTAAAGGTTAAGGCTAAAAAAGTTAATTAAAAAGGTGCCAAAGAATGGCTATAGAGCTCCAGGTTGTAAACACACTGGTAGCTAGACTGGACTCATTGAAAAGTGAGATAAATGCTTCAGAGAACAAGGAGTAAAGAATCTGTACATAATGACCCTAGTTGATGCATAATATAAATAACATTGGAAATCCATGAGCCGAGACTGAAACCCAAGATCACAGACTATGCTTGACCTCTTGAACTATTAATGTTAGACTCAGCCTACTTATACAGCTGCCTGTATTTATAGATAATTGTATTGTGTTGTGATTGTTTCGCTGCATGAATTGATACTGTATGATTTGTGATACCTTTATTTTGTATGTAATTTTCCTGTGTTGTGTATAAAAAGCCAAAGAGTGCGCATTGTCTGGTAGAGAAACTTTTAGCCTCAATTAGGCAGGACAAGATTTTCCGACATCTATACATTGTGGCTTGGACTAGTTTTCCGGCTCTGTTGGCTATAACTTGTGGTTGGACACCGGTGTGGTGGTAGTGGGTGAGGAGGAGAGGAGTTGATAGAGTTTTATAGCTCTGGCTGGAATCTGACAACAGCTTCTGTAGAGCTGCAGACTTTGGTGACCGTAGCTGTTAGTCTGCTGTTGGTCATA
Source organism: Cryptosula pallasiana (assembly GCA_945261195.1). NCBI lineage: Eukaryota > Metazoa > Bryozoa > Gymnolaemata > Cheilostomatida > Cryptosulidae > Cryptosula > Cryptosula pallasiana. Next base: position 53,753,163 of record OX183132.1, on the reverse strand, counting down.
TGAGTTCTAGAAATAGCTAGCTAGCTTGCGTTGTGTTGAGTAAACAGTGGTAGACAGCGTTTGTGTCCGTAAAGGACAAATTTGGTTTACACTATCTCGAGTTGAAATGAAATTAAAAGCTTCAAGGCAATCTTGATACAAGCTTAAATACTCTCCTTGAGCTCAGAAACACTGCACATATCCTAGTCCTTTCGCTGCTCGTTATATTTATTGCGATTGGTTTATTATTATATTTTGTTCATTTTCTTACTATTTCTATATGACTATTCATTTATTTACTAGTTTACTATTAATATCATTTGTTACATATAACCTCATAGTTCAAAGTAGATAGAAAAGAGATAGGTAAAGCAACAACAGTTTTTGAGTCTTACACACACAATACAGAAGTTGTCCCCTCCAAATGAGGTGCAACAAATTACATGTGACAAATACAATATAATATCAAGCTATACAATAAATTCATTGCTCAATAGTGTATGCAATAAAAATTGTTTGTACAAATGAGCATGCTTATGGTAGGTGAAATCTTTGGTAAGTCTGTCCACTTGATTGTTTTAAAGATGTGACTTGTCATTAGTTTTAGGTTTCTTAGTCTTCAAGTATTTAGACTTCTAGATATTATTTCATTCAGAGTTGTTTAGAGTGCAGATTAGTGAGATAAAACTGGTGATGCCATTTTCATCACTGCTTCTTTTCAAGGCTACCATTTTTTTTTTACTGGTTTTTAATAGTATTCAAAGTGAGGGTTGCTGCTGATAAATTCTATGTACATCAGTAAATCTGTATCATCTGTTGCCTGCTTCATGGAAGCGTCTCATTGATTGATTTTTAGTGGCACAATTGGGTACATTCTCTCACTAAATGTAACAGTAGGAAATCCAAAGTAGTGATGTGTTTTTGCAATGGTAACATGTGTACAGAAGTTTGTGATAAATTGATTGTTTTTATAGAGGAAGAAGGAGAAAAAACTCCTGTGGTAGACAGTGATAATAGAAAAAAGATAGGATAACTTTCAGCGCAAACGATGAAAGTGCTTCCTCTATCTCATATTCATGCATTGGTGAGGATACTTAGATAGTAGATACCAGAATTGTGGAGGAATCAGGTAAATATGTAATTAGATAGTAGCTAAAGCCAGTAAAAAATTGTTCTAAAGGTTCCACTTTGGTTGTGACAAATCAAACCCAGTTAATAAACCATTGATAGGCCTGGACTTTGCATCACCCTTCATTAGGCTGTAAACAGATCATACATTGATTCAAACTTTAATTGGTCCCGTGTTCAATCATATCCATATTTATCAAACGGCTGATAATTCATAACGTTCACCAATCAGCCTTGTTGAACTCTCTATACTTTTGCTTCAATACATTTTGTGCAAAATTCTCTGTTAGCAGAGAGTCCGCTCAAACCAGAAGTACCATTGCGAGGCATATCTAAACAGAAGGAACTACCACTTCATGAGACAATACAGAATGAGGAAACTCCCTATAGACAAAGTTGGTTTGACATATCGCGTCTGAGCTGCCTTTGTGTGTCATGTCAGCCATTATTCTGAGAACGTTTGCAAATTAAAATCTTTTGGAAGAGAACAGAATAAATAGTACTTGAACAGTGTGCTAACTGCTATAGTGATGTTCAGTATTTGTAAAAATAAAAGTCATTGAGGAAAAATGGTATGATAACTTGTTATAGATGTACAAGTAGAAGATAATGATGTAGCAAACCAACTACTAGTACTACAAGATGGTTTAACCACCAAATCACCTGAGAGAGCTACAACAAACCATTAAAAGGTTTGTAGGTCCTACTTACATCTGTTGATGTGGGGTTGTATTAGCTGACCGAAACCACTCATGCAATAGTTTGTAGAACTTCGAGTCAAAGCAACTTTTAACAATTCATCAGTTTTTCAAGAAACTTAATCATTGTGTAAGTCTAAAGGTTTTTGATGTAACGTTTTTAAGACTGACTCATTAAGTAACAGCTAAACTTCACCCACTGGCTAAATACTACTTTATAGTTGGGGAACTAGCGCAATGATTGAATTGAGATGAATTAAAAACTGAGCTTCAAATGGAAAATTAAAATAATTCAAAAATTAGTATAAGTTCACTGATTAATTTACCGTAAATTGTAAATTGTTTTCAGATTTTATGCAAGAGTTATGAATATTTAGTCAGCAATATCATCACCGCACATCATCAACGCACACTCTCTCATCACTGCCCTTTATGATTACATCTTCACTGCGCCTCAGAATTACATCATCACCGGGCTATGATGACAAATCACCGCACATTGAGGACATTGTAACTGAACATCGCAGTGACTTCATCACTGCACATCATCATGACATCATCACTGGGCATCATGTTGTCATTATGATGTCATCGTCACTGGGCATCATGATGGGCATCATCACTGCACAGATTGATGCCGTAATGGTTACATAACTTATGGCATATCTGGTGTAGCATAGACTTAAACACACTTACATTGTAGATAACAACAATGACACAAAGCTATCCAGGAAGAAATGCAATATAATATAACACAGCCCGTTATACTAACACTGAGAGAGTTGTTAACATTTACTATATCTTATATAACCTAGTCGTTGTTGTGTTATGGAACAGTCGTTAGGTAACAACTGTTTTGTATCTATGACAGGTATAGTTAATATTTGTATGTTTTTTTTTATAGAGCCTGGTGACTTTTACCTAGTATTGTGATGTGATTTAATTACTAATATTGTTATATATTATTTACATAACTGACCTACTGTAAGTTATTGTCACAGACATGTGTAGCAGAATTCGTAGTGTGGCCGTTACATTCCAATTATTATAGTAAACAAATTTAGCTGAACACGAGTGTGTTTTGCGCACGCAATGCATTTTGGGGCCGTTAGCTAAGTCAAGCATGGGCTTGCTAGGTGGATAGCACTAAGTAGCAGTGAAAGTGGATGAGTCAAGCCTGTACGCCTACAGATAAGCCAAGGTCGCCTGTAATCTTGAGGCCTGGTTTTGGAGTTGGTAATTTTCCATAATGCCATTGTGTCTTGAACTTTAGCGATCAACTAGTTTATTTTGTGCCAGCCTATGCTTGAATTGTACCATGATTATTCTTTTGTGCCAGCTGGGTATTAGATAAAAATATGTATCATACTTCAACTACTTTTTCAATTGTGCATGCTTCTATAAATAGAGGAACTTTTTGCCCCAGCCGGCAGGCCTGTTTGTGCGCCTGGCAGGGAGTTAGCTCCTGCAAGTTTTTGTGATATTCATACAATAAAGTGTTTAAAAGCTTTACCTCTGCGTATTAAGTCTGGCCGTTGGATTGTGGCGTGCAGTCTATACACCATCCAGGCAGAGAGGCAGGAGCAGATACTACCACCCCGGTAGCGCTCCCGACCCTGCACTACGGTTATAGCCACAACATCGCATCATATACCTGACAAGGAACCAACCTATAACTTCAATGTGTCACTCTTAACCATGAAGATTATTGCCAAATAAGTTTTTTTTTTGAAAAAGATTTCTTTACAGCCACCTGCTAGACATAAGACAGTTAATTATGAAATGTTTAGCGTACATATATATCATTATTTTAATAGTCAGTATGTCAGTATTTTATATAATGAAAATTTCACTCTTGGGCGCATCTTCTACTTGACTGACCGCAAATAAATGTTACTGCCAAGGAAATTTTGTAAAGTTTCATAGTTGTTGTGCTACAAGATTTTTTTGAAATTATCTGATTTTGCTCTTTTTCTTCTGATGCTGCCACTCACATAAATATTAACTGTTTGTCCATCACAACTATGCTAGGATATTTAGTTCTACTTTCTAATGATCAGCCAAGCGCTAAACTAAGTAAGTATGTGGTTGGGTTATACAGAATTAGCAATTGTAGAATTGTCCTCTCATAAGGGAAAAGAAGGCAACTCCAAGTCAATGTATTATGCATGCTAAAGATGGCGTCTCTCTTTCACCAGTCCAGCTGTGGTATAGAACAGCCTGATAACACTGGCTTGCATAACAACAGATAACAACATACGTCACACGAATCATACAGGGTTTATTAGCAGTATTATACAGATAAGGCTGAAAAAAAGCCACTGAGACAACTACCTTCATGTATTTTGGTACGGTAAGGTGGTCAATGAACGCAAAGTTATGATGCTGTCCAAGTTGGTTGTATTATGCACCCATAAAGTATTTATTTACTGAAGATAAGGCTGGAATATAGCTAATAAAACGACTACCCTCATGTACATTGATGGTAGATGAAAGCTATGTAACTGCATGGATATACTGAAATAGTTCCTGTGTCTTTAGCGCACACATTGTGTGTCTACTGTGTGTAATAATAGAAAAATATACGTAGATCTAAACAATCTTTGAATTTACTTTCATCATTTTTTGCAGAGTTTACTGTCGTTATAAAACTCGAAAGCTTCTCTTTTCATGGAATTGTTATTTAGCCATTCGGGGTGTTGAAGCAGAGACTTTCAAATTAGTGCATACCATTTTTAGTGCAATTTTTATACGTGTTTTTGTTGATTATTTTCGATTTATTTTTATTATTATAAACTTTCACCGATTACACATGCTTTATTTCCCAAACATGGAAGCATTGATACAGATAGATTATTAGACCATTTTAAAAATAATAAATATATCGATTGACGCGTTGGTATTTTCACAGGTAGTACGAACTTCAAAAATCCCTACAAACACTATTCCCCAACCAGAGTTTTTTATACACTTGAATTCATAAATTTGTTTGTCAGCTTTTGATTAAGTGAGGAGTATGAATAACAGAACATCTCAAAAAGTAAAGAAAATGTTAGAAAGTACTTTTCTTGTATTTTGCATTTTTGAGAATGGTGGTTTTCTTAACATTGCTAATGTTTTTCAAAAATGGTTGTACACTTTTTTATGAAATCTTTTGATTATCGGAAAACGTATAACCAGTCAAAAAATTCCTTGATCACACTGAAAATAACAAACCAAAATGCCAGAAACAGACACTTTGCTTGAATCACCGCTCCTGTCTTTCTTCAGAGCATAGAAGCAGGTGGAGCAACTTTACCTGAAACCGGGACCCTACCTGAGACGGGCACCCTATGGTACAAAGATGGTACAAAGATGGTACAAAGATGGTACAAAGATGGTACAAAGATGGTACAAAGATGAGACTTGATGCTCAAGCCTTATCCAATAATAGCGTTAACCAAGTCAATGTCGTTCATGAATCGGGTTGTTTCCGCTAAAGGTTGCTTCAGTGTGTTTGGTATCCTTGGTTTGTTTTGGTGCACTCGTGATGGTGTAATTTACCTACAGTGGTATACATATATCTATCTATACAGTAATGTCTAAATACTACATTGTCATGCCATAAATATCAAGTTATCAAAAGCTGTGGAAGCTTTAGCTATGATTTCCAGTACACACGGACATGAATGAAGTAACTACTTGTGTCAAATTTCCTTCCCGTAAAGTAAAAAATCGAAATGTCTACAAAAATCAAAAAAAAGCATTTTGTTGCTTATAAATAGCATGAGTCAACAATTTGAATGAGAATAGCGCCAAGAAGAGTATCTATACCAGGAGTCACAGTGTTGTATTGACTGGAAATATAAATAGACTGAGATGTTTATTCATTTTTAAAGGAGGAAACCCCAGCAAAAAGTTAACAATTTAGCTACAAGGGATATTATTCCTGAATCTATCGGTGATGTTGCTTTTATAGATGAAACATAGGGTAGCATGTATGAACTGGCGTCTTTATCGTTGATGTTAAAATTGTACAACTATCGATATATTTTTTACAGTCTATGGTCACAGGATCTGAAGAAACATGCATTTCCGCTTTTTAACATTCAGTTTGAAATCAATTGTATTCTTTCTTCAGGATGCATTTTAAAACAGGAAAACAAGAATATAGGAACAAAATAAATAAAAACCTGAAATGTACTTTTGTGTATAATTGAATATGGTTATAAACAATTTCCATTAACTGAACTGATTGAGAAAGACCGTAGCTAGCCCCATTCGGAATAAGCTGGTTACAGCAAAAAAGAAACATCTCAAGTCATTTGGATAAAAAAACATCACAAGCATTAAAGGCAGGGTGAGAAATCATGATGGATAAACTGGCATATGCTGGCATATCCCTAGAGGTATTTCAGGTTTCTCACCATGCCAGTTTGGTAGTTTGGTTTTGCATAATTTTCTACCTCTAAAGGGATGCAACACCAAGTCCAGTACCTTACGCGAGATGTGAAGCGTATCACACCCATATATAGTACAGTACACCTATATATAGTACAGTATACCCATATATAGTACAGTACACCTATAAATAGTACAGCATACCCATATGTAGTACAGTATACCTATATATAGCACAGTATACCTAAATATAGTACAGTACACCTATATATAGTACTGTATACCTATATATAGTACAGTATACCTATATATAATACAGTACACCTATATATAGTACAGTATACCTATATATAGTACAGTACACCTATATATAGTACAGTATACCTATATATAGTACAGTATACCTATATACAGTACAGTACACCTATATATAGTACAGTATAACTATAAATAGTACAGTATACCTATATATAGTACAGTATAACTATATATAGTACAGCACACCTATATATAGTACATTATACCCATATATAGTACAGTATATCTATATATAGTACAGTACACCTATATATAGTACGGTACACCTATATATAGTACAGTATACCTATATATAATACGGTATACCAATATATATACAGAATTAGCAATTGATGCACTCAAGTCTCTCAGAAGAATTGTCCTCTCATAAGGGGAAAGAAGGCAACTCCAAGTTAATACATTGTGCAAGGTATGACGTATCATGCTAAATATGGCGTCTCTCTTTCACCAGTCCAGCTGTAGTATAAAAACAACCTGATAACACTGGCTTGCGTAACAACAGATAACAACATACGTCACACGAATCATACAGGGTTTATTAGCAGTATTATACAGATAAGGTAAGATAAGACTGGAATAAGGTCAACAACTCAACTAACCTCAAGTACAGCTATGAGAGCAGTGTAGTATTCCATCGTTGGGTAACTTACAATTGACATGGTTTGTGTATCTCAGGTGCTTACAATGTAAGTCTACTCTATGTATTAATTGACATGTGTGAGTACATGTGTACCTGGTACAGTTTGCTTGGCTACTTCGGTTTGCCCTGCTGACCGTATGATTGTGTGATTTACCTACAATGACTTATATTTATTTATCAGATTATTTTAAGCTGCAGAAGTTTTTGCTAAAATTTAAACTTACATACTGACATGAACGAAGCATATTTGGAGCAGTTATTGCAAGACTACTATTCCTCTGCAGACTCCTTTCCGGAAAGTGGCGATAGAGAAATAGACAAAGTGAGATATTTTATTAACTAAAAAAACATAGTCGGCAACTTGAACCAAAAAATGCATTTCATGCAAGACCTGGTTGTATCTAGTGAGTCTTACATGCCATATGGTAAAACAAAAACAGTACATCGCATTTATTGAAATAATCGGTAATTTTGAACAAAGAACATGTCAATTAACTTTGATAAAAAATCACAGGAATCAACGGGAGCACGTACAAACACAATAATGTATATACTGACATGGGCAAGTTTTTTTAGTTTGCTCATCAGAAAAAGTTTTTAGTTTCGTGTTCCTAATTATCTATATCTTCAGGGTAGCTATTCTATGTATTATTATGTTAAAGATGGCTTCTCTCCTTCACCATTCCAGCTGTAGCATGAATCGACCTGATAAGACTAAATTGTGTAACAACTGATATCAATATATATATGTCACATACCATATAGATTTTAGTAAGTTTGTTTTATACAGATAAGCCAGAAATAAGCCAACAACAAAACTACCCTTAAGTAATTTGATATCCGCTGATTTCTGTCTGTGAATGGATACAAAGTAATTTTGGTTCCAGAGCTTTTCTACACCCAATCGATTATTCTTACCTCCTAATATCTGTCTGCTTAGTGCTTTGTGTCAATGTCATGTGTGTAAAACAATTCATATAGCAACAGTGAGCAAGTAAATTATTTGTTTCTGTCGTTTGGCAGTACGCCATCTGAAGAGCTTGTAGTTAAGTTTGTCAAATAGAAGTACAGTTTCTCTGACCCAACTCTACGTTAAAACGTTACTGAAATATTGCAAATAGCTGGAAGCTTTGTGTTTTTCAGCAGCAATAGCCTTCATTCAAATACAACTTTAGCCTTTACTTTTGTTTTTTAGTCATCAACCCATATCCTCCCCCTCCCCCCCCCCCCACCTCACTATTTACTCCAGCAGAATAACACTTCTATTTTACTCCATAGATTTTTAACGCAATGCCGATGCCCGATGTCCATTCATTTAATTGCTCATTGATAGGTAATAAGCTCTGTCAATTCCCTGTGGGTAATAACATTGATCTTGGCACAGCAGGGGGAGAGAAAAGGGAAGTTTCCTGATAAAAAGCACTTTCATTCCACAGAAATTCGCAACTATCATTACATCTCATTTTAAGCTGTATGCATGAGCAAAGATTCTCGCAACATAAAGTAACACATAGCTGAAAACAGCAGCAAATTTTTATTAGAAAAATATTACGAACATAACTAAAAGTACCACCACTTTGAATGGATGCCTTTCAGTGCGAAATGTTAAACTCAACAGCCTATCAGCTGATAATGTAACAATTTTTAGTTGCGAAATGTTTGCTTTTTATGAAGTTTTGGCAGCTGCCACAGTATTGCTACACTCATTGTTCTATCATTTCAAGCTTTTAAACAGAATGATTTGATTTATTAACCAAAATCCAGAGCTTAGTGCAAATACAGTTTTCATGCATGTGATGTTTGGAGTGCAACCCATTGTAAGTGTCACAATTTGTTTTATGTAAAAAAAACATTAAATAAAATCTGTCATGTTAGCATGCTGTGAGCTTGCGAATTGGGAACATATTGCTTTCAAATTGTAATACAAGTTTAATTTTTGGCACCAGTATATCCATTCAGACACATCCGATTGTCAAACCACTGCTATATTTACTTGAGGCAGTTTCAATTAATCAACAACCTTTCAACTGGAAAAGTCATTACTCATTCAACTCAAAACAGTTGCATATCGTTTGATTCAGTATGCTGAGTCATAAATAGTTAATACCCTTGCCAACAATATCCATGCCAGTTACAAAGAGTAACTGGCATGGATATTTCTAAAAAAAAAGGACCTCGTTCTCTAAAAATAATTTTCATTCACTTCATTGCCAATAACACTTGAAATCTGTGCACAACTTGCCTGGAAGTTCTGTGTCCAAATATCGAAGTAAGCATTGTGCATTGTCTAAACCGTGTGAATTGTAATCTGATTGGTTTGTAGTAACTTATGGCAGTGAGTATTTGGTGATTGAGGAGGAAGGTTTGACTATGCACATATGTAGCTGCAGTGGAAGAGATTAATTTTGGGTTTGGTGAAAAGCTGAAACATTATCTACTGTTAATCAATGTAAACATAATATTTTGCCGGAGAAGTACCAGAGACAAGGAGACGAGTGATGTCACTATCCGTGAATATTTTAAATATATTATCCGCTCATATAAAGTATGAGTGGTTGATGAGCAGTAATGGAGTAGAATACTTACACGCAATTGCACAAAAAGGTGATACTGAGGAGTTCATGGCTGTAATGGAATCACTTGAGCCTGAGCAAAAGAGCGACCTGCTGAAGTGTTGCGATAGTGATGGCTGGACTAGTATAATATTTGCTGCGTGTGAAGGACATACGGAGACAGTACAGTCTGTACTAGCTAGTGTAGACTCTGATATTAGATACGAACTGTTGAAGATGCAGAATGGGAACGGCTCGACAGCACTGCATGCAGCAGCTAATGCCGGACATCTTGATACGATAAAAGCCATATTCAACTCAGTTTCACCAAAACACAAACAAAACCTGCTAATGCTGCAAAAGGAGAATAACTGCACTGCTTTATCACATGCGGCACTTAATGGTCATACAAAAATTGTACAGTACATACTGGACAGTGTAGATTCTGATATTAGATACGAACTGTTGAAGATGCAGAATGGGAACGGCTTGACGGCACTGTGTGTAGCAGCAGATAGAGGACATCTTGATACGATAAAAGCCATATTCAACTCAGTTTCACCAAAACAAAAACAAGGCTTGCTAATGCTGCAAACAAATATTGGCTGGACTGCTTTACTATGTGCGGCACTTAATGGCCATACAGAAACTGTACAGTATATACTGGACAGTGTAGACTCTGATATGAAATATGAATTGCTGAAGGAACAGGATGAGAACGGCTCGACAGCACTGCATGTAGCAGCTGGTAGAGGACACCTTGATACGATAAAAGCCATATTCGACTCATTTTCACCAAAACAAAAACAAAGCCTGTTAATGCTGCAAACGAATAATGGCTGGACTGCTTTACTATGTGCAGCATCTAATGGCCATACAGAAATTGTACAGTATATACTGGACAGTGTAGATTCTGATATTAGATACGAACTGTTGAAGATGCAGAATGGGAACGGCTTGACGGCACTGTGTGTAGCAGCAGATAGAGGACATCTTGATACGATAAAAGCCATATTCAACTCAGTTTCACCAAAACAAAAACAAGGCTTGCTAATGCTGCAAACAAATATTGGCTGGACTGCTTTACTATGTGCGGCACTTAATGGCCATACAGAAACTGTACAGTATATACTGGACAGTGTAGACTCTGATATGAAATATGAATTGCTGAAGGAACAGGATGAGAACGGCTCGACAGCACTGCATGTAGCAGCTGGTAGAGGACACCTTGATACGATAAAAGCCATATTCGACTCATTTTCACCAAAACAAAAACAAAGCCTGTTAATGCTGCAAACGAATAATGGCTGGACTGCTTTACTATGTGCAGCATCTAATGGCCATACAGAAATTGTACAGTATATACTGGACAGTGTAGATTCTGATATTAGATACGAACTGTTGAAGATGCAGAATGGGAACGGCTTGACGGCACTGTGTGTAGCAGCAGATAGAGGACATCTTGATACGATAAAAGCCATATTCAACTCAGTTTCACCAAAACAAAAACAAGGCTTGCTAATGCTGCAAACGAATATTGGCTGGACTGCTTTACTATGTGCGGCACTTAATGGCCATACAGAAACTGTACAGTATATACTGGACAGTGTAGACGCTGATATGAAATATGAATTGCTGAAGGAACAGGATGAGAACGGCTCGACAGCACTGCATGTAGCAGCTGGTAGAGGACATCTTGATACGATAAAAGCCATATTCGACTCATTTTCACCAAAACAAAACCAAAGCCTGCTAATGCTGCAAACGAATAATGGCTGGACTGCTTTACTATGTGCAGCATCTAATGGCCATACAGAAATTGTACAGTATATACTGGACAGTGTAGATTCTGATATTAGATACGAACTGTTGAACATGCAGAATGGGAACGGCTCGACAGCACTGCATGTAGCAGCAGGTGGAGGACATCTTGATACGATAAAAGCCATATTCGACTCAGTTTCATCAAAACATAAACTAACTTTGCTAATGCTGCAAACGGAGGATGGTTGGACTGTTTTACTAGCTGCAGCATCTAATGGCCATACAGAAACTGTACAGTATATACTGGACAGTGTAGATTCTGGTATGAAATATGAATTGTTGAAGGTACAGGATGAGAACGGCTTGACGGCACTGCATGTAGCAGCTGATAGAGGACTTAAAGAAACCATAGAGAATATGCTAGATAGTGTAGACTCTGATATGAGATATAAAATATTATTTATACAAGACATTGAAGGTCGAACAGCAGTGCATTCTGCTGCAGCTAAAGGGCAAATAAAAGTTATAAACTTTATGTTAGACTCTGTTTCGCCGGACCAGAAGAATCATCTGCTCAGACAACAAGATATCAAACACAACAGCTGTCTCATAACCGCTGTTTATTCTGGCCAATTCTCAGTAGTCAAGTATATTTTTGAATCAATAGACAAAAGTCAGCAATACGAGACGTTGAATGAAAAACATGAGAAAGGTGCAGCTATATCACACTTTGCTGCTGGGACTAATCAGCATGAAATACTGGAGTATCTGCTGACATCACTCACTGACGGGCAAAAGTATGAGCTGCTGACTGCTGAGGACAGCAATGGTGACATTCCAATAACATATGCCACTGATGCTGGACACTCTCAGGTAACCAGAACTATTTTAGGTGCATTTGAACCAGAAACAAGATATGAAATGTTATCTGTTTCAAATGACTACAATAGAACAGCGCTGCACTTTGCTGCATTCCATGGGCACACAGATACAGTTCAGTGTATATTAGCAATGCTCTCCTCGTCAGAAATCCACAAACTTTTGTGTATACCAGACAATGATGGAGATACACCATTGTTCGAAGCTGCTGCACAAGGTAACAACGGTGTAGTCGAATGTATGTTGAACTCTATTGTACCTGAACGGAGATTAAGTGCATTGACTATACCCAATAATCAAGGATTCATATCAGCACACATGGCTGCAAGCCGTGGACACTATGAAACTGTAAGTGCAGTTATAAATTCCTTGATATTCAATGATGGGTCGAATGAGCTAGTGTTTGATGTACCAAGACAGCAATGGTGACACATCGCTGTCTCATGCGGCAATAAATGGTCAAACTGACATTGCGATTTCCCTATTGAAATGTGTGAGCGCAGAAGAAAGATTCAAATTCATCGTTTCTCAAAACGTAAACTTTTCCACAGCATTACATCTCTGCTCCACCAAGGGACATAAGCAAACATTCTCTAGCATTCTAGAAAGTCTCTCTACAGAACAAAGAGAGATGATATTAGATATACCAGACAAAGACGGAGTCAAAGCTACAGAACCTGAGGAGAAACTGTTAACTGTGGAAACTAGAGTAGATGTGGATCATAATCCTCTAAGTATGCTTGTATTTATTACACAGGCTTCTTTGTCTTATCTCATCGTTAAAGTTCCATGTAGTACATTATGAAAATTGCACTTTCATTTACCAAGTTTTTGCTTCAAACTTTCATGTGTTATTTTTCAGTAGTTTTACTATTTCTTAAGACAAACATAATTTTTATAACTGCGTCAAAGCGACTAAAACAAAAATCCAGGTATGAGTAGTATAATAGGAGCAGATCTGAATGCTATATGGAGCTGTTTTGTGAGGTGCATCCCACAGATGTGCGGCACTCTTGCTCCCCTGTTGATATATGGCCTCCCATCACTTTTTTTATTCCCTTCCCCACTCTTGACACTTGGGTTCTCTACTTTATAATACTTTTTTTATATATAAGGAGCAGATCTGCATCATGGTGTCTCAGGGCAATCAGGTTCTCCTGGTTCCAAAGTGCCTTTCTGAGCACAAGGTGCCTTGAGAACCATTTTAAGGTACATTTTTCTGTGCACCAGGTGTTGGTTATGTCAGTTGTTAGTGTTTGTAATATTGTATATGAATAGTTAATATCTAAGTATTTATTGTGCAGGGCTTGTTTATATTGGAGTTTGTATCACGGTTTTGTTTGTTGGTTTGATGTAAGTTGATCAATAATATTATCTTTGGTTTGCATCGTTGTTGAAGCTTTGGTTATAATTTGTTTGTATAATAGGTAAAATACAATACGTAAATTGTATTGTAACTATTGATAAGATGTTAGTACTACATATGAATATAGATCATAAAAACTTAATAAAGTGTTTGTAATTGTGAATAGAATTTGACAACAAACTCTAGAAATAGTCTCATAGGAAAAGGTATCAGCAATGTTGATAACCCTTCAAACTCTGCAAATTCCTCATTCAAAAAACCGACAGTATCCTGGTTTGTTATTAATTTCCATGGCTTTTCGTCGTATTTTACTTCACTGCAATTTCGCTCCCATTCAGTATTGCTTAATGCGGAGAGGAAGACTACATTGTGATATGTATTTTCGTTTGAATTATTTTTTTCTCTTTGTGAATCATCACAACGAGAGAACATTTTTTATCATCTTTGACGTATCTGTTTGGTGTGAAAGTGTTCTCATCTTTCTCTTTCCATTTTTTCCACAGCATATCAGATGCAAGGTGCTACAGATTCTTCTCCCTGGAATTGATTCTGCATGAATCTTTCAAGGACGTCGATGTAAGAAAAAAACTGTGCACTGGGTGAAATTAGCGAGATAATCTATGGTGTAGCTGAGATTGAGCTCATCTTTGGTCATCTATCTCAATTGTTTGGCTTGAGCAGCAACTTCACTCAAGCTTAACTTTTCTGTGCTGATGCGTTTGATACTGCAACAGGTACTATTTTCCTTGTCAGGACTTAGAAACTCACCCAAATAAACGATGATGCAAGGTAATGGGTACTTGGGAAGATTAAGGATTTCAACTACTGCTTGGGCAAACTACTCTCTGAAGTTGTCTCCCATCCGTTTCATCATAGTAAGAGAGAATGAAGTAGCCACCAAATGTGCCAGTGTTGCTATCGCCTGCAACAACCTCCATAACGGTTGGGACAATGAGACTTTTTAGCAAACGGAAAAATACAATCTTTTAAAAATCATTTGCATCCCATTATCCAAGACGAGTTCAGAGGTAACATCCATGATAGATTAAAAAATCAAAAAAAACACGACTGGCACCAAAATAAACCATAAAACAAAATGTATAACTTTTTACCGAAATGGCGCATCCGACACAACCACTCTTAATCATAAATAATTAGAACCCAGTAGTTATCTCTCTGACAAAAAGTCACTTTTATCAACCTCAAAGACTCCACAGTCTTGAGAGCACACTTCTGAGGTGTACACTTCTCAACATAGCAAACTAAATAGAGGCCGGTTGCTACCTCTCTGACAAATAACGTCAATTTGTTAATGTCAAAGACTTCTCTGGTCTTGAGAGCAATCTGGCTAGACCCTAGGAGTAGATCTTTTCCACATCTCGAAATACCTAAGTGCAATTAATAATAAATAATCAGAACTCAGTTGTTGTCTCTCTGACAAAAAAGCAATTCTGTCAACGCCAAAGACTGCAATATTGAGAGCAAATCAGCTAGACTCTAGGAGTACACTTTCTCCACAGTGCAAACTACTCAAGTGCAATTAATAATAATTAATTGAAACCCAGCTGGAAAAATAGCAATTTTTTCAACCCCAAAAACTTTGTAGTCTTCAGAGCAAACCAGCTAGGCTCTAGGAGAACACCTTCTCCACAGCGCAACTAGTTGAGATCTAGAATTAATGTATTAGTAATTATTTATTATATCTTATCTTAGTGCTGAGAGTCCTGGTAGTTGCAGTGATTGTTGTTCACTTACTGTCGCTGGAGTGGATGTTTTTTGTTTTTCAACAGTCTTTTCAATCTGCCTAATTGCAAAATGAAATGTTGATGCGTAATCCTTGATAAAAAAACCACTGTTGGAGGACCCAGTATGGTGATGCACAGATACCACGAAAACAGAACGACAAGAATTACAGAACATTGGCTTGGAAAAGAAGCAGAAATTTGTGGAAGAATATAGGTAGTGGACTAAAATGTTCTATACCTATGGTTCATGATGCAGTCAATTCCTACTTGATATCTTGGGAAAAATAAGTTGGAGAATTCCTTCCTCGCCAATCCAGTAAAATTTAGCAAGCTGGATCACAGTTGGTTACAGTATCAAATGTTTGCAAAAAATTAACATAAGACATCTACTAAATGGAGAACTTCTTTTTGAGTGGCGAAATCTTCCCGTTAATGCATTTTGTGTTGAAAACAGAAGGTCATTCAGTTTTATGGATTGGCTGTTATGGACACGACTGCTCTTTTAACAACGCTAAACATCAAGAGTTTCACCCTACTAGACAAAAATCAACTACACAGCTGTATAAAGGGGCTTTGAAGAGTGACTCTAAACCCTGGGATACAGTCATCTCGATTTGTGAGTGGGATTGATTGACTCGCATAAAAACTCATAAGAAAATCTACGAAATTTTTTCGACACATTTTACAAATCTTTCTTACCCGAACAATTTGAGAAGAAACTGAAAGAAAAAGAAGTGGTGGAGTGAGTTTGGCCAGAAGATTTTTTGGGATTCATCGAATGCAACATGAAAGTCCTGACGAAAACAGAAGAAAAACACGTTGTTGAGCATAGAGCACTTGTGCGATGAGAGATTTTGCCGAGTCTGAAGGATTCCTAAAAACTCCCCAACTCTTTCTAGTCACAAGCGTGTTAGGAAAAAAGATAATGCCAATGAGGCTGTTGCTAAAGTGGTACTTGAAACAGGGATTAAAAATCATCACATTTTATCAGCTGATAGAATAAGTCACTAGAACGGCTTTTGAGGCTTTTGGAACATCGGTTTCGGAAGCTAGAAGAGTGGGAGATAGGAATCCTAGCCAAGAGTTGCTCACCACTGCCAGTAGATTGGTAGGAAATGCTGCCCACGGAAAAACAATCACCGACAAAGAAAAACGCACAGAAGTCAAGTACATCGATGCACCAAAAAGCTTCATTTCGCATCAGAGGGAACAATTTTGTTTCTATGGATGAGATATTAGAGGATTTCTATGCAATCATAAGCGCTAAAAAAATGATATGTTTTAAAACCTAATTAGTATCAATATAAAAAGCTAGGATGTTTCCAAAGTTTATCCCGTGAAACATTACACTCTTTTTTTAGCTGATCATAAATGTCTGGGTGCACTTGGGTTTTTCTGTACTACAATACACAAAGCTGAGAATGTTACAGTTTTACTACGGTTTTATGGACAAGTAGGTAGCTCTTAGTTTTTCTCCATCAACTTAATACTTAAGTTAAACAGTAGACACAACTGTAAATGATACGCTTAATAATATTTTTTTATTTAAAAATACATTGATAGAAGGGATTTCCAGTACATAAAAATAGGTACAGACAGCGCATACATGGCATTGAGCGGATTGCTAGAAACATTGATGACAGGAGACATAAAAAAGTTTTACGCCAATTGCGCCAATTGGTTTCCATGTCCATACTGCGATAGACACCGGGATGAGCTTTGAGGGTTGAGACAATAAAGTGCTAAAACATGGTAAAAGAACACTCGGGTTGTTCAAAGAGAAATTCATAAGAGTTGGAATCGTCGCACTGAACTTTGCGTCCTACCACTGTTAGGGTAAAAAAGGAAGCAAGTTTAGCTCAAAACATTTGAACTAGAAAAGGTAACGATTAAAATAAACACAATTATCTGAGTGTTTTGAGGATTACAAAGTCGATTAAAAAAAATCATGGTTTTATAACGAAAGATGGAAAGATGCTAACTTACAGACAAATAAAATGGGGACTCGCGTATTTTTGTGCTAAAAAATGAGTGTGCTCCGATGAAATGTCAACAGAACCTACTAACACGTAGTAAAAAAAAACCAGCCATCTCGCTTTATCTTAAACTGCATATTACTTACATTAGTTACTGTATACATACTTTTGTTTATTATAACAACCATCAGCCAAATATATGTTTTATTTGATCAATATACACATCTTCCTATTGTATTTTACGTCTGTATATTCATAAAAATTGCTTGTTGAAGGAATGATGAATATATGTCCTAATTTTATGTCTTCATTTTATACATTGTAGATATCCGTAATGAAGCCTATACCTTAATAAAATAACTTTCTACACAAACATAACGTTAATCCACTGATCAAACTGTGATACAAAACCCAATACAAACAACCCATGCAAAATAATTATTTAGATAATAATCATAATCTTATACAATATTACAAACACTAACAACTGACATAATCAACACCTGGTGCACAAAAAAGGTACCTTAAAACGGTTCTCATGGCACCTGATGCTCAGAAAGGCACTTTGGAATCAGGAGAACCTGATTGTCCTGAGACACCAAGATCCAGATCTGCTCCTGTTACATAAAATCAATTACTATAAAGTAGAGAACCCAAGTGTCAAGAGTGGGAACGGGAATAAAAAAAGTGATGGGAGGCCATATGTCAACAGTGGAGCAACAATGCAGCACATCTGTGGGATGCACCTCAAAAAACAGCTCCATATAGCATTCAGATCTGCTCCTATTATGCCACTGATATGATTGAGTATATGCTTACAGTATATTTTGTAACAGAAAATGGTAAAAACTCAAATAAGAAGCATTCAATTGATAATCGCTTTTCTCTTTTTATCTTTGCTGTGTTTAACATAAAGTGTAGCGTTGAAAGTTTCACTCCATTAGAAAAATTCTATATTTTGAAAGTTACTAAAGAATTTGAATTAGATATAACTTACTGCAGACACTGAGATGTCCTTGCCACCAGATGTCAACCAGGATCCTCAAACCAGAAGTGAACCCCAAAACAATCTATCTCGAGATGTAGCAGAACTACAGGTGTTCCCACCAATGTTATTTAACATTCAACCTCCTTTTTGTGATTCTGAGTACACAACAGACAAAATGGATGATACATCAACAATTCAATTGAGTCTTATGAGTGAGTTGTGGTTTGTGGCAAATAATCTTACAACTATGATTCTCAAATACTGGATATTGGTTAGCTTTTATGGGTCTTCTGTACTTAGCTGTTACATTACATTATGGGTATCATGGTATAGGCAAAAATGACACTACGGATATAAAATACTTTTGTTTACTATGCAATACACCAAATAAAATAGCTCGCTGCTATCATAAACTTTATTTGATTAACATAAGTTCTCTAGTAATTTTTTCACTCTTTGTTATGTTTACGAAATTATTTTTCTAGACAGGCAAATAAAAAGTGTTTATCGATTTTAAACTAGCCTACTTTTTATAAGTCAGTAAATATCAACCAATAACTGGCCAACTTATTTACTAGTTATGGTATATTATTTACTAGCTATGGTATATTTTCAATAATATAAAAGTTATTTTATCAACAGATGGTGACACAAAACCCACAAAGGTTGGTTTGGAGTACAAAGAATATGATGTCCGAGAGAAAAAGATAATGACAGAATATAAAACTACTGTAACGCATCACTTGGATAATATTTCACTCAAGGAAGCAGTCAGCGATGAATGGACAGGTTAGTAATAGCCCGTGGCAATAATCTGTGAAGTTTTATATTAAGGGTATTTTGAATTTTGAAGCATTCACTGAGCAAGCACGGGTAGCCAAGCATGCCGCGCTAGTAAATCGCATAATTGGGCAATAAGCTATGGACTTTGGCACCGAGGTTATTGGTCGCACCCCCAAATTGGTTTGTTGGTCCATTGGCTAACAAAAAGTAATTAATTGTGACTCTCTATAAAAACAAATGCACACCAGCGGCGTGACGTCACGTTTCATAGGGTTTGCAAAAGATTGTTTTTCAAGTGGTAGCTAGAGATGATGTTACTTGCCAGCCTATTGTGACGGCTCTAGTAGGTTTACAACTTTAAAAATTGGCAGCATAGTCAAAGAGAGTATGCTGAACACAGCTATGTAGTTTTTTTTCAATTCAGAAAAGTGTGAATGACACCCTTTAACAATAGCTAGTGTCCATAATGGCCATGTGTTTCTATAATTGTACATAATGTTTGAATGCACTAACAGATGATGGAGATCTCAGCGATATATCACAAACAAGTACCAAATCACTCCCTTCTATCAGTGAACCAAAAGTCTCTGATCCAGGAAACAAAGTAAACGAGCTACAAGAAGACCAGAAAATAATTAAAGCAAAAAAAAAACTTGACCTTGAAGCTTCTACTGGTAAAACTTGTGAATAACCTTTGGGTTAATGGTGAAGAAAAAGTGTTTTGTTTTCTGAAATCGTTGTTTAAAAAAACAGTTGTTGATATTCTCTTACTTCTCCTAACTGAAATAAATTAACTGATTGAATACTTTTTTGCTGATTATCCAGATTCTCAAGACCATGTTTTACTAGAACTAAAAGACAAACTAGTGCAAACTAAGTTACAGGCAGATCAACTTGAAACTATTCGTCTTAATACTACACAGGCAGGTGAGCAACGCCCTTGACATCTATTTGGATTAGTCTCATATCTGCATATTTTTTGATAAAATTTTCCAAATAAACAAAGTTGAATTGAAATCTGGTCTATCAAAGCTCACTCTCACTTTATTTACAGAGACAAAGGAAATGGTAGAACAGCTGGTAAAAGAAAATGAACAGATTGGGGCCCAACTATCTGGTATACAGACTTTCTCAAAAACATTAACCTTCGTATTTAGTGATTAATTTAACATTTTCATCACTCAGTTTGGTTTTTGAACTACCCTGGAGAATATTGCGCTATATGAAGGCTGTTAAGCATAAGCTTTTATCCGCAATCTCAAGTGATGGAATTTTGTTTTTATATACGCTTAGTTAAGTTTTAAACTCAAAACGACAAAAACAAACAGTTAAATTTCCAGATGGGTTGTGAAACTGCTTTCTGTTTTGCATTGAGCTTGGAAAACCAAATGAAATTTTTAGAGACACAATCAAAAACGCAGCAGTAGCAGAAAAAAATAGATTCGTTCAAAGCGCTATCGAGAGAAGTTATGGTTTGATATGTAGTCTTCACTTTGAATTAAATATTGGAGAATCGTGATGTACCTTGAGATGTAGTTGTAGATTTTCTCTCTGCGGCCACTCCATCAAGCAAATGTTATTATGAGTACAGCTGTTGTATTTTTGTTGAAAATATTCAAGGAATGTAAATTACTCACTAGGTCAGTTTTGTATCCTTCTAGCAATGAGAGTATAACTCTAAATACTAAGTGGTAACCCAAGCTTGCTAATCTCTGTAACTTTGTAGGAAGTACTGAACTGTATAATGAACCATTATCAACACTGCATATCCCTAGCATTGGTGACTCAACACCGTATTCATCTGACCAAGCATCTGGTGGTAACTTAAGTACTAGTCGAGAGAGCTCAGTCTATAGTAATATATCTGCAGGAAGCACAGACATAGGATTTAGTGATGATACAAGTAAGTATAGTTAGTTACATGTTACATAACAGCCAAATCATCTTCCTAATGTTTAAATACTGTTTCAGATGGATACCTAATTGCATCATTTCTCTCTTGATTAATTTTAGATGTATTTATAGCAGTTGTGTACTCTTGATGTCTTATCTTAGCTATTAGTTTCATTGTTTAATATTTGCATCAGTAATAGATAGACCTCATGAATTTTCCCCTTTTTGCTAAGAACTACCCTTTGTAAATTGCTCATTTCTCTCAATAATTCCTGTTAATGTTCATATGATCGGTTAACAACAAGATGACTTAATGACACTTCGATGTTACCACTCACACCAGGTGATGAAGAAAGCGAGATGTTACTGGTAGACAAGGATAATATGGGAAGCAAAGATAACCAGTTAATCAGTGAAGCAGACAAAGAGAATGATTCTTTTAGTTTAGAGCTCTACTTTGATGCATCTGCAGAGAAGGTCGATGCCAGAGATGTAAAACAACCAGGTAGGTTTGATGTATAGTAAAGTGGTAAAGCTCTGTAGTATCGTTAATGGAGCAATTGTCTTGTGAAAACAATAATAGTCTATATTAGGCACCTATAACAAAGTGATTGATCAATATTATTGGTATTTTTCATTTTACCTGTAAGTAGTATAATAGGAGCAAATCTGCATCATGGTGTCTACAGGTAAGATAGTTTTCCTGGTTTAAAGTGCGCTTTTGAGCACCAGGTGTTGATTATCTCAGTTGATTGTAGTGTTTTTATATCGTATATGATTATGATTATCTATGTATGTATTGTGCAGCGATTGTTTATATTGGGGTTTGTATCACAGTTTGATTGTGGAGTTGCAATTTTTGCTATGATTTCTTTGTAAAATAGGTTTAATACAATATTTAAAATGTATATAGTGATTGTTATGAGTTAGAGTTTTGATAAGAGATTAGTACTAAATTTGAACAAAGTTTACAAGAACTTAATAAAGTGTTTATAATAGTGAATGGAACTTAACAACAAACACTAGAAATAGTGCAATAGAAATTCATCATTCACAAAATCGACAATATCCTGTTTTCTAATCGATTTCGATGGCTCTTCATCATATTTTACTTGACCGCAATTTTGCTCTATTCAGCGCTGCGCAATGCAGAAAGGAAGACTACATTGTGATTCGTATTTCCATTGGAACCTTTTTTCATCTTTTTATAAATCATCACAACCGTAGCACAATTTTTTAGCATCTTTGGCGTATCTGTTTGGGATGAGAAGCGTTCTCATCCCTCTCTTTCCATTTTTTTCCAAAGCGTATCGGATGTTGGGCGCTACAGATTCTTCTCCCTGGAATCGATGCTGCATGAAGCTTTCAGCGACGTCCGATAGTTTTCCCAGTAAGGGAAAACTGTGTACTAGGTGAAATTAGCGAGACATTATCTGGTGTAGCTGAGATTGAGCTCATCCTTGGTCATTTGTTGTATCTTTTGGGCTCCAGTAGCAACTTCTCCTAAGCATAACTATTTTGTGGTAATGCAATTGATATTGTAGCAAATACTATTTTTCTTTTTGGTATTTTAAACTCACCCAAGTAAACGGTGATGCAAGGCAATGGGTACTTTTGAAAAAATTGAGGCTTTCGACTAATCTGCTTGGGCAAACTACTCTCTGAAGCTGCGTCACATCCGTTTAGTAAGTAGTTTAAGTGAGAGAGAATGAAGTAATTGTCCACAAGATAACCATGTTTGCTCTACACGAAGACAAGGCTTCAACAGTTAGTTGGAATTCCAATATGAGAAAAAGTTATATCTAGATCTTCATGATAAATACTTTAGTTTCATCACAAGCTTGAAAGGTGCTTACAGATGTCAAGCTTGTTCCACTTGTTTCAACAGGCTCAGTAACCTGAAAGAACGGATGGTCAACCTTGGATGCTACGACCATGGTGTTTCCTGGAAATGAATACAAACTTGCCACCACAATTTTTGACAAACTAAAGGGACATTTCAAAATATTCATTGCCGCGCATGAACCTTTTAGATATTATCCATATTCTGCTATGCACGATATCAAATGTTTGTTACCCGAATGCGAGAAAAATAGAGATACTGATACCACCTTTTTACACCAGCGATCATAAACTTTTGAGTACCTCTGTTTGCTCAAATGTACCCAAATTTTGAGTTGCCACGATGCATTAGCAACAGCAA
The DNA here is from genome assembly GCA_945261195.1 of Cryptosula pallasiana. Classification (NCBI taxonomy): domain Eukaryota; kingdom Metazoa; phylum Bryozoa; class Gymnolaemata; order Cheilostomatida; family Cryptosulidae; genus Cryptosula; species Cryptosula pallasiana. The sequence goes on along the minus strand of OX183132.1, from coordinate 53,729,871 downwards.
TAACAATATAAAGCAAGATAGAAAATTTATTTGACACTTGGAAAACATCACCGAAAAAGCGTACTTTGTATTGAGGAAGAAATTTCACGGATCGTCGAATGAGTAAAAGACAAGATACACTACATGGAAAAAGCCGAAAAAAAATTCCTCAACCAATCGCCTCTTGGGCAAAAGCCATTTAAACAAAAACTCTGGGTATCTAGAGTCTTGGATAAATTGGAAAAGGATATGGAGAAGATCCCTATTCTAGGATTCAATTTGCAGAGGTACGACATCAACGTAATGAAAGGAGTTTTGCTACAACAATTGAAAGAGGTCTTAGACAAAGATTTTAATTTTATCATAATAAAAAGCAAGATCTCCATGATCGGTATATTTTCGACAGTCTTTCGCAATCTTCCTAAATGACAAATGCAATGCGGATCTATATTCCTTGTTAAAATAAAACATTATTGGTGCACCCAGCCTGGTGATGCGCAGACACCAAAAGAAGGATCGATGAGAATGAGAGAACATGGGCTTGAAAAAAAGCTGAGCGTGATTATCACAGAGCACCTGGGTTTTTGTAGTACGATAAGCAGAGCTGAAATTGTTGCAGTTTTACTAGGACTTTATGGACAGCTAAGTAACCAGTACTTTCCCTGTATTAACTTAATAGTTGTCATAAACAGTAGAAATGAATGTAAATAATACTCTTACTAACTTTTTTATATATAGATACATCGATAAAAGTGATTTTTAACATTTTGAGACGGATACAGATAATGAGTACCTGGCTTTGAGTGGATCGCTAAAAACGTTGGTGAAAGCAGACATAAAATGAGAGTCTTAAGTCAATTATGTCAACCGGTTTCTGCATCCACACTGGAATAGACACCGGGATGAGTATTTGAGGGTTTTAAAATGACTGGCATGGAATGGACGATGCAGGATCGATGTGACAAAGCGCTAAAGCACAATAAAATAACACCTGTGTTGTTCAGAAAGAAATTCACCGGAGATGGAATCGTAGCGCTCAATTCAAAATCCTACGACTTTCGGGATGAAAAAGGATACAACTTTAGCTCAAAAATTTTAAACAAAAAAGTAACTATTTGAGCAAACACAGTTATTTAAGCGTTTTGAGGACGAGAAATTCACCCAAAGGAAACAACTATGGTTTAGTTATGAGAGATGGAAATATGCTAACGTACAGACAAACAGAATGATGACTCACATACTTTAAGCTAAAAGACGAGTATGCTCTGACAGAGAGTCAACAGAATCCACAATTGCACCTTGTAAAAAATCAAACATCTCACTTTATCTTAAATTTCATTTTTCTTTCAATTACTTGCTGTATACATATTTTTGTTTTTTATAACAACTAGTAGTCAAATTTATGTTTATATAAAAACTGGACTCCGCAGCAACTGTTATACATCTGTTACCAATTGCATTTTACCTATTATACAACTTACTCCAGTCCAATAATCAAACTGTGATACAAACCCCAGCATAAACAAACGCTGCACAATAAATACTTAGATAATAATCATAAGCATATGCAACATAAAAACACTGCAATCAACTGGGGTAATCAACAACTGGCCCACACAAAAAGGTGCCCAAATGATTCTCGTGGACACCTGGTGCTCAAAAAGTCACTTGGAACCGGTAAAACCATTTTGTCCTTAGTGCCATGATGCAGATCTGCTCTTATTATACTACTCCTGTATTGGATATTTTATATCAAAGCATGGACAACTCCGAGATATCAGTCTTTGCTGGTTTTAAACGGACTATCCAGAAGTTCTAATTATCTAAGGTCTAACATTTTTTTGGCAGAGACAACTCAAAGAACGCTTACAGTTGATACACATCACAAAAAAAATAGAAGCACCATGGCATAAAACAGTACAAAATGAGATAACTCCCCACAGAGAAGCCGACGTATTTATAATATCAATTACAGCTATGACCTCCATTATAGTAAATACTATAGCATCCACCTAGTAATAGCAGACATTAGTTATATAACCAATAGCTGCTTCAGATGTTCTAGACGTTCAGAGTTCAATTGAAGTATAATTATGCATAGGCTTGGTGTATAATAATGCTTTCATGTGATAAATTTAGTTGTTACGTCTATAAGGTCTAGTTTAAACAACAAACTCGCCACTTTCACATAAACCATCTTGCCGAGTTTCACTCACTTTCCTTTCAATAATTTCTAAAACTACCACTTTTCGCTAACCCGTTTGGCATCGACACCATCAGCTACAACACAACAGCACTACATGTATTGCGTATTCAAGCTTTTGCAGCTCATTACAGAATGTTAAGTACTATTGTTAATAATTTATGTGTATATCAACCATGCGTATATTTATGTATATTTTAGGTAACAAAAGGGAAATGGGCAAGATTATGTTTCCTTTGTCAGTTACTGAGCCAGGAGATAAAAAGTCAACAAATCTAATAGAGAAGCAACAGAGCGATCCAAAAGAATCCATACAGAATGTGGACATCAATCTAGCAGTTGCATATACAAACGAACATCACAAATCAGGTTTGTTTCTATTATGATCAATAAAAACAAAAACATTGATTGACTGGCTCGAGCAACAAATTTTTTCCGGAAACTTTTTTTCTTAATAACCAAAAACTCTTGCACAGTTGTTAAATACTATAATGCGATCATTAAAGTTGTCATAGCTGATCCAGAAATAAAACATATTTTATTTTCGCAGTAATTCAAACTCTTCATTCTATCAATATTATCAGTTTGTTGCAACTAGTTTCTGTTGTATTATTTACAAGTACTGGAGTTGTCCTCCCCTCCAACTAGTTTCACACTCACATTGTTATATAGCGTAGTTGGTAATCATCTGACATAATTATTCTATAGACAAAGAAATATGGTTTCCATGGTTTGACGTACCAAACTTACTACTAAAAGGTGTCAAACCACTAGATATAACCAAAAGTTCAGAGACTCAACTAGAGGACACAAACACAGAGGATGGTGTAGTGGTAGATGGTAAAGAAGCAGATGAAAGACAAGGTAAAGATAGACAACTTAGCAATGATGAACTCTTAAAAGAGAGTGTAAAAGATAGGACCAAAACTGTGCACGAACCCTCACAGTGTCTGTTTGGTATTTACAAAAATAAGAGTGGTTCAGGAAACATTGTAATATTAAAAGCTTTGCGAAAAAAGCAAATAGAAAGATTCTCGGGTTAGTTGTTATGTAAGAATCTTCAATCTAAAGCCCAGTTAAGCTTTTGCATTTTAAAGTTACGTGTTCAGCGAAGTTTCTGCTTTTTCTATTTTTTATACCAACTAGAGCAATCACTTTTGCAAAGCAATTCTAAAAAGCCACACCATCAACAACAACGCAACAGCACTGTGTTTAAAAATATACACTTTGTTGTATTGTAACGGTTTTCCCCGTGTATGAGGTCAACTATTACAGGTACATACAAGAGTGCTATATGATCCGGCTTTTCTCTACTTAACGTGGTAGCGTGGCAGTAGAATGACAAGGCTAGGTTGGTTTATCTATCGCGCTTGGATATAACCAGATGCTGCTAACAAGCAGGCACAACTGTGTTCAGGCAACCGGCCTCACAGATATCACAAGATTTAGGGTAACAATACTTTATTACCGCTAACAAAACAAACAATATCTAATTGTACGCAAAAAAGTGTATGCTTGGCACAAGTACAGAATAGAGAACGGTTAGTAACTATAGGCAAGGGTCGAGTGAAAACTCAACATAAAACTGGTCAGAACAGTTCACTTGCTAGTCACACGTGAGTCCTCCGCTATCTGAGCGTCTTGTCCCAAAGCTGTCTACGAACTCCTCTCTAGAACTGGTGAGCTGGGCGAAATCCAAGCGTATTTATACAAGGTAAAAAATCAACTAATGACATATGCATATGATTGGTTAAATACAATACCCCCAGCGAGGCACAAAAAGCACTAACAGGCTGGCACACTAATAATGAGTAATAGCTATAAATAGAGGCAATGTAAAAGAAGCACTAGTACTCTGTGGGCATCCAAGCATAGCCATCAGTGGGTAGTCTTTGTGTAGTAGAGTAGATATATATATATATATATATATATATATATATATATATATATATATATATATATATATATATATATATATATATATATATATATATATATATATATATATATATATATATATATAGCACCGGCTGAAGATGAGAGAGCTGCACTGTACAGTATCTCACACTGAGCTATCAATTACCTGCTGTGGTTATATTGTTTGTTTATTTATTATTAAGTATACAAACCAGGGAAAGTAAACTTTTGTATCTTTCATCAGCTACAGACGCAGCGCATAAAAGGCCGACAAATCTCATAGGTAAACCACAGAACATTCCAGAAGAACCGATACGGAATGTAGACATCAATCTAGCTGCTGCAGATACAAAGGAACAGGACAAACCAGGTTAGGTTCAATAATAAAAAAAAAACGTGAAACGTTTTTTCTTGAAAACTTATCAACAAAATTATTTTCATCATAACAACTACTTGCCCAGAATACTAGCAATATATTCATTAAGGTCACAGCGACACAAAATTATTTCGATGGATTTATACTAACTCAAACCTGTCAGTCAGTTTCTAACTAACAAAGAAATCAATTTCGATTTGTTACCAACATGTTTACACTTACATCATGATGTAGTTAACATTTATTTGATATATTGATATAATATAACTATTCCATAGACAAAGAAATATGGTTTCCGTGGTTGAACGTACCAAGTTTACCACTAAAGGATGTCCAACCACTAGAAGTAACCAAAAGTTTAGAGTCGCAACCAGATGATACAAACACAACTGATGATGTGGTGGTAGATGATACAGAGTTGGATGAAGGAACAGGTAAAGGGAGACAACTTACCAATGATGGTCCGCTGTTGACACTATATCAGTATGTTTAGTTATTTAAATAGAACACAGTATAGCTAGTTAACTAGATAACTTGTTACAGATTTACAAGTAGAAGATAATGCCGAAGTAAATCAACTACTTGTGCGACAAGGTAGTACAACAATAGACTCACCTGAGAGAGAAAGCAACTGAAAATAAACAACAGGTTTGTATGCGCTACTTACACCCGTCGCTATGGTATAGCATTTAAAATGCTGAATCAAAACTGTTTCTAACAATTTTCCAAATTTTTATACAATTCAAATAGTGCAAATGTCAAAGCTGTGATACATAGAGATTCATAAAAGCTCACATGCGTTAAATTGATCTAGTATGACATCATCACTGTATATTATGATGACATCATCACTGTATATTATGATGACATCATCACTGTACATTATGATGACATCATCAGTGTATATTATGATGACATCATCACTGTATATTATGATGACACAGTAGTTGCATAACATATGACATAGCTTTGGCTACATAAACTTTATACATACATGAAAAAATATTGCTGTGAACTAGTAACCCTATAATGTAAAGAAATATTAAGGCTGTCAATTAATCGAGTTATTTTAAAGATTAACCAGATTAATTGATTTTTAAAATCAAAAAGATTAACCTTTTATGGCTCAGTTAATGTTATAAAAAGAAATCCAGGTCACGTCACTATAATACTGTTTATTATGCTAAACACATGTATCAGTTTATCTACATGAAGAGGGAGATGCCTTTTTGAGTGTTTCGTTGCATAACCTTACCTTTGTCACTAAATTTCAATCATGTTATCCTGAAGAAAAATCATGAAAATGTCCATCTTGTCACTTTGAACAAGACAATTTAACTTGATGTGAATCAAGACGTTTGTGGGTGAGTGTTGTTGCAAAACGAGTAAACTATCACTAGTTCTCAGGCTATTATTTTTCTGTTGATTGGAGTGCAATGGAGAGACCTTGATTGTTGTTATGATTCTAAACTAGATTAGTTTTGGATTATGTTTTATTTTAGGGATCCAGATTGACATCATTACATTGGTACACATTTTGCCTCGACAATTCTCATTATCCTCCATTCAATAGAAAGTTTTCTGCGCAGAAATGCTTATAATACACCTGGAATGTAATAAATAAATAGTAATAGCTTCTTAATAAAATGATGATTGTTGGTAATAATAGTGATAAAAAACTGTGAGATATATGTAAAAGTGACCAATAATAATAGTTCACAAAATATCTTGAATAATAATAACATGATTCGATGTAATGTGGTTTATACTTAAACATTTTCATATTATTGTCATTATTCATTCTAATAAGAAACGATTATACTTTTTTAATAAACTGTAGCTTTTATTGTTATTGTTGTTATTATTCAGCACAAACATATTACAATTGTTATTTAAAAAATGGAAACTTACCGGGCATATCGCATTTTTTAGTGTAGTATCTATTAATTATAACAATAATATTGAAAAACAACAATAAACAATTATTTGTTACTAGATTTCGCGGTTTTATTTATTTATTATTCTAATCAAAGCTATTTATTTATCTATAAGCCATTGAGCTACACCGCCAAAATATATCACACTCAATTAATCAGGTTCTCAAAAATACCTAATGCAAGTTCATTTGTGATGTTTTTATTATTTATCCTGGTACATCCAAGGGTTTTCTCTTTTTTCCCCATAAAGGTTTTGGAGAGCAGCAGTTTTGTGAGAAAATAAAAAAATTAATAGTTTTCTATGTTATATTAATATATGCCAAAGATAAAAGAATATTCTTTGATCACAATCGATATTCAAGTTGCCGTTAACTTGTGTATCCGACAATCTTAATTTCTTCCGATCATGTGTGCCTACACTTTGTACCTACCTGAACATGTACAGTAAATATAAAAATTTTAAATAGCAACTAGTTTTAGTTTGTTTCCTTCCTTTTCAGTTCTGCATTAAAAAAAACTTGGGTTTACAGTTACATACATACATATTTGTTTTTAATTGTGATATTACACTATTGTTATTTGTTCCTGGACTGAAAAGTGCAAATTGAGGTTTGCTAATCTCATTCTACAAGCATGCAGTTAGATGCATGATGAATTTACTGCCCCATCATTGCATTTATATCACCTGAGTACATAAGATTAAAAAATAAGATTAATTTAAGATTAATGGAAGAGATTAAAATTAAGATTAAGATCAAAAATTCTTAATCTTTGACAGCCCTAAGAAATATAAGACACACTTTTGTTCTTAAGTGTTCATTCAAGAAGGTAAACAACTTTTCAATCACGCCCTCAAGATCATCATCAGCTGTGTTGATGATGATCACTAGAATTTTACATCATGTATTTATATATTGTAGATAAAAAAAGAAATAGTATCAAAAAAGGAAATTACTACAGTATAACACAGCCTTGTGTACTTACTAACACTGGGAGAGTTGTTAATATTTATTATATCTTATATAACCTTGTAGTCGTTATGTAACACTTGTTTGGTAACTAGTTTATAATTGTACTATGTGCTATAAAGCCTGGTGACTTTTACTTCATATCGTTATATACATGCTAACACTAATATATCACTATCACAGAACTCGCTTACAGTTAATTATTGTCATGGACACAGAAAAAAACATGCTTTGTTTATCGCTCATTGATTTATCTGATATGCATTATACAGTATCATTTGTAAATACACTAAAACCATCTATCGCTATAGTAGGTCTGTTTTATTATAGTTTTATAGAAAAGTATCGGGGGTAGTGACAGTTGTTTGTTTGAAAAAAGTGAGTAAATGCTTGAACTGTGTGTGCGGGAGAGGAGGGTTGAGCACCTTGATTTTGCATTCTAAAAACACCCTTAAAGTCCAAATAAAAAATCTCCAATCACAGATCTGCCCTTGTACAACAAATAGTAGACATGTATAATGATGCATTAGTTGATTGTCAAATATTTATGTTTGAATTTGTTTATTCTGAGGTATATTTACACTCAAACACATTTGGTTAACCTATTTTTATAACATATACAATGTGTTTCTATTGTATATGCAATTGTGCCCTATTTTATTACGCATGTCATTGGAAAAATTGGGTCACAGCAAACTGGAAGCTATCTACTCAATGACAAAAGCAGACAACTCCATACAAAACAAATCAGCTCTACACAGCCATTGAGACTTCTTGTCTTGCACATTTTTCAGTAACAACTTTCTTTACTAAAAGCCACTCCCACAAAAATTCAATTATTTTGGTTGCTGTAATATTTCAACAACAACGGTAATGCGTTTCACTCACAAATCTGATTCTAAAGACGTTTGATCAGTTTCCATAATATTCCCAAGTAATTTGTGATTTAAATAATTTTGATTTCAAACTCTCAAAAATTTAAACCTCAATCATATGCGAAGTTGATCCTGTCTGGGAATGAATGTAGACAAATTGTACAAAGCAGTTATCTTGCCACAGACGAATCGGCTACTCGTTGTAAGTATACTAACAGTTTGTTGTTCTATAGCTCCACCGCTTGTGCGGCAGTTGTACCGATTGTGGGTGTGGTCTAAATAGCTTGTATTTTCCATCTTGCATGCTTGAGAATTGTTTATGTCATTTGAATTTATCAAATGTTCAACAGCTTACCAACCAGTCCCAGTGTCACGATTACTTTTTACACAAATAGGTAAAAGTAATACCGCTATTTGGCTGTTAGCTTGTGAACCCTAATGTTTTTTGCAGCCTGTGGTACATGAGATGAGTTTATTAGCCAATAAATGACCACGCGAGCAACAAACTATTTATTTTAGTAGAACACATCAGTGGCAGGGAAGAATCAGTCTAGGAAAAACGAGCACAGAAATAAAAGTTCAACTATAATACAATTGAGACAATATCACAATTCGTGGGGCGATAACTGACAGAACCATAATATGGTTGACAAATAAAAAAAAACACTCAGATAATAAAAGCACACAGAATTGGATACCCGATGGCTAGTGAAATAGAAATAATATAGAAACTGGTTGAAGAGGGAGTTGTCCCCACATATGAAGCACATACGTAATGTCTAATCCCTTGCACCCTGTATGATGGCTAGAATGTAGAGGAATATGTTGACAATGTCAAGGTAAAGATTGAGAGAAGCGAACACATACTCCTCAGGGGAGAGGGAATACTTATGTTTACCTCCAAGCATCAGCTGAGTGTCAAATACCAGGTACAGTCCGAATATAAATGCACCGAGTGCGGAGTAGGCAATGGTGGCAATCTGCCAAATATATACAGCAGTAATATAACTAGTATATACAGTAGTAATATATCTAGTATATACAGTAGTAATATATCTAGTATATACAGTAGTAATATATCTAGTATATACAGTAGTAATATATCTAGTATATACAGTAGTAATATAACTAGTATATACAGTAGTAATATATCTAGTATATACAGTAGTAATATATCTAGTATATACAGTAGTAATATAACTAGTATAAACAGTAGTAATATAACTAGTATATACAGTAGTAATATAACTAGTATATACAGTAGTAATATATCTAGTATATACAGTAGTAATATATCTAGTATATACAGTAGTAATATAACTAGTATATACAGTAGTAATATAACTAGTATAAACAGTAGTAATATAACTAGTATATACAGTAGTAATATAACTAGTATATACAGTAGTAATATAACTAGTATATACAGTAGTAATATAACTAGTATATACAGTAGTAATATAACTAGTATATACAGTAGTAATATATCTAGTATATACAGTAGTAATATAACTAGTATATACAGTAGTCATATATCTAGTATATACAGTAGTAATATATCTAGTATATACAGTAGTAATATATCTAGTATATACAGTAGTAATATAACTAGTATATACAGTAGTAATATAACTAGTATATACAGTGGTAATATAACTAGTATATACAGTAGTAATATAACTAGTATATACAGTAGTAATATAACTAGTATATACAGTAGTAATATAACTAGTATATACAGTAGTAATATATCTAGTATATACAGTAGTAATATATCTAGTATATACAGTAGTAATATATCTAGTGTATACAGTAGTAATGTATCTAGTATATACAGTAGTAATATAACTAGTATATACAGTAGTAATATATCTAGTATATACAGTAGTAATATATCTAGTATATACACTAGTAATATATCTAGTATATATAGTAGTAATATATCTAGTAAATACAGTAGTAATATATCTAGTATATACAGTAGTAATATATCTAGTATATACAGTAGGAATATATCTAGTATATACAGTAGTAATATATCTAGTATATACAGTAGTAATATAACTAGTATATACAGTAGTAATATAACTAGTATATACAGTAGTAATATAACTAGTATATACAGTAGTAATATAACTAGTATATACAGTAGTAATATAACTAGTATATACAGTAGTAATATATCTAGTATATACAGTAGTAATATATCTAGTATATACAGTAGTAATATAACTAGTATATACAGTAGTAATATATCTAGTATATACAGTAGTAATATATCTAGTATATACAGTAGTAATATATCTAGTATATACAGTAGTAATATATCTAGTATATACAGTAGTAATATAACTAGTATATACAGTAGTAATATAACTAGTATATAACTGTTATTACACTTGTATATATAATTCTGATTTTAACCAGCAACTCACCTGGTTGTGCACAAATATTAGAACGATACCAAATCCAAGCAGACTAAACAACAGTACCATCAGAACTGCTCCACAAGCTGTGAAATCCCACTAAAATACAGGTAAATACAGGTGATATTGGCTGTGGTATTGCTATACGAGTAGTAGGTAATCTGCGCTGGTATCAGATAGCTTTGGTTTGCTGCACAAGTCTTAGAGCGGGAGAGGGTGACAACATACCCTTCCCTCAACAAATAACTTCAGCTTTAAATTCACAACTATATCACGTTCTGTGTTTGACAACTCACAAGTGAACCCATCACACTGAGAGTTAAAAATGATAATCTGTGTCTCTTAGATTTCAATAGAATGAATATCATAGAGATAAACATAACTTGAAGTGAAAAATTTGGTCTAGAAGGCATACTTTAGTTTGAAGTGCAAACAAGGTCAGTCCAACAGTGATGACCAGGGTAATTCCGGCAGCCATAATGACAGCATCTGTATCGTAGCTACTGGTTACAGCTCCCAGGAATACCGCCATGAAAATTGTCTACAAAACATTCTTTATAACTGCTACATGCTTAATAAAATGGAGTTGTCATCTCTAAAAAGAGAAAATTACTCCAGCTATAAAGAAAGTTCTTAAGAGCGTATAAAAACATTTGTGCTGGTCAATATAAGAAAAACTCCGCAGAGCTTCGGAATTGTCCACTCGTGCTACACAGTAGTAAAACAGAAATTTTTAGATAAAATTGTTTTTTTTTTTAGTAGCATATCTTTTAATAAGCATGAAGCTGAAGAAATAAATTTGTTGACTGACGTAGATAATAATTGAGAGATATATCTGTATGTCTACCGAAAGTCTTTCCAAAATGAAAGAATTTCAAAATTAATACGGATTGAAAGCAGAAGATTTAAAACATAATTCAGAGATGAGAACTAACAAGCCGGTCACATGACCTACAGATGCACATGTCTGCCGTACTTACAAATACTGCAAGACAAATTATATTTGTAGGCCATCGTCTCCTGACATCCTCGCAACAGCTAATGATTATACTGAATACCAGCACACCAGCCCTATAACAGTATAAGAAATTGGGCCTACAGCCACAACCCTAAGGCTACTAATTGAAAGGTCATAAACTACTATCATATTTATTCAACAACAGATGTTTAGAAAGAAAAGCATTACTTACAGGGACACGCCCCACACCCACGCACCGTGTTCCACCATGTAAGCCTTAGAAGCAGGTCTACAACATACGTATAACTAATGACAATATCCACAATCATGGAGTTATGTTCTCATAAAATAGTTTCGGTTATCTGTAAGAAGACAACTCTTAAATACATCAAACAAAACTAGGAGGAACAAATATTCACTATGCAGAAAGCTTTCAACTTGACTAAAGGTCTAAAGCCGTGGCTACACACACCTACGTTTTGTAGGTATGCGGTAAAAACGCGTTTTTTTTCTTTGCAAGTGACGTTTTTTTACAAAAGATGCTCAGTTTCGTAGACCAACATGTTGGTCTACGAAAACGTTTTTTGCCTGACGCTTCGGTGATTGGACAATTATTATTAAACAACCACTCTTGATTGGATAAAATTTAAGGACAAAACTTGACGACTCCAGTGAACTTTTTTATAATTCAACCTGGACCTGGTCATTACTGATTGGCCAACAGTACTTCTATCAAAGAGGTTACTTTTTATTTATAAACAACTAATTATTATTTATAAACTTTAATTATTTATCACAGATAATAAATTATTTATTTAGTATTATAAAGAAACATCATAATTAATTAATTATTATAATTGATATTTATTATAGCTATTATATTGATCATTTTCCATAATTATGCCCTCTTTGCCTCACTAGACACTCCGTAGCGTTTTGGTGATAATCATCTGTGTGTGTAGACACCAGAGCGACGCTACGGAACATTTTTTTCGTCATATTCCTACAAAACGTAGGTGTGTGTAGCCACGGCTTAAGAACACAACAAATTGATCGAATACTAGCTCAAGAGCCATTACGGTAGCTAGATGTACAAAGAGTGACAACTAAACCCCCCTCCCCAACTTACGGAAACAGAAGCAAGGCTACAATGGCCGCAGTGATCAATAACTGAAGAGAAAGTATAGCGTAGACCCTTCTGATGAAACCTGCGAATTATAAATGATATTTATGAAGAATTTTAATGGCTGCGCACTAGCGCTATGTACAGTATAACATCTACATTAACCATTTGACAATACATTGATCTCTTTTACCTACCAAGTCTTATAGACTTCTCATTAAACTGGAAGACATCATCTGCTCGTAACAATGATTCCTCATCCATGATTCAGCGGAGGGTTCTAGAACACAAAGGAATTACATTTTACCTCAACAGTCATACAATAGGCGTGTTCGGTGTCTCAACGCGTTGGTTTGAGAAAGTTTGATCAACGCGTTTATCCCTTGAACGATAACTTCAAAGAGTAGACGAGTGCGTACAATTTACAAAATTTTGCAAGAGTTGTCCTCTTTTTTTGTGTCTTCAGTGATAAATATAGCCCCGCAATCATAAGTTTGTTAGCCTAAATTCTTGGGTTTAAAAGTAGCTGTTCATCGCGAGATTTTTGTTGCCCTAACAACAACTAAATCATCTGCTATTTATACAAACTGTAGTGTTATTAAAACTCAGCAAACCACCAAGTACAAATTGTATTGTTATTGATGGTGATAAAAATAATAATGACAATGATAAATAATAATGACAGCAACAAGCAAAAACATGTATTATTAATTAATAATAATTAATAATGGTGTGCTGATGATTATTCACTGTCATAAAATAATATATTTTATCAGACAAAGACAATAAGAATAAAATGAATGAAAGTTATATTATTATTATTATTGGCAATAGTGATAGCATTAATAATAGTGACAGTAGTAAAAATAATAATCTATCACATTAATAATAAGTAATAATACATCCATTAAAAACAAGAAAAAAGATCATAACTTTTGATAGCACGTTGTTGTTATAATGCCGCAAAAGGGTACAGCGCCGTAGTTAGTGAGAAGACGACTCCTTTAGAAAACCAACGTGTTGACTTTTATAGGTGTTCGCTGGCCAACGTGCACTGTAAACTCGTTGACAAACGCAAAAATGAGCGTTGCTGCACGTTGAAAAAAACTTGCTACAAAGGGGCTGATAATCCCTCGACAAAAAACTGCCGTTGAGGATTAAATGTAAACGTTGAGCACACCGAACACGCCTATTGTAGACTGCTGACGGAACCGATCGTTTCACCGAGCCAAAGAAAGGAACGCTAATCTAACAGCTTGCAGCATTTAAAGTGAGGACTCAATTAATTAAAATTCAAGTCTTGGTAATGACAAGATGGATATATCTCGTGCATCAATTTTTTAATAGTTACAGCGTTGGTTATTTCATCTATGCTACGTTTTAGCTGTGCCATAGTTGCGCAATAAAGCCGATACGTCGTGTTATCAGTACAATTACTTTGACCATGACTTATGAGAACACCAACCATAAATTTTCCGTAATATCTACAAAAAATTTAAAAACCAAATTCCTAATAATGATGACTTCGTTACCCTTTCTATTCATTCAACTTCAGCTGTCACTCGCACACTCAAAACAACTCAAAACAAATATAAGGTTTATTATTACTAGCTAGCTTCATTTCAATAATATATCTTTAACTTTTATCAATTTCCGTTAGTAGAGCGTTACAAATTGGGCGAGCTTTGTGATGATAAAAAACGATCGAGCTATCTTTACTGTAACGACTTTTTATAATCAATTGCAGCAATTCTAGTGTTTCTGTTAGGATCGAAAATGCCTCGATCTTCCTGAAAGGCTGTTCTTCCATAGATATGAAAGATTGGTATGTTGCCAAAGTCTGGTGCATTTTTGACATCGAGTAAGGTCAAAGATTAACTGGTAGAGTTAATAAAAATGCCTTGTGAAGTATTGTAATTCTGCTTAGTAGAATCTGCAGTTAATCAAGATGATATACTAATTATCATTTGCAATGTAGTTTAGAGACATGATCCGAATGTTTGTCTAAAAACTCATAACATTTGGAGACTAAGAAGTACTTGCTGCTACTTAGCATCGCAGCATTTGTGCAAGCTTGGCCCACAAAACTCGAGCAAGTCACCTGCTAAGATACACTATGGGCTATCTCAACATAATAAACTGCCAAAGAAAGAAAAAGAGAAATGAGGTTAACGTTATGAAAAAAGAAACCTGAGAAACGCAGTGTGACATCACAAAGTTGATATACAGTGCAATAAAAAAGATTTCATATATTAAAAATTTCATCGGTAATGAAGAAGTAATTCTATATTTTTACAAGGGAGGATGAACGTAACTCCCTGAATTTGGCGGCTAAAAGGAGAAGAGGCACTTAGGTTTTCTCCATATAAGGCTACATCACCAAAAAATGACTGATTAAACACACTGTCATCAGGCTAACAAGCTTTCCCCACAGTCGAAATCCAACAGCTAATGTGGTTGAGACCAGTAGCTATATTGCATCAGCTAACAAATCATGCTCTCACTGCTCACCAGGCCAGTCAATCCGTTTCAAAAGGCCAACCCAATAAACAACGTAAAATGGCTCATAGCTACGTTTACGACAGCCACAAGTATGACCCAGGTTTGAGCTGTCAGGGTAGCAAGCTCTAAGGGCCGAGTCCCAACCACAAACGTGACAAGGCAGATGGCTACTTTTATTACACCTGTGTTCTTTCTCTCTAAAACCGCTGAGCTAGAAAATCTTCTTTGAGAGCTGAAGCTCAAGAGGAATACACACATGGACACATGGCGAGCAACACAGCAACATGTGCATTGAATGTTACTGAGATGGCAGTGTCTCTATAGAGATAAACACAGCCATTAGCACTGTAGGTGAACATAGCCAAATGTGTCCTGGCCTTGCCACACAGATCAGACTTTTTCGACTTGAACTAACCCAGTCAAAGTGTTTGTGGTTAGGTAATCAGGTCTCACACACCAGTATAAATAATTAAAAAATTAACAGTAGTTGGGTCGCTATGATACTTGTTAATACCAACAGTATCCTACAATCATTGTTGGTAAAATGATAATGATAATCAATGTCGTAAACAACCACTAGAAACAACTGATATCTTAATATACAACTAATAGTAGTAGTGACGTTGTAAAACACCATTATTAAAGAGATATTTTGTGAAGTAAATGGCTGATTTACGGGTGCAAAAGTAGGGCAACAACTCTCAGCTACAAACGCCACCAAGGCATAGGTACTCATATCAGGTTGACAGTGGCAGATTTATATTTTAAAGAACATGTCTGCTCTGATAGTATAATTTTTATGTGCTCTTCGTATAGCCATATATCAATTTGCTTTCGCAACTATATGAGCAATGCTTTCGAGCAGGGATTAGCCAGCTTGACCAGACAGCAGTAACCAAAAGTTCTTGCCTATGTGCTATAAGTACAGAGAATTTTGAAAAAAAAGTCAGTTGATTAGTACGCTCTGAACATACAAGACAATTGTTTTGAACAAGTAAGTGCAGACTCGTTGCACTACTCCAGTAGCTATTACTAACTGAGCTCAGAGCTGAGGGTGGCGTAAGTAGATGGTAAAGTCAAGTGTAACCACGTCAGTAGCACACTCAATTACTAGAAGGTAGCTGAACAAATGCAGCTTCTGGGCTGACGCAGGTAATTAGTGGAGCACAACCTCGCCAAATATTACACTTTTATAACTAAAGGTAGCCAAATAATCCCAGCCGCCAGGGTGAGGCAAGTAGATGGAAAAGCATCACAGCTCTGAAGAACTCGACAGTTCACGGTGTACATTATACCAACTTGGCCACGTCTGCGTACATGAACAAGGGAGCATCAGAGTCATAGAATTGTCTCCCTTTCTTTAGAGAACCAACATACCTTGATCGTTGTTTATATTTTTGAACTATCATAGCATAATAACAATTGATAACGAAAAATAAAATAATGATCATCATCCAACAATTGATGCAAACGTGACATTTATTGAAACAAAGAATCTGTATATATATATTTTTCCCACCGAGTTTATGAATTTTACATATATTGTTGCGTTACTAATCCTTTAACAACTTAAGGTCACAAATAATTACAATTTTGAAAAGAAATAAAACGGAAACACTAAATCAGTCATGTTTAGCCAATCATTGCACTGGTTACATGGTTGTGGACGGGAAAAAACTTGGTTTGAAACTGAATTAGAACCAGACAATATGCCAGTGCGCAGCTGGTCGTTAGCATATCAGTTTATAACATCTTTCTTCCATATACTTTTGTCAAGTTATTGGTAAAATTTTTATCATATATGTAACATCAAGTGTAGAAGCTGCATTTACCTGTTAGATATGTTGTAAATTGCTCATAAAATAGATCTGGATAGCAGGAATACCAAGGGAAGGGACTAGCTGGCCAGGGGATTAATGAGCAATAGTGGTGTGATATTTATGTAGTGATTAGTTTTTGAGAATCGGCATTGTGTGTTATTTTACAGGAGGCTGCCATATCGTGTTCGTACAAGATGCTTAGTCACATGATCCAACATTAGTAAAAAAAGCATGTGATATTGTTAAATCTTCCTACATAAACGTGAAAGATAATGTGGGTAAATATCTATGTATTTACCAAAGAGCTAAAAGCAACAACAGCCATATTTAAATAATGTGCAGGTTTGGTGGAGAGTAGGGTCTATCTTATGTGGCAGTCCTTATACTTAGTAGGCAGGATTTAACTATTTAACTCGAGATTGTAGGTCTTGGAAAGCTACCGAAGGAGATCAGCGGGGTGTAGCAAGTGCGACAGCACAGGTGCTTTCTGTGTTCTTACTACTGTTTCGGATATTCTTGTTTCAAATCTTGCTAGTTCCATCAGAATTTGTTCTCTTTCCAGCTGTGCTAACGGTTTTCTATTCAGTTTGATGCTTTGACTTTCAGGGTCACTACTAAAAAAATGTCTCTGGACTTAAAAAAAATAATAAATCTGGTATGAACAAGTGGAATCAAAATATAATTAATTATCCTTAGAGAAGAGAATGCTCATTTATTTGAACATAAATTTATAACCATATCATGTATAGATGAATTTTAACAAAAGTTTGAAAAATTAACTTTTTGTTTTAAGTATTGGGTGAAAAGCTGAACTCGATTATTTGCGCAGCAAGTGAAAATCAAAGATGGAACGGAAGGCTCTTCAATCAATAGCAGCCATATAGGACATTGAGAGTATTCAGAAAGATACGGTTCTTCATCAACGCCACATGCCAGTATCCATGTTTCATATCCATGGTAATGTAATATTGCATATTATTGAACCTGAAAGCAATGTCCTCCAGTGTGGCTACTTTGTGGTGTTCTTTGTTGACAACAGTGTTCATGTCCTTGGAGTCAAGACATATGCGAACAGCCCCATCCTTTTCGTCACCCAACTTGTGAGCTTTTCGACCTTTGCTATATTCACAGACAACCCAGATTGTGCAATTTTTTTTTGACTCGGGCAAGCATACGAAGAGGTACTTATTTATGGTGACTCACTATAGGCTTAACTTTGTAATCTGCATAAATCTCGTGTTTACCACCATGTCTTCCTATACCATCAAATACATCGAGATATTCTTCAAGAATGGAAGTGAACACATCATCAACACAGCGTGTCTCAACCCCAACATTGTGACAGCTTCCAAGCACAGCATTAGGTGCATACATATCCTCATCCACTACTATAAAATGCACTCTGCGAAAATTCTCATATGATCTCCTCCATCATCTTTACGTACCAAATACATTGTCCTCAAAAAAGAACATTTTAGGGATTTTCATGCCATTCATAACAAATCCAAGGCAGACAAACACAGTTGCAGCAACAAGTCAAGCAGATACTAACCGACCGCCAGGTCAGCTCCAGTTGAAGCTGTATTTACTTTTTCGATATGCTGTAAGCTGCACATACAATATATCCGAGTAGCAGGAACACCAAAGGGAAGGACTGGCCACCCAAGGGTCTAATGAGCAACGTTGGTCTGTGCCATGTGTAGTGCCCAGTTTCTGAGAAATGGCAAGGTGTATTATTTCACATTTCCATCGGATGTTCGTGCGAAATCCTTGGTCAAAAGCATGTGATATTGTAGTAATATGTCATTTACGTATGACGGTATAAAAAAATACCAATTTCGTAGTAGCCATACAAATAAAAACGAACAACTTCCTATATCTTATAATAGTGGTAACTACCACCTAAGTGCAGAAATGAAAGTGTGGTCAGCCATTTCCAGAGGTATTTTATATAAGGACCACTCCACTGGAGCCAAAATTCACAAAAGCTCATAAGTCATCATTGGCTGAAATAGTTTTTTTGCATTTATTCAATAACTGTAGCATAAAATGAATTTTTTTGCAGTGATACCTATGTGAACATATTTTGCTTCAATCTAGCACAATTTTTTATTTTATTAAGTGGACTTGGGCAGTAAAAATTTGTTGAAAACTTTTAACCATCATTGGAGCCAGGAATAAACAAGGATTCATCTCCCCTTCGGAGGAATACCTCTTTATTGAGCAGTACCGGATATTGATAAGATTGCTGATACGTTTACTAAATATTACGTGCCCTATAATGCGTAAACGTTCGCTTTCACACCAGTGAATATACGTGGCCTTTTGTAATTGTATACAGGGTGCACAATCGCGTTAGTGACCATCTATATGGCACACACCCGACATACCGAAGTGCCACTTGGTTTTGTGGCAAAAACGAAATAATAATAATAAAACAAGTGGAATGTTTGTTATTTATTTTACTTAGCAGTATTTATTATTATTTTTCATAAACATCTGACTGCATAACAAAAACCCGTAATAGACTACTCTAAAGTGAAGTATGAACAGAGTCAAAAATTAGTATGCTCATTTAAAAAAAAAAATGATTGATTTCATCGGTACCATAAAAAAAAACTATTAGCTTTTTTGGAATATTTATGTTATTATTATTTAGACTACTTTGAGATTATAATTCTATGAATAAATTTTGGCTATTATTTATGTCCAAAGTTATTAGTTATTTAAAATTTGATATGAAAGTTGAATGGTACAAGAAAATTAGTTTATAATTCATATCTTTTATAATAAAAGTGGTAATATAAGCACTATATTTCGCCCCTTATTACTTAGCTTAGATTTTGATGTTTTTGTTTAAAATTCCCAGTGGGCTAGGAGACATCCTGTGCTTTCAGATGAATGGTTGTTTCAGGCTTTAACTTGTCAATTTGCAGCGTTATGAATTGTTGAAATTGAGCCTTCTTACTATAAGTTATAGTGTAGTCACTCAAGCATTTGGCTCCAGAGGCTACCACTGGATTACTATTCAAGCGCAATTACGCTTCATTGATTTCACTTTATTTTAACAACAGTAACACATAAATTCATAGGCAGCGACATCTAGAACAAAGTAACTTTGGTGGACAGATTAGAGTATTATGTCCTCAGAATTTTTTTTCTCAGCAATTACCAGTGTGAATCAAACAAATGTAACACAAGTGTTGTTGTAACCGTTAGATATTACTCTACATTATGGATTAATTTTTTCATGTCTCAAGCCAGGTGAGAAAAGTTTTCTCATGCTAACTAATGTATTGTGAGGGACGCTGGCACTCTTCGGTAAAGAGACGCCATATTGTTTACCTATTACATAGCTACTACGAACATTTACATTTACATTTATTCTCCCTGTACTTTCTATGCTTGCCAAATTGTGCAGTTCTATCGCAACTACTCAAGAGACAATTAAATAATTATTATTATTATATTTAGTAAACTTTTTCCACGATTATTATTATCCAATGGGGTCCCGGCAGAGTAGTTTCGCTTTAGCGATGCAACCGGAAATAGCATGGTCGATCGTATAACTTATCATTAGAAATCACGACTTGCTTGACTATTATTTAGATTTTAGACAGTTTAAGCCATTGATATAACAAAATTTATGCAGTTTAGGAAGCTCAAGGAATCAATATAGCCTTTGAACTATTTTTTTTTTTAATATTTTGTTTCATTCACTTGTGTAGAGCTATAGCTTTGTATTTCGCGGCTCATTGAGCTTGCCAACATAAATTAACGCCCTTGTTATGAGCCAGGTCCTGGCAGAATATTTTGGTGATCTGTCGAGCACGGGCCAAAAACATTCCGTGGCCGTGTTCCCTTGCTATCAAATCATTGGCCGCCATTGCATTAGTTGGAATCATCATCAAGTGTGATTATGAAAGCCTCACCCTATCTTGTTTGAAGGAATTGCTAAAAAAAACCAAAAATGTACGGACAACTGAACGCAAGAAGGAGCTGATTGACAGGTTATAATTATTATTAGTATAGTAATAATAACGGTTGGAACAACGAACTACGAACAACAAGAACAATTATAATAATTATTATAATAACAATAATAATTAATGGCATATAGTTATAATTTTATTATCTTTTAATTTCAACTGTTGCGGTTGTTGTTATTTAATTAATTAA
Source organism: Cryptosula pallasiana (assembly GCA_945261195.1). Taxonomy (NCBI): domain Eukaryota; kingdom Metazoa; phylum Bryozoa; class Gymnolaemata; order Cheilostomatida; family Cryptosulidae; genus Cryptosula; species Cryptosula pallasiana. Next base: position 53,708,608 of record OX183132.1, on the reverse strand, counting down.
TATTATTGATATATCTTATTATTTTATCTTTTATTTTTATTATATAATAATAAATTATAAGATGACTTATGTTAGCGGCGCATCGTCAGTTCTATACACCTCCAAACCCATCAGCTGCCGTGAATAGAAAAAAAAATGCCTTCAGTATCGGATAAAATGAAGCGACTTTCGTTTTAACAGTGCTATCGATGGAAAGCATGCTTCCGGTTCTTTTGATAATAGCTCCGCCGAAAAATCTGCCGGGACCCCATTGCATTTTGGTGCTTGATGTAAGTACAAGGCGTGGCTTGTACCAGATTTTACCCAGGCGTGGCTTGTACCAGATTTACCAGCCTACTTTGTATAAATATTCATGTTCATACAATAAAGTTCAGAGTTAGCCTGGCTCTCAGAAGATTCTTTCTCTCAAGAAGCAAGCACAGCTAGAAGCAGTAAAACTACAAGCGCTGACCCGGTCGACTATTGGCAAGCACGAGGCTTGGCGGAAAGTGAGAACGGTTCGCCATATCACTGCGTATTCCCTCACTGAGTGAGAAGTACGACGCAAAGCACCTGGTGCCCCGATAGTTCGGCTCACAATAAATTCGGACTCCAGAGTTCGGGACAAGATAACACACCAATAATTCCAGGGGAAATTATTGTCAATCTCGACTGAGTCGAAGTAGACAAACAATAATTCCAGCACAATTATTGTCGGTGACAAAGTTCGCAACAAACTCTAAACTAAAAACGATAATTCCAGCACAATTATTGTCGGTGGCCACAGTTCGCAACAAACTATAAACTAAACAATAATTACAGCGCAATTATTGTCGAACATAGCCATGTTCGGATGCAGCCAATAATTATAATATATAATTATTGCAAACTGCCAGCAATCATTCCACACCAGATTCGGCCGCACCCATAACTGCATAAGCCAATGTACACACGCTAACAATAATAGCACATTATTGAGCGCTGACTTAGGGTAGAGGCAGACTGCGTCGGGAAGGTGTACAGGTGGCTACCACCCAGACACAAATTCCTGTATAATATCATTGTCAATAAACAATAATAATAAATATATATGAATGAACAACATCGAGAATAATAATAATTGATAATAATGGACACATCAGACCACAATAGTGGTAGTTGTAATAATTATTTATTTGGTAGTTCAGTTTTTGTGCTGTTGTGTTTTGTTGCAATAATAAATATTACAAATTAATAATAAGTTATCCTAATTATAATTATTAATAATAGTAGTAGTAGTTGTTGTTGTTGTTAAACTTAACAAAAATAAACTACAATTATTATAATAATAACAGCAATAAATAATAAAAATAATAATCGTGATGGTTGTTCGTTGTCATCATGATGATGATCATGGCCATTATGATATAATAATAAATATAACTAACTAATTATTATTTATCAGTATAGTATTATCACCATCATCATCATAAATTAAATAAAAACAACAAAACGATGGAATTGAGGGTGATGTTCAATGAATGATGATCGAATATAACGACGAACGCTATCGTGGTGATGATGAGGATGATGATCATCATCATGATCACTGCGCACTCAAAAAATTCCATTGTTGTTGTGCTTTTAGTTTTACGATTTTAGTTTTGATAACCAGCAACTCACTCTCCCCCTTCCCCACACTCAGGGGTCTAGTAGGAGATCGGCAAAAAAATAATATTATTATATTATTATAACCCTTAATGTAGTCTAGCAAAGCGTATCATCACATCAAGGCTTAGCTATTACACAATTTATAACCAGAACGACATCAGTAGAGGTATAAAAAGAGACCACTATACTCAGACTGCACTGAGAAGATGACGGAAAGCATGAGAAGTATCATCTGGGTAACGTCAATGGTGGAGGATTTCCCCTATCGCAGTAAAAAACAACTATTGGATACATTAGTGACGCCTACAGGGTCACTAGGCTTAGTTAGTGACCCTGTATAGAGAGATATGCCAATCATTGCGCAGTATAAAACGCACGTGCAACGGCTTTTGGGTTACAAACAAAGCTGTTTCCGGTCAAAATTTTATATAAAATATCATTACGCCAAAATACTAGGGTTTAGAAAATAAATCATAACTTTTTACTGAAAAATCATATCTCAATAATTCGTTGGGGAAAATAAACAAAACATCCTACTACAAGCAGTGATATTTTTTTTGTATGACAAAGTTGCTCTAAATTTGGACTAATGAAGGGTCAAAGTCCAGGGATCCAGATTGACACCATTATTACCGTAACTTTCGTACAGAATATGCTACGATAAATCTGATTATCCTCCATTGTAAAATTTTATGATCAGAAATGCTTATAAAACACCTGGAATGTAATAAATAAAAAATAATTGAAGTTGAAGCTCCTTAATAAAATGATGGTTGTTGTTGATTATTATAATTAAAAACTAAAATAATAAATGTGTAAAGGTGACCAATAATAATTAATAAATATTATCCCATCTTGTATAATAATAACATGTAATACGATGTAATATGACCTATACTTTAAAACAATTTTAATATCATTTGCATAATTCATCTAATAATAAATAATTACATTTTAATTAAATTGCAGTTTTTTGTTATTATTATTATAATTATTATTCAGCACAAACAATGCAATTAGTTCCATATTATAATTATTATTATTTAAAAAATTAAAATTTACCAGGCATATCAATTTTTCTAGTATAGTACCTATTTATTATAACAATAATATTGAATAACAACAATAAACAAATATTTGCTACTAGATTTTGCGGTTTTATTTATTATCGTAAACAAAGCTATATTCTGTATATAAACAATAAAGCTGCGCTGCCAAAAGATATTACGATCAATTAATCAGGTTATCAAAAATACCTAAACAAAGGTTATTTGTGACGTTTTTATTATTTTTCCTGGCAGATAAAAAGGTTTTCTCTTATTTCCTCATAATTTTTTTTAAGATTAACAATGTTGTGAGAAATGAAAAAATGATTTGTTGGCGCATGTACTTCAACCGCAATGATAGCACATATAAGCGTGATCGCGTTAATTCAATGTTTGGATCCCAAACCGATCGCACGTGGCTCATTAGCGTATCTCTCCCTACAGGGTCACTAGGCTTAGTAAACTCACTTTACTATTATTGATCGTTAAAATGCGCATATACCGACAAATATGAGGGGAGTGAAAAGGCGGTTAAGGCTGTGTTCCTTGACAATAAACTCATAAGTACGCCCCATGGATGAAATATTATATTTCATCCATGGTACGCCCATAGTCTATGAGTACGCCCAAAAAATTGCTTTGTCCCTTTCTGCCTATTTGATTCGCCAGAGTATTCAAATCAATTGAGGCAGATATTTGTACCAAATTATCTCATTTAAAAACGGCCATAAGCCGATTCTCCCGACATGTCTTCCATGTGACCATTCTATCAAAAAATGAATGAACTTCAAAACAATTCCCCATCGAAGCGACAAACTAACCGTTTGCGTAGAAAGGAAGGAAAGTGCAAGGCCCAAATATTGAAACATGAGAGTTTTAAGTTTTCTGACGCTGCTACTGAAGTTGGTATTACCATGGTTTTTGCAAACGCTATTAATTATTGTCTGTAGTAGTAGTAAAAAAAGTTATATAAAATAATAAATAATTATTAATTAATAATAATATATAATAATAAATAAATAGTCACCATAAGAAGAAGATAATAATAATAAATAATGATTTTTTTGTAATGATTTCAAGTTAATCTAATAGTAGTAGTTATTGTTTTTATTATTTATAATGATTATAATAATAATAATGATGATGATGATTACTGTTTTGTCATTGCCTTCATGGTGATGACTTAGGGTGAGAGTGGGTGAGCATCACTTTATTTCATTAACATTAGTCTCACAATTTAAGCCAGGAAAAGCAACTACAACAACAATAATGGAACATGACTTAGATTATCTAGTGATCTAGTAACATGCTAGTAATATGCATAGCCATGAAGTATGTAAATCAGTAACCTGGATGTCCTAGGATACAGTCTGTGAGCAAGAGAGAGAGACAGGTCCAGCGCTTACAAGTGAACTATTACAATTGGCACTGATACATAATAAGCTTAAGTAGCTAGCTATCAGACATAGCTAGCTATCAGACACACAAGTGGCTATTAACAATATGTTGATGAACCAAAATCTACTTTGTCAACACATGTCTAGTTGAGAGTGGACAACTTCGATTGTTGTCAATTATACGCTTGAGTCACAAACATCAACAATTACTACTACTAACTACTATCTGTTAGATTTAAAATTATTATTATTAGTTGTTATAAATTAAATATAATATATATAATAATAATTATTATATATTATTAATAATTTAGCAAGTGGCACAAGTGTAATTTTTAAACGGACAGTAGTTTTTTTTCAATTAGAGCATGAGCTTTTTGACTGATTTGTTTTCCATCCATTGGTACTAGAATTATTTGTGTAACACAAATAGTTCCCTCACAAAAGTAAATATAAAAAGTTAGTTAGCTCTAGTAAAAAAAATACCAGATGATTTGAGGTCCCACTCTCAAGCATTGCTGGCATCTGTTTGTGTTGTTATAGTGAAGCGAAGTCAGTGATGCGTGATGCGTATGCATTAATGCATCAGAAGCTACGCAGCTAATTGTACGTCATCTGTAGTTTTTTGCTCATTTGGAAATGGCTCGGTCTTCAGTAAAGTTATTTTTTGTCCACATAAATTAGATAGTGCAAAAAAAATTTTAAAGTGTTCCAAAATTTTTTTTAAATAGTTTCAGTGGGTAGAACAATGTCTTGTGGATAAAATGAGACCAAATTTTTTATTGTCACCTCAATATTTAACTGTTAAAACAGGTTTTACCAAATATACTTTTAGTTCAAAAAATAAATGGTAAATCTCGTTTCCCAGGCAATTAGTGTTGACTCACGCTTGAAGCTACGCGTATTACATATATAGATATCATGCGTGCGCCTCAATGATTATACATATGTATGTAACAATTATAAATGCTTTGCATTGGCTGTATAACATTATTTTGTAACAGTAGCTGGATTACACAGAAAACAAGAAGTACTGCATCTCAGTTGATATAGACAGGTGTCATCATCATCAGAAATCTACTAATTAATAATAATAATCATAAATATGATAATATATTTCAATAATTAATTAATAAATAATTGTTAAAACTAATGGTTATTGATGGCACTGCATTTTGCTATATCATATTTATTACCACTAGCGGTTATCATTCAATGATGTCTTTCTGGATTAACAGATATAATATTAGATTAATTGTGAACCAAAATAAATTAAAATTAAAGCATTAATGATGACAAGTAAATGGCCGCAACACTAATGACTACTAACCATCATTAACCGTAGCGTTTGCGGTAATCCCATTATTTACTTAAAACGCATGATGATACGCACATGATACGCACATGATAAGCCCGAGATGTGTTTGCAATGATTGTGGTTAGGCTAATTTATAAATGGCTAGGATGGAAAATAATTTTGGTCGGGGGCGTCTTTGAAAAACCTTCCTATTATCAAAATACATTGAACACACTACAATAATTATGCACCATTCAAATCCTAACCCCACAGTCTATTTTTAAGTCCTATAACAATATGTCGATTCCCTTCAGGGATCTGGTGGATTTTTGATAAAAAGTTGAAAATGTAACAGCATTTTCTCAAGTCTATGAGTCATAGTCACATACACTCGTGGTAGGCTACTCTAGCTATAGCAATTGGATTTGTGTCTTTGTGAGCTTTAGTTTGAAAGATAAAAAAAACATGATTTTTTTGAACTTGAAAAACATCACGAATTTTGGGGACAAGTTTTTATACCGATACTTTCGCTCATGTCACGCTGCGACCGTGAGAGTTTTGAACTATCTACATAAATGGATTGCTCTAAGATAAATAGTACACTACTGGGTCGGTGAGATATTAGAGAAATTAAATACTATTCTATATTAAAAAAAAATGAGGGCCCACGGCGCAAAATGAAGTTGCCGGTTTACAATTTAGTGTCAAACCTAATTCTTTTGAATCCACAGGTATATGAGCAGTGCAGTGATTGGCTAAACCTGAGCAGAATATTGTTTCTTATTTATCGCTTTTTAAATTTCGTTTCTTGCAGCATCTGGCTCCCAAGTTATTGAAGAATCAGTCCGGCAGGATCGTTGGAAAAATAAAAACAATGTGTGGGAGGAAATTATATATAGATGCTTTGTTTTAATAAACGCTACATTTTCATGAGTTCTGTGCACACTAAATTATCATAATTTTTATTACCTATGCAGTTTTATTTTTGTGTCTACTAGTCTTGGGTCTCAACTTATTTAAAATATTCCGACAGCAAGTGTTGAATGAACTTAAAATATCTCGTTTCAAAATTTAAGACGATGAGATTTGTCATCCGTACACTATGTTAGTGATGTTTCTGACCCAGATGTATTACTCATGAATTTGTCAGAGGTGACTCAGTTCCTCGTTGATTATGGTAATACATTACACTGGTCCTGTGAAAGTCTGATTGATGCTGTAAGCTACCGATTTACAAGCTGAGCATCAGGCTCCCCCAATCAGCAGCAGATGGCATTTTTAGATCAAGTCTGAGTGCTGACCAGCTGAGCTTAATGTCAAGTCAGCTGGAAAGTTTGCTGATGCATTACGGCATCACTACTTTTCTTTGGCCGTGTTTATTTTGTAGAAGATTATTTTTTGCAAATTATTCAACAGTAAATGTTCGCTTCTTCTTTGATAGATAGAGCTGTTAGAGAGTAGTTCTTCAAAGGCTCCATTGTTTTGCTCTTCTGTCTATACTTCACTTACTATTCTGACTAGGTCAGAAAATTCTTTGATCATATAGTCACAAGAATGAGAAATTTATTCAGCTTCACCACCGGTTACAAAATAGTTACAGCATGCAAATGTTATACTGTGTGCTTCAGTCAATTTTTGAAGGAAAAATAGTTATATCCGGTATGGAAATGTTTACCAGGTAACTGATCAGTTATTGCTGGAAGTACCTAACCAATATCAATATTTAAATTTTGTGATTTTATTTCCTGTGCAATATTATTATCTTATTTCATAATTGGTGAAAATTATTGATAATAATTTACTAATGATAGAAGTGTAGTTCATGGCACTAGAAAGTAGTGTTAGTCTTTAAAAATATTAAAGTTTGACGTTGATTAAGCAATCCTTATTGGTAAATTAATCAACAAAAGTCATTTGCTCAGGCTGTTGATTAACAGATTTTATTAAAAAGAAGTCTTTCCTGGTTTTGATGCGCTATCAGAAAGTCAGATATCTGTGGGGTAGGTTTAGCAATTGCACACTTGGTCGGATTAGTCATGCGCAAAACAATTTCAATGCAGATTAGCTTTCCAAAGATGTGCAATAATTTTTGCGAATGCATAAAAACTTGCATAAAATAAAAATGCTGAAGCAGAAGTAGCTCAAATTCACAGTGCAAATGACACAATGCTTCCTAATGAAATGAAAAAAAATGGCTCAACCGTGTCATGATTATTTTATCTGTCACATCTCTGGCACATGATTATACATTAAATTTACTGATGAGATTTTGATATTGCTCTTTGTCAAGTGGTTCTAGTTTTTACAAACAAGAAGTTTTTGTTCATTGTTGATGATGCTCTTGTGCATAAACATTGATGAATTCTTGAATTTAGCAGATTTTCGCACCATTTATAAAACTGACAGTACCTCATGTTTGTACATGGGTGGTTTGTTCTTGTATGAGCAGCCATTCCCAAGATAAAGCTATTCAAAGATGGTTTCAGTACTTGGTAGGTAATGTCCCAGCTGTTACATCGCAAGGGTAACACTTCGCCATTTTTTTATCAACTTTCAATGAAGAAAGCATTGCAAAAATCCTCCAACTTGCTGCCAAAACTAGTTGCAGAGTATAATACTCCACAACTATTTTATGTATGGCAATAATTGCCATACATAAAATTGATGCTCTCAGCTCTCTTTCATTTTAAAGTCAAAAGCACCTTAATTCAGTAACAACAATAGAATTATAGCTCAAAAATCCGATTTCAGGTGTTGATTGTGCATATCACTTTGGTGATTGCTGTGCCCTTGTTAATCAATTGCAATTAAAGTTTAACCGGTCCAATCAAAAAAAGGAATGGTCTGTCCCACGATACATAATTGAAGTCCACATAGAGTAGAAAGTAACTTCACACAAGTGCCAATCAATCACTCATAAATATAGAAAATTTTCAGCTTGTGGAATACCCAGAAACACTACTGATTGAGATAAGATTTTCAGGTGAAGTTCAGACAACATAGTTCTTCCATCCTACCGGAAATCACCGAAATCTGTGACTTTTAAAGTATTTATGCGCAAGGGCTTTAAATATTAAGATCGTTTGTATTAAGCATAACCAAGATACGTAATTGTTACATTCATCGATTCATTTACAGACCCTGTGTGTCTCCAATGCTGGTTTGGGCAATGGTTTAAGCAGAGACCATGTCTATTCATGGCTTTCAGCTTTCACAACCATCGTCGACATTGTTATGGTCGAGAAGAAGCCATATTGTTATGTTGTTACGGGAAACACAGCAGATGCTGAGCTCCTTGTTGCACTTAGTGGTTCAAGGGTTCATCATGAAGGAGTACCACAGCCCGTAGAACATTTTATATTCTACATCACGGAGAGTGAGTATATTTTGTAGTACTTGCTTGTCACCGTTTTACAGCAAAATATGACAAATCCTCTTCATAAACTGTGAATAGCAAGTTATTAATTTTATTTTATGGTTATTTATAAGTAAAAAGTTTTTGTTTATATTTATTATTTATGATATACAGGTTTTTATTTATTGTTCTAATGTTTTCCTATTAGTGTTGGATATACATGTAGATAGCCATTTTAAACTCCGAATTATGAGTATCTGTAATCTATAACTTTTTGATCAAAATCAGTTATTATGTTTACTCGCTTCACTTTTCAGCTCTGTGTTTTAATATTTTACCAATGTTGCTTGCGATAGTTTTTTGCTCTGTTGGTAAGCCCAGACATTGTCAAACAGACGTAAAGTTTGCTGGTTTTTGTTGCAGTTCCAAAGATGTCACTCTCTCAGACAGCCCTACCAGATGGCTTGGTGTTGATTACCGAGTACGTCAGTGAAGAGTTGGAGCAGCAGCTGCTACAACTTATTGATTGGAATGCTGCCAGTGCTGCCAGTGCAGATTCAACAGGTATTAATAAATATACCTCTCATAGCGTCCTAGTTACTCACCTGTGTCTGTGTACAATGCTGTCGGAATAATCTGCCCTGTGTTTCGGCCTTAGCTAACCAATCCATCCATGTATGATCACCTAACTAGAAGTTGGATTCTGGTGAATAAATTGGGAATTGTCAGGTCAATAATGTCTGCTCGGGTCCCGGCAGAGTAGTTTCTCTTTAGTGATACAACCGGAAGTAGCTTAGTCGATCATCCAACTAACTTATCATTAGAAATCACGGCTTGCTTGACTATTATCCTGATTTGTGACATTTTAAGCTGTTGATATGACAGAAAATATGTTGTTGAGAAAGGTCAAGGTATCAATAAGCATTTTCAAGTTTTTTCTTGAAAATATTTTTTTGTTTATTCACTTGAAAAAAATTAATTAAATTCTACTCCAATGTGTAGAGCCATATTTTTGTATTTTGGGTTTGATTGAGCTTGCCAACATAGCATATTGAGGGTGCGCCCTAAGCGAATTACAGTGGTCAGCTTCACAGTGGCTATGTACTGTTATTACTGAAGTTAACGGCGTATCGTCATTACAATAAATATCATACTCATCTACTGCCGTAAACGGGGAATATTTTTTATCATTTTCTTAAAATGAGTTGACTTTTGTTTTAATGGTCTTGGCAAGTGGGCTTCCGGTATCTTCATTACTAGCTCCCCCTATAAAACAGCTGGGACCTCATTACTAGTGCTGATGCATGACTTACTGACAGCGATGCTTATGGTTGTATGCAACAGGTGATGAAGTCAGCCCACCAAGTGGAGGCAGCCCACCAAGTGGAGGCAGCCCACCAAGTGGAGGCAGCCCACCAAGTGGAGGCAGCCCACCAAGTGGAGGCAGCCCACCAAGTGGAGGCAGCCTAAAACACCGCTCTGTCAAACACTTTGGTTACGAGTTCAAATATTCTAACAACAACGTAGATCCAGATCAACCCCTGCCCAATCCTGTTCCTGATATTTGTAACAAGCTCTGTGATAGGCTGATAGCAGACGGTCACATGACTGAAAGAGCTGATCAGCTTACTGTAAATAAGTATGACCCAGGACAAGGTGAGAGATTGTACGATTCCAATGTCTCAACTGCTGAGTGTTTGCTGTGATTTAGACATGGTACTATGCCATTGTTGTCGTAACTGCTGCTACTGCTACCACTAGTATCACCGCTACCCTTACTATTACTACCATTAGTACTAGAGCTGTTTGCTACTGCATAGTACTGCTACTATTGCTTCTACTTTACTGCTATTAATTCTGCTGCAATTACTACTATTACTGCTGGTATGGCTATTACCACTGCAATTTCTGCCTCACAACCTCCGCGGCAACTGCTACCAGTTTTTGCTGCTACTACTCCTACTACCTCTACCACCCATCACTTCCCACTATCACTACTTCTGCTGCTGCTACTGCTACCAACATTTATCAGAATCAGTTTTCAATGTTATTGGTGCCATATTTGAATTATAGGAAAGATACGCTTGTTGTATTGTCCATAACAGGTTATTGTCTATAGCAGGTTATTGTCTGTAACACGTTATTGTCTATAGCAGGTTATTGTCTGTAACAGGTTATTGTATGTAACAGGTTACTGTCTATAACAGGTTATTGTATGTAACAAGCCAAATGTTATTGTGTAGTTCTATTAAGCTTTCATGTTTATAAAAAAAGTTACCAAATTTCTTGGTCTCCTCCGATTTTTGATAAGAGACTTTCATTCTATCGTTTCTGTTATTACGGTTATGTTGCAGGAATACCTGCCCATGTGGACACACACAGTGCATTTACTGATGTAATAGTTTCTGTCAGCCTCGGCTCTCAGGTATTCTTCTATCATTGTTTTACCTTCAATATGTTACAATTTATTTTTTCACTTTTGATGCAACTTTTTTCTGTTGTTTCTGTTGAGTATAGCAGCCATTTTGCAGTGTCGTACATCCAGTGGCTAGCGTCTGTCATCTATCTGCAGGTGATCATGACATTTTCCAACACATCAGGCGACACCAGGCAAGTACTGCTTCCTCGTAGGAGTGTGCTTGTTATGGCAGGTGAAAGCAGGTATGCCTGGTCACATGGCATAGTGCCAAGGAAAACAGATGTAATACAGAGTGGTAGTGGTCTTACCTTGTCATACAGACAGACTAGGGTGTCATTTACTCTGAGAAGGTTGAGGAGAGCTCCGTGTAGCTGTGGTATGTTTTATAGATTGACTGAGTGTGTGCTTTTCAGTTTTCTGTTAGCCTAGTTTTTACGAGTTGCGGGCTTTGCTTTAAAAGTACGGGTGCTCCATGCGTCCTGAAAATGGGATACACTTGAAGGATTTATACAGAAGAGTGAAGTTTGTAGTATTTGAAAGAGTTTATGCATATCACCAGTGATTTAAGTATTTGTGATTTAAAACGTTTGCAAATTGCAAAAATTAATTTTGATTTAAAAACAAAACTCATTTTATTTGAGTTCACCTGGAACAGGTTGAAAATTGTTTGGTTTTGTTTACAAATCATCAGATGCCAGCACCAGAGCTGAAAAATGCTAATAATAATAAAATAATTTTGATAATAAAATTTATAAATCATACAACTCGCTGGATTGGAATCGTTTAATTTCCATAGTCGACTTGTTTTTTTTACATGTGTTCAATGTACACAACATACGTGTGAGCCTCCTTCAATGTGCACAACATATGTGTGAGCCTCCTTCAATGAAACAATTATGTACAATGCACATCCGCTCATGTGTATTCAAGTACGTAAAGGCAACCAGCCATTGTACTGTTGCAATTGATTAGTTTTTGCCTGATTCATCGAATCAAACAATTGTATGTAGCCATCCAGTTGTAATATCTCTCTAGTAACATCACCTAGTGTCTCACTCACGTCTCTTTTGTGTAATTCAAACAAATATTTGAAAACTTGCTAAATTTTTAGGGCACAACTCTGATTTGATTTGACCGTTGTTGGGGCTCGATTTGATTTTGGATTTTAAGCCAGTGATTTGAACATGTCCTTAATGTTGTAGGATATCCGGCACACTGTGACAGTCAAAACTATGGCAAGTGTCAAGATTCATCTATATCAGACCTAACTGATGAGCAAGCCAGGAAGCTTGAGCACATTCATGTACATCAGGTAAATCTTGATAGAAGTACCCGTACTTGTGTAAAAGGATTCTTGAAATCTATTTCTGTTCATATAGAAATTAAACCTGTTTTAGAGTTTATAGTGTGAAATTGTCTTCTCTTTTTCCCTCAGTCAGGAGCAGACAATTTCTATTTATACAGATAATTGCACATTTCCTTATCACAGACATTGATATGGTCTGTGTTATACAGGTGTATGATACTATAGCCTCCCACTTCAGTGGTACAAGGCATACACAGTGGCCTAGAGTGGCCGAGTTTATATCTAGTCTTCCTTTTGGTGCTATTGTGGCTGATATTGGATGCGGTAATGGGAAGTATCTGCTACCCACCCCTGCTCAAGTCCACTACAAGGTACCTCAGTCTATAACCCAACTGCGGATTTTTTCACCCTCTCAAAGCACTTACAGCAATGTACTTTGTGTTAAAAGAAGTTTGGTTCAAGATTTTTATTATTCTGATAATTTTAAAAAGTATCTATCTATCTATCTATCTATCTATCTATCTATCTGTAAAAGTGATATAAACAAAAACCATGCCAATACTACAATGGCGGAATTGCTAATTTAGGGAGTAAGTTTTATTCAAAAACAGATAATATTTGCTCAGAAGAAGCAAAGACAACTTTTTACCATAGAAGGAGTAGTTATCAGCCAACTTCTACAATATAATGCAGGAAATACAGAACTTTAGGGCAAAACAAATTTTTAATGGGTTTTGATTATTTGTAGCAAATATTATTCTAAAGGCGTATTGATTAATTTTGAAATAAAAACCAATTTTAAAACAAAAATTTTTCCCCCACTATCTCGTGACTGATATTGATAATGAATGATAAACATACTGGACCTTTTGGAAATCCCCCAAACTTCTGGTACATGACAATGAGACGGTGCCGAGTCTGGAAATTATAATCATTTTACTTTCAAGGATTGTTTCACTAAAAAAATTGACTAATGACTGGAAGCACTATTACTGGTTGTTAGAGTAGGTGTAAAGCAAAAAATATTGAAGTTAAAAATAGCCTCAGATCCTAGGCAGGTAGAAGATTTGATGAAATGAGGCAAGTCGCTACCAGGTTGTAGGACCTTATTATATTTCTGGCAAAACAAAAATATTAGGAAAAGTCGACCACTGCACTGTTCTTACTGCGTCACCCTTAGTTGGCAGACTATCAGTGGAGACTAGAAATAAATATTGTTAGGAGTTGCTTTCTCATACCTTGTAGTTGCTTTACCACATTTGGCCTTGCTTGTTGTTGACAGGTAGGGTTTGAGAGGAGTGGAGACTTGGCTGGTATATGTGGGACCAGAGGCTATCCCATAGTGCAAGCAGACTGTCTGTCCACCCCACTAGTGGACAATATGGTGGACGGTTGTCTCTGTATAGCTGTAATACATCACCTATCCACTCAGGTATCCGTACCACTATTGTCTTTTTGTTGTACCAATTCTTGATGCCATATATTGATTGCCATACTGCGGCACTCTCCATTACCATTGATATTTTAGGAAAGGAGAAGAGCTGCTATAGAAGAACTGATCAGGATATTGCAGCCTGGTGGGAGTTGCCTCATCTATGTTTGGGCTATGGAACAGAAAAAGGGGGCAGTCTCTTCTACCTACCTCAAATCATCAGGTACCAGGGCTTTGGTCTAGTGGCTATATATTATAACTTTCATAGGTTTAGAGTAGTTGCGAATCTTTCGGTTTATCTATTTCTGTCTGTTCGTCCATCTGTCTGTTCAAAAAGAGGCCGGAGTGGGATGCACTCATCGCAGGTTTTTTTTCGATTTATCTCCTCGATCATGGTGACTAAAAAGTAATGACCATGAAGACTTTTATTGACTAAATTTTCATATGCTAATTATGAGCGTTTGAAAATGAGTGCCACTTATCTACATGTCACACATTTTCTATTTGGATTGCATCCTTAAAGTCTCAGTGAATGCGTTGTCTAAGAATGCAAAAATGCGAATTATTGTTTCCAGCTGTCAAGCTGGATATCGCATGTCATAAAATATCACGTAGATTTTTCAACTGATTGCTAACATTCAATATAAATACTTCAACTCAATTATTGTGTATTGTTGGGGAATGTATGTTACTTTATTATCACTAAGTGTTAGCGAGTCAACTCACTGTCCTTCACACATTTGAACTGAAAGCTGGCTAGCTGATTGATAATTGTGTTAACTATTGTAATCAATTTTATCTAGTATCTCTTTACATTTATTTTTTTTTTAATAATTATTATAACAGCATATTTATTTCATAGTGCAATACAATATTTTAAAAAAAAATAAACTAGCAGTATTAATCAATAATTAAGTATCAATTAATTAAATTAATAATTATTTAACACGTCATTTACTAATCTGGCTAGTTGAGTATTACTAAGCTTGTCTAGCACCGGTTAGGGAATTATTCAGGCTAAAAAATACCGAAGACATAAGACCAAGTCTATTGGCTGAAGTGATCTTTTTGTTATATGTATTTCCATGGTCATGGAGAGGACAACTCTTAACACCAATCACTCTAAATACATCTGTTGGTGTACTCAGATTCAAATCTGTATCTATTAAACTGCTCATTATAGCCGCATGGAAACTTGGTGACACTATATACTGCTTTAGCGTATGTGGATGTTTTCAACCGAGTAATTCAAGGTCTTCATTCTCAAACAGCATTATTTTGGTTCTATTTTGCACACATTCACATTTAAATGGTAAATAAGTCACAGTAGAGTCTTCATCATCCCTGTTGCTTATTAGGCATTTTCAGATCACAAACGTCCATGCCTTGAAAAAATTGATACGGGAAAGTGCTTCCGAATGCAATTTTGACGTTTGTTCCTGGCATAATTTCTGTGAGTTGAACTTTCAAAAACGCAAGTTTTTATATCAGGAGTTGTGTTCTTTTGTTGTCAACTAGTCGCAAAAATCGAGAAACAAATGAAAAGATGGCCGTCTCCAGAGGACGTCAAGTTTTAATTATTTAAAAATCATCATCGTTTTCCGTTTATTCACTGACTAACATCAGAAGATAACAGTGATAAAAATTATTATAATAATAAACAATAATAATACTTGAATAAATAAAAATTAATTTTTATTACCGTCCATAATAATAAAATTACTAATTATAATTAATATATATATGTTGCATCTAAGTGAAAATGGTAACTGCCGTAAAAGGGCTCGTATTATGCAAAAATATTTATTATAGCAGAACTGTACGTATTCGGAGCAAAAATGTCGTACAGTGAACCAGCCCCTAAACAGTAAAACCACCATTTAGCATAGAGTTCCAAAAATCAGGTTTTGTACTCGCCGAAAAACGAAAAATTGCCCGTTTTGGCATGAACGTTCTCGATCCGAAAATGCCTATTGTATACTAAAATGGCAGATATGATTTGGAGAAAAGGGTACTTTTATGTCATAATCATTGTCGTCTTTTTCCCTCACTTAGCTCTTCCTGTCTGTGCCGGATATTTGAAGATTTATTCTCACTGCCTACTTTGATACATTTTTATCATTTTTTATTGAAAAAATATTTTTTGAAACAAAAGCTGTTTAAGTTTGCTTACAAAATATATTTCAGAGAAGTTTTTCTTTCTGCTAGACATCAAATTGTTGGTAACCTGTTCAACCAGTGATTACATTATTTTCATAGGAGCAGAGGCTACCTCTCCTGAGTTTCGCGCAGCTGTCGATGGAGACTGTCAACTTCCTGTGCACAGAAATCGAACAGAGTTTGCATCGTCAGACATGTTGGTGCCTTGGAATCTCAAGTCAACTAAGTCATCTACTAACTGCCCCAATTCGAGTGACTTGGAAAAATTGAACGAACTAAATGAGTCAAATGAACTAAATAGGTCTAATGGCATAGAAGAATCTGATTTTCCGCACACTGACACTTCAAGCACAGACACCTGTCAATCACAGACATGTATTCAACCACCTGCGCATGTTGACAACCAGTTGCCACCCAAGCAGACACTGTACCACAGGTACTATCATATATTCAAGGAAGGTGAATTAGAGAGTCTTTGCTCTGAGGTGGCTGGGTGTGACATTGTGAAGTCATACTACGACCAGGGTAACTGGTGCGTTGTGATCACTAAAAGGTTATCTTTGTGATGTCGGCGTGTTAATGATAAAATAGTTAACATCAAATCCGGGCCAATCAACATCGATTCTTCTGGTTTTGAATACTAAATGTAATGGTTTTGAGGATTTTTATAAATTGAATTTGTAGATTTTATTGTAAGTTAAATATCTAGTGTTTGTTTGACATGATTGTTTTAGTATTTTGAAAATTTTTATTAAATATCGTAGTGTATCCCAGTTTGCTCTCAAGCGCAAAGCTTACTGTTCGTGTAAAGTTTGTTACTCCATTTGTAAATAATGAACCAAACATATTGCTGCTTTGTATTGCTGCAAGTATATCTATTCAAGAATAAGAAATGTTGATGGCGGCAAAAAATTACAAGCTCATGATAGCCTTGGCAATACAAAACTATCTTGATGTTTTTTATTGTAGTCAATTGCTCTCTTCACACCTGTCATACATCAGTGGAGATCAATGTAGTGTGAGCATATGTTATTTATTTGCCCCTAACACTTTTGTTTTATTTTTGTTGATAAATAGAAAACATATAAACTGCTGCAAAACATTGGGCAGCCGCAATGAGATCTTAAACTGCACAATTGCACAAAGTATACCAGATAACTCAAATATGTCTAGAGGTCAAGTCAAATATTGTGATCACTGTTGTATACAAACGCCGCATGGTCTGCATTATACAGAGAGAATATAAGTTACACGTCAAGCTTTTTTCAAATATTATTGAGTGTCTTCTCAGTGAGGTCGATGAAATAACTAAAACTTATTCAATTTATTTAAAAACAACACAAATTTATCATTTTCACTGATACTACACTGGACAAAATTTCGAAATTGTGTTCTCTCTGCCCAGTAATGGCACAGTTTGTGGTAGTTTCCGGTGAAGTAAACTTCTTGGATGACGTGCAACAGACTTAAATGGTAAAAAGTTATTGCTTATTTACAATTACATATTCGATGTATCAAAAGCCTTTTCTAATTTAATACGATTATCAGTAGAGCTTCAATTATCAACTTCTAGTTTGATAGGCTTTGAGCTTCTTTGGGTATTTGAGCTTCAAACATCTGACGGCGGTGCAGAGGATACGAGAGGTGCTATGTATACCCTCATTGCAGTCTGTAAGCTATATTTCTCCTTTATCCAAATCTTGCAAGTAATAATCTCTCTGCAATAAGTTTGTTAAAAACTGAGTTGTGACAATAAGATAGAGGATAGTCATTAGACAAGACTCCAACCAAGTTCTACCGTATATTATCATCTAATAATATAAACGAGAAAAATCTCTTTCGTCTCTGTGTATATCTGTCATTATTCCAGGCATATGGACACCAAAACTGCTGCATTGGCAGCAATAGACGCTGCTGTAGAAGCATACTCTATTGGAGTAGCCGAATGGCGGAGGTTTGAATTTTTCATTTGTTCCCAAACCAGAGATATTTTTCGATTTAATACTTTTTTAAGGACACTAATTGAGGTGGAGACAATCACAATTTGACTAACTCAGGTGGAGACAATCACAATTTGAGTGTCGAGTAGGTATATCTGCATAAAATGCCGTACTGAGAAAAATGAAAGCTGCTGTAAAAAACATTCTATTGGACCAAATTTATGTGCGGTGGGGCTTGGAGTTTACCATTTGTTCTCTGGCTGGAGATATTAGTAGAGTTCATAGTTTCAAAAATGTGGGGGGAGATGAATCACAAACAGCTAAATTTGCTAATATGCGGTGGTTGAAGTGCCAATCAAACAATTCTTAGTTGGTTTAGGACTTGCATTGCTCCCGTTTAGTAGCATTACTGCAACATTTGTTCATCACATTGTTTCTGCGAGTTATGTATTTGCCTTTATAATGAATGCAGTGTAACAGTACACCTGCATCATAACTTGAATTGAGTGAGGATAGAGGGGGAAATTGAGAAATGGTGGTGGAGAGGGTAGAGAGGGGCAGTGCTGGAACAGGGCAAGGTAAAGCAAGGTAGAGGATGAGAAGCAGAGCAGCATGGGCCAAGTCGGGGGGTGGAGGAAGAGCGAGGCAAGAGTGGAGCGGACTGGTATAATGATATTAGAATATGGCCGCTACTACCGTTAGTTGAACAGATACGGTCAAATGCAAATTTGTAATTGTTCACCTCAAAACTGCAGTAAATATCTATTAAGCTTTCCGGAATTTTCTCCACTGGTTAACCAAACATGTTTTAGCATACCTAAAAGCCTTACGGAAGTCTTTGTTCACTATAGTGTATACAATAGGATTGACAGCGCTGGCGGAGTAAGCCCACCAGAGAGTAAAGTTCAGCATTCCATTTGACGTCTCACAACTTCCACAAATTCCAGATCGAAGGTTTAGTATGAAAAATGGTGTCCAGCTGATCACAAACAACCCAAAAGCTACTCCGAGGGTCTAAAATACACATCAGCTTAGAGAATACATCGGAAACGTCTATTTGTTGTTAGAAGTTACGTCAACAAAAACCATTTTCAGTAGTAGCGACATCTGCCAGATACGCCGTTAAATAAATACAGGTAAGTTAGTATATTTTAACTGCTCAACTGTTAGACCTGTGATTTAGGATTTTAAAGAGCAGATTTTTTTAATTATTACAGTTATTATTCATTAATCTTCACAGTTCCATAACCAAGTTTCTTTCAAATACATAGTTTTTCTAATAACTAACTGGAAAGTTAATATCTACTTCAGTATCATGTGTGTTCAGGTTGTGATAATAAAAAAGACCTGGTGGTGTAGTGAAGCTCATTTATGTTAGGTGTCCCAAGTTAAATTCTTGGATTCAAATACCATTTTAAAAGGGACGTTTACGCTCTAAAGTACTCAAAAAAGATATTCGACCTATGATTTGATTAAACGCATATTTGGTATTTTAATGCCAAACAACTAAAAAATGAGCTTTTCAATAATCTTTTTTACTTTTATGACTAAAATGCATCAGGTTTGGTTATTAAATGTAAAATTCAATATTCAACATGTAGCAAACCTGAAAGCTCTGGATTCTTTGGATATATGCATGTTAAAAACACACAACAATGTTATTTGTTTTATCTATACCTTTGAGGCTTTACTCTCATTGTTTACTTCCGACCAATCCTGTGGTTTCTTGTTCCACAGTCTTTTGCTCACTTTGGCTAGTAAACTGACAGATTCATTACTTGCCTGCAAACGAAAATTATTTTTAAAATTGACGCACCCAAATACAGTCACTTTCAGCGGCAAAGTAACAGTTAGTAATAATAGATTAATAAAATGATGTTTTTCATTGTTTATTAAAGCAATGAAATAAAAGAAAGTTTGGCTCAATTTTCTCAGAAAATTTTTTTAAATGTATATCGCTTTAGTATAGCCAGAAAATGGTAAAGCCTTTGGAAATAATTATTCTGATTTACTGAATTTATCAAAATTCTCTAAAAAAAAGGTGGCTTTGCTCATAAAATCATACATCACTCTTTGAGCTTCTCCTTGACGTCTGCTGACTGCTGTTAGATCTTTTTACTGAATGTTTGCTGCAACCCCGACTTCTTTGTAATTGGTTCTTTGAGTTCTGTTCCATCAGTTTTTGCAAAGTGAGAGCATAAAGAACAGCCATGGTGATCATAGGAATATAATATGCCAGCATACTTCCATATATCTGCAACAAGTATCAATAAAACGTGTTTTGTTTCTTTGAGTTACACATTAATCTCAAGTTTGACTCAAAGCAGCTTAAACTTTAGCCCTTCCCGTTATTTCAATCTTATCGGTTGTTGCCTGATTTTTGAGAAAGTGTCACAATTAAAAATGAAAAAATAATTTTCCGATAAATTTTGCAATTAAAATAAATTGAATTGTTCAAGTTGAAAAAAATCACAATTCCAGTATAAAATTTAGACAGTTCAAGCTATCTTTGGTATAGAAGATCTTATATCTTACCAAACTGTGTCATGTTAAGTAAGAAATAAGAGATATGGAAAAGCTGTCTCAAATCTCCATATTTGGGTCAAGTGACCAGTAAACCGAAAAGAAAAGCTGTTTGCATATTAACTATCTGATAAATACTCACCTAGAGTTGTATAGTTTATAGTACTACAAAAGCTATGATCGAAGACAACAAGTCATAAATAATTCAGTAAAACTATTTGGTTCTGCTGCAAGTTGAATCTATAGATTAACAGCTACCTTGAAGGCTCTATCATCAAACCCACATTGCAGCTGTGCCGTGTAAATGGAGGAAGGATTGACCAAATAGTGTACTAGAGTAGGCAGTCCTATCAACAGCGATAACAGCCATACCGCAAAGAGTTTGCTGGCAGCATTTCTCCTGCTTCTGCAACAGACAACTCTAGCCATGGTATCGCCACCAGCTGGTATCTAACTACCTCGTTCAAGTGAACTTTAGTAATGTTGGTATGTAGGAGAAATTTGTTGCTGTATAAAAACATCATAGTCTACTGATCATAGGATAATACCAGAGCTGTTATTTTGTAATTTGGTAGGTATAGAGCACCCAGTATTATATGATGAAGTAATTATTTTATGATCTCACCAATGTCTAATGTATTCAACTGGTTTTCACCATTCAGTATTAACAACTTTGCAAGTTTAAGTCTCATTTCTCAATTTTCAGGCTGAGCTATATGTTATTGTGTTGCTAAGGTACTAAAGTGTCACCATAGCAACCCAAGTAAACTTTTGAGACTTCCTTTCCTTGTGGTTATTGTGAGATGAGAGATTATCCAGTGCAAAGGAGATAGAATGTAGTCTTATAGTTATAACCCAGTGTGCAAAGAGATTTTGTGGAATTATAATAATATCGTAATGATTTAACTTTTCTGAATGCCCTTGAACTTGGTATGCAGATAGTTTTAGTTGAATAAATTAAATTAAAGGTGCTTCTCTGTTAGTTGAAGGTTGACTTACAACTGCGCTCCTCAGAGTTCCAGTAGCCAATTGACTGTATTTGTTACATAACCATATCGCTTATTTTGGATCAATAGATTTTTATTTACTCATTATTCTTTTTAAAATTATTTTTCTAACGCATTTTTATGATTAACACGGTTAGCAAAGACATCAAAAGTGTTTATTTTAACAAACAGTTTAAGATATTAAAAAATTTTATGATAGATTGAAATAGTTCAAGAACATACAGTTAAAGTTTGTTGTGATTAAAATCTCTTCTGCGTTTTTGAATTAGTATAATGGGCTTGAGTGCAAAACACAAGCAGTTTAGATGGTAGCAAAGCTAGTTGCATAAAACAATCTTATTCAGATTAATTTTACGTACTGATGTAGACACTTGATGAATAACAAACAAAAAAATTAAGCAACTCTGTAATGCACTTCTGTAGGCTTTATTATAAATAAACAGGAAGCTATTCAGCAAACATGGTGGTGCAAACAAGAATCAGTTTTGCAAGTTAAACAAAAATTACAAAAGTATTCAACTAAGTTTTTGGTCAAAGAGACTGAATATATTTTATTAGTTGTATAGCCCTAGCAAGCAATCACAAACGCAAATCAATTGTATGAACTTAGTAGCTCAAGCTAAGTATTATGATTGATGTAGAATAGACAAGTAAAAATTATATGGTGTAGTGTTTTTCACTGTTTTTACATATACTGGTTAACCTTTTTGTATTTAAACTTGATTACAAAAAAGCTTTTAAGTACGAAAACTGTTGCTTCCTTTACAGTACCTAGTACTACAACCTTGCATGCTTCATGTCTGCTATTCCACAACCAAACTGGCTCACAGTTTTTCTTTTTGAAATCCACAAGTGTAAAGAGTTACAAAAGATTCTCTTTTCACAAAATTTTCTACAATACTGTGCGATAAATGGTAATTCAACTTATTGCGATGCGATTGTTGCAATGCCTGCTTAACATCGGCATTTGAATTTAACCGTTAAAATCTTAGATGAGCTCAGCCGAGTCTTTCTTCCAACAGCCAAGGCTCAGTTAGTTTTTCTACATAAAAATAAACCTGCTGTGGACATGCACACCGCTCTCTTAGACTTGATTAACTGCATAGTTTGAACGCATTTCAACATCTGTGAGAGTGATCAAACCTGACAGCACTTGAGACCTGTGTATGCTGCCATTTTATATCACCTCTAGCGAGAAATCTCCAGCAAATATAACACCTTCAATATCAATAATCACACCCAGTCAAGAAACTTTAGTTAATAAAAGTTATAGAAAAGCTTCATACTTTTTCTGTTTGAACCTAACTGTTGCCGCAGTGTTTGTTCGTATGTCAAAGCAAACAGGATAGGATGGTGAACGTTGTGAAGTGTGTGATGTACGGGCGTTGAACTATCACAATGGATTGCCAAGCTTAGAACGCTGCCAGCCAGGTAATAATGACGCTGCCATTGCTCTCTAGTTTCCATGTGATTATCTTATGGATGTAAAAACTTGTTTAGGAGTTTGTGATCATTGTCGTCATTTCAAAATGGAAATTGCTATTTTACCAAGTTTTAATGTGAAATATTTTGTAGCCATAGATAGAAAGTCTTAACATTTGAATGCATATAACTGCATCCAGATAGACCGAAGTTGGTACATGTATGAAGAATTTTTTAAACATTACGGAAGTAAAGTAATTTTAAATCAATTTTCCATAAATAAAAAATAATTTCTAATTATTTGAAAATTAACAACTTTGCTAACCAGCAGTGTAACGAGTAATTATAAAAAACTACGAAGTCAATAAAAAAGTTGAGCAGAACAGTTATTGTTATTGAGCCTTCAATTATATCTGCAGTCACAAGATAATAATAAAACCCAACAATGTCTAGCGATGTTAGTAATTGATAATTGAAAAAATGTGACTTGTAAGTGTTTAAAGTCAATACTCACATATGCATGGGGAAGACGACAGCTCTGTATCGGTCCAGTGCCACACAACACATGTGAAGAATACTGCAGGTACACAATGTCACGTCTGAATACAGGTAAATTACGCATAAAACATCATTTTCAGGCTTCCAGTGTCCTGCCATCAAATTGAAGCAAAAAATTGTTACCATTTTTTTTACAGATTATTTCAATCTTTTGCATAGACTGGATTGCAGTTGGTTTTGGTTATGAATTAACTTATCTAAGACAGTGAAGCTTCAAAAAGAGAAGACGCTGATTCCAGTCCAGGGTCTAACAACAAACTAACTTTTCAATTTAAGAAGTCCAATAGATGACAAACAAAATGCAATAAATAATCCAAGTTTAAAATAATCCTCCAATAAAATTTCAGCTAACTGATAACTTAGCCTAAAAATATCATTTTAAGTTTGGAAAATTATTACCTAATAAAATATAACATTTACAATTTTTTTGCGACTAGTTACCACAGTTTTTCACTGATACCTTGTCTAGCGCAAATTTAAGACGTTTGCACGGAAAAGGAAAGTTGCTGTTTGAAGTCAACGGTATATTAAACTGTTTTTACACTAACTTTTATCCGATCTCAAAAATTGCGTAACCAACTACCGAAGCCAAAAAGAATATTTGATACATCTTGATGCTTTCCCATTAACTCTTTTAACAATGAAAATGTCAAGTTGGAAAAATCTAATAATTTTTATAATTACCAAAAACCTTTGTAAAGTATTCATTGAAAGTAAATTTATCGAGTTTTTGATTGACACTTTATTAAAAAAATGATCATTCAACCCATATTTGGTTAATACTACTGTTTCAGTGGTTTGATTTATTTCCTGTTCATTAAGCTTTTACTCATGTTTGATGTTTGAATTGTTTTAGCCATTGAAACTGAAAAGCTATATACAACCAATAGGGCACTGTTAAAAGAAAGCAGTGGGTTTTAAAAATCTGATTGCATAACTGTAACTATAACAACAATGTCTCTCAACCAACAATGACTGGCACTAACTTGTAGTACAGCTCCATTTGCTAAGACTTTAGCTCGCAGCAGCAAAATATTTTGAGAGTGTGTAAAGGTATAAAAACATGAAAAACTGGATTTAGTTTATTCTTAGACACAAACAAATCGAATGAGAATAAAACCAATAATGTTTTGCAGGCTTTTGATGTTCAGTAGCAAGAAAAATAGTATAAGCGTTATGTAGATGAAATGAAAAACATTAAAAACTAAAATTAAATTGCAATATTGATCACTTTGCTTTGAAAATGGATTAAAATAAAATGCCACATAAAATTGAAATAGCACTTTGTTAGCGGAAATTTTTCGATAGATTAACAGCAACCCTAGTAGTCACGTCAGCGTTCAAAGAAAGTAACAGTGACAATATTTATATATATGTATTACTACCAAATGGCTATTTGCTACTTTACATACTTCAAAAGATAATTTTGTTGACACTACGAGTTTATATGCATAGATCAAGATGTCAGCACTCTCTCAAAGCATACTTATGTACAACATGCCGAAGGTTAACGTACCGTAAACAAGTTGACTCGCTCCAAGAGGTATAACTATTAGACATACAAGCATATCGGCAACAGCCATGGACGCTAATTCTTTGTTTAAATATTTCCTTAAGTTGGCGCATTTGGATACAGCAATAATGACCATCAGGTTTCCAGTGGCACCAAATGGAGTCAGCAGTAGCAGCAGCCAGTACCTGTGATAGTGAGTTTATACACTTTGTGGTAGTGATAGAATAACAATTTTTCCAAATCATAACATCATCAAAACTATCCTTCTAGTAACGTTTATTGTAAAACTGTATCGAAATTGTAAAAAACAAATTGAAATATGAATTTATATTTTCCAGTTTTCATTATAGATTATTAACTAATTTGTAAGGTGAATGCAGAATAAGTACTTGAACTAGTTAATTTTATTTTATATTCAAAAACTTGTGCCACTGTTTAAGTTCGGCTTTTGAAACCTTAAGCAGAATTGACTGAGTGACCAATGTTACTAGAGGCCATCAGACGCATAAATAGTTTGATAGTCACAGATTTAAATAATTATTAGTAGGATGGGAGGATTATATTGTCAGAACATAACCTCAGAATTTAATCTCAAACAGATCGGAAATCATTGGCTGAAAAATTGCTCTTTTTTATGCAAAAGACTGCGACAAAAACTTGAATTGAATAACGTTGTCATTAACTTGGTTTCCAACTATTAAAAAACAAGTTTTGTAAAAAAAACTGGTTTAACTAGCAGAATAAGTTTCATTGAAATAGTAATAGATTTTGAGCCTTAATACAAATTGACATGGGAAAAAATAACTCGGAGATGTTGCATTTTTAATTTTAAATTTACGTTCATGAAGTCACAAATAAAGTATCTATCTCAATGAAATAATAGTGTTACTCACCAATGATTTGGTTCCGAGAGAACTCTGTCGTCTAAAGTATAATTAGTAACGCTGTGTGTTCCAGTGAAAGCGACAGTTTTCGCAGAAACGTGCATCCTCATCCCTGAACTTCCTTGTGTAATGGCAACAAAGTGTGTTATGTTGCAGCTTAAATCGATTGCTTGAAGAGTTATTGATCAAGTTTTGTCATTGCTGGAGATTCAAAGAGAATTATCCGAGGCAACTGGTAATTATAGTAAAAGCTTACAATATAACTCACAGAAACGCGAGATGTGTCAACTAAAGTAAAATGATGACAATTCAACGAACGAGCAATGCAAAGGAGGCTGTGACAACAACGAGGTCATTCACCAGCTCATTCAAACACCTTTTAAACTGGGTCAATAAAATATCAATTCCACTGTAGCATTTATCTTCGGCAGCATTAGCGATGTATTATCACTTGCTCATCGTATTGTTGGGCTACGCAAACATTTGCTCTGATCAGTGTAGCCCCAGGTGCTTCACTTTGGTTGAAGGCGCGCTCAAGCACCCCCAAGGCATTATTTAACAATTGAGGCTAATTTATTGCAAATTGATTTCCTGGAATATAAAAAAACTTAATGAACTAACTAAGACATTGGATTATCATATACTTTCTAATAAATTTTTAAAGTTTTCCAACTAGAAGTATAAAAAAAAAGCTAGGATTATTGTTTGGGTAAACAAATTTTGTCGCTTGTGTTATAGATTTGCGTTCTCTATTACTGACACAATGGCATCTACTCTCCTACTCTCAGACACTTTGTGGTCTATCCCTAATAAACGTTAGCAACTCCACAGGGTCCACGACCCACTCACGGGGTCCACGACCCAGACACAGCACACCATAGTTTAGAAGAGTAAAGACTTGATTTCATGAATCTATTTAGCAATATATAAGTGTACTTAGCACAATTCACCAGACTTCTGCTTATAAGGCAGCAAAAGAGCTCATTTTATAGGAGGAAAGGAGGAGCATTCATCCCTTATTAGGGATGAACCAATCACATATTACAAGAGAAATCATGCACTAGTAGACACATACGATACAACTTAAGTAAACAATACTAGCCAATGGAAGGGATAAGCACATGGAAAAACTGCTCTGGGCTGCTTTCCCATCCTTTGTAAAGCCATCGAAAGCTTTTACTCCTTATTAGGGCCTTTACTTCCTGTAATCTGTGGCTTCTTAGATTCACTTCTAGTGGAGAGAAGCCAACTCCTTTGATCCCAGGCTATCCCTTTCAGCCATCTTTGTCAGTTGACCCGGTACTGACCCGGGGTGACCTGGGGTAGGTCTTATATGATATATATAGAGCAGAGTCAGGGTCAACACAGGCTCGGTATAGACCCAGTATAGCCAGTATCCTCAATCTGGGTGCACTTAAAACTGGGGTTAATAGATAGGCGAAGGAGTGGGGGGGGGGGGAGATTTAAGGCAAGGGGAAAGTGGGGGCAAGTGTCAGAATGTGCTTTATCTTAAAAGTTTCCCACAGTAGCATGCTGCCGCAAAAATCGAACTACCAAACTACTAAAAAACAATAAATACTTACAAAATGCATGAGTATTTAATCCTCTTGTCATTGTTGAAGCTATTGCTAGAAGTAAGTTGCTTGTAGATTGACTAGAATATGACATTACACGCACAGCTTATACTATTATTACAAGTAATCACTGACCTAATTAGCATTAACACTTCAGGGTTACATCTGTGATAGCTGGCAGGTCAGTAAAGCTAAAACGATTTGCACTCTCAGCTGATGCGGAAAATGTGGAAGTGTGTTTTATAAATATCGACTTCTTCTGCCTTTCTATGCAATCTATTGCTGAAACATCTCAGGTTAGCAACCCATTTCTTACCTTTGCCAACTGATACACTCACTAAATAATCTCTGACCAATTTAAAGACCGAAATTTGACAGTTTATGTTTATTATCTCTTTATTTTTATTCTTTTTTCACCGGTCAATTTTTCTCTTTTAATCAATCATGCAAGCTATCTTGATTGTAGTTCTTTTCTGATTATTTTTAGTTATCTTTTTATTTTCGCAAAATAAATGTATGTTTGCCAGAGCTGGCGGTTACAAAAGTTGTAGAGAAGAACTAATTGTCGTAGTTAATGCCCAGTTTGCTTGAATGACTTATTGAAACTATACAGCATCTCATCCTCTGAAGTTTTAAACTTCTAAAATTTGTGAAAGCTTTAATGAGAGTAAAACCACTCCATATCAATTGAATGCTTTGTCTCAGTCCCTTTTTGAACTATCATGATTACATAATAATTTTGGTAATTGTGTTTTGTGTACTACTTGTTTGGTATAAATAAGGTGATATAATATTTTATAATTTCCGATTACGTTCCACTACTTTTGTCGCTTTGAATATTGAACGTTTATTAAGTATGTTTCACACATTGAAAACCAAACAAACTATAGCCTACAAACAGAAAGTTTAATTATTGTTAGCCAATATTTTGTCAAATTGTCAGTTGCCCTTGCTCTGCACAGTCTATTCTTTCCTACCAACCCTTGCACCTTGACTGGTCATCATTTTCAGCATTCCTAAAGCACATAATTGACAAAATTAAACTAAGCTGCAACTTCAAATGCATAGGCTCACAAAATAAATTAAAAGCCATGATTCTCACCTCATCAGGTATATCTTCAATAGTCATGGTTGCTGACACGGAGTTATTCGCCAGTACCAGCGAAGCAACTTTTCCAGAGACTTTTGTATCAGCTACAGCGGTCGCACTTTGCTGTAAGCTTCCAGTTTTATTTTTCGCAGGAGAATTTTCCGGAACATCTCTTAGAATTTGTTCAACGATGTCACCTTGCTCCTTTGCCATTTCCTGATTTGATTCGCTCGCGTGTTTCGATTTGTTGTAGTTGGGTGACTTGATTTCATTGCTGGAAAGTTTCACATTGGATTCCACGGAGCTTGTTTGAGTGAAATCACCTTGATCTCCTCCTGTTGGCTTACTGATGGAGCTGCGCAATCCCAGAGGTAACTTTACTGAGCTGCCAGATGTGATATCCTGTATTGGTAGTGAAGCAAGAGGCTGCAGTGAGGGTCTTTTGAGTGGAGGAAGCTTACCAATGGGTAGCCTGATTGGTGCCATCTTTAGTTCTTCTTCTGGCTCAGCAACTTTTTCACTAGAACAAAAAAGAATAAATTTTTATATGAAATGACAGTTATCAGGCATTTTTGCTAGGAACAAAAATAAAAAATTGAAAATAATGTACTACTAGATTATTTTTATCATATTCTCGTTTGATAATCATTACTTGCTCGTGTTGACAAAAAGTCACTCCAATTGATTTTCTGAGATTATATATTTGGAAATCAAAAATTAAAGATCAGGTAAAACGACCAAAGTTAAAGATTAAATTTAAAGTTAACAAACATCTCGTCTTCTCCAGTGGCCATGTTTACTGTGGTCTTTGTCATATTAGGATCCGCCTCTTTCTTTAGCATAGACTGTGTACCTACATCACAGTCATCCTCAACAGCAGATGAAAGTGTCACTCCAGAAACAGTGGTGGACACAGTGTTAGAAGGCTTAGTCACTTTATTTTTGTCAGCGAGCACACTTTCTCTTCCTGAATTAGTTCAGTAAGTTTTTTTATTTCAGAAAAGAATAGTTTAAAAAGAATTTAGAGAATTAAAAGTGTTCGCAACCTGTTCGTCGAACAAAATACAAAAAGTAATTGGTGTTCGTCATTCAACACGTTGCGTATGCATCTGAACATTAGTTCAGAATAACATAACTATTCAATGAAATGTTATAGTTTACCGAACAAATCATAAAGAAGATAACTCCCATTTTTGTCAAATAA
The DNA here is from genome assembly GCA_945261195.1 of Cryptosula pallasiana. Lineage (NCBI taxonomy): Eukaryota > Metazoa > Bryozoa > Gymnolaemata > Cheilostomatida > Cryptosulidae > Cryptosula > Cryptosula pallasiana. The sequence continues at coordinate 53,678,852 of OX183132.1, read as the reverse complement.
TAAAAAGAAAAATAATAAATTTGAGCTGCTATAAACTGAGATAGTTGGTAAAGCTGCGCTTCAATTTAGTAAATTCTGAACGCTTGCAATTATTTTGAATTATTTTTCAAGGATGTAAAACCGGTCTATGAAAATGAAAAAAATCAACTCAATCGTTATAATTTATTTAGTGTTCAGTTTCATTTGCGACCTACGAAAAATATATATAAATACTTGTTGATTATCTTTTTTTATTGAGTGAGCTACTTTTGTTGCGCCAAGAGTTCCGAACAAACTGATTATTTATTGATTAAATTTATTGCCGATCTGATTATTTTTATTGCCATTTGTTCGGCGAACAGAGGTCGCGAATACTCTTATTACCAGTGTTATATTATTAGATTATTCATGAAGTTGTGATAAATCAATTTTGTAACACCCAATATTGAGCGTTTGTAAATTAAACTTTATTGAACTTTAAACTAATTAAACTTTATTAATTTGGGTAGCAAAAATTATAAAAAAAACTTGGTGAGCTTTTCGTCACAACCTTTTAAAGAAATTTCACTGACTCAAATTGGGCCACAGAAGGTAAGTTAAAGGTGTTTTTGCTTTTTAAGTGATTTTAAATAGTAATGCCATTTTTCATGAAAATTATTATGAACTTATACTTGTCTGCTAATGAGCTTTTGCTGATATTAGACTTTACCTAGGTTAAGTTCCTCTCCGGTGATCAGTGCCAGCTGAGGTAGTTCAAAGTAGGTGTGCAATCCAACATCTCTTTTACTAGCAAAGGAGCTCAGCTGGAAAACGTTCAATTTTGCTAAATCATGCATTGTACTAGTTGCCACACAGACTCAATGGAATATAATTTGAAGTTGCCCTCTCTATGAAAAAGAAATAATACCGGTTTTTAAAATAAGAAAAGCAAAGAACCTGAAATTTTTAAAATTGAATATGCAAATGCAGCTGTCTGTTTCATTTATTAAATTATATTTTTAGTTCAAGCACATATCATATATAAGTTAAAATCTATTTTGGTGTGGAAAGCTTGGCAGAATATTTCAAAAATGATTAGCTACTGGTCTAAATTTCCCCAGACCAATGAAAAAGTTTTTTATATTATTTTACTGTCAATTTCAGTCACATATTTCTTTTTAATTGCGTGTTTTTTTAGGTACCAAAATAATGTAATATTTTGCGGTAAAACAAAATAAAGTTAGACAAGTGTGTAGCCAAAAATTGAATTTGAATTAACTTACAGTGTGTTTGGGGACGCTTTCGTGGTAACAATTATTTGGTGGCTCCTTCAGATGAGCAGGAACAGCATCTCGGTGTAATTTAGTCACTTGAGCTTCAACAAAAGGGTTTACTCCGGTGTATAATGTTTCTTCATCGTCACTGTCGACATCAGGTCCAGCATCACTCACTCTCTGCACCACCTCTGTCTCCTCGTCTTCTGTCTCCTCATCCTCTCTTTCCTCTTGGCTAGACTCAGAATTTTGTCCCTCAGGAATGGCACTGAGGTCTTCTTGCTTCTTCTCAAGTTGAGAGCTGAAATTGCAAATATAATGGTAGATCTCATAGAATTATCTCCCCTCCTAAAACTTTAACCAGTTGATAGCAGCTGGTGACATTTGGAACTATTAAAAATGGCATACTTTACCATCATTCCCTCAAATGTTTGTCGTTTTTACGATATATAATCTCTGTTGTAAAAGTAGTCGCTTTAAGCATGGATGTGCTAATCATAAAAGCGAATGGGATGAAGGATTTGATTCGTTCTATGGCGCCATTTTTACGAGGCCTGTGTACTATATAAATTAGACGCTCTGTCACTATCCGATGATGCTATATTTTACCTACAGTTGGCATTCTAGAAAGAGCAATATTTCTATGAGTACGTTAGCAAGCTTTTTAATAGGGCCTAAGGCTGTTAGCTGTTGCTAACTCCAGTTGATTCGGTTATTGAACAAATGCAAAACATAGCTTTGGGGAACTTTTTTCATTTTTTTTGTTTTTTCTTCTTTTGTTGCTTACATCAGAAAATATTTTTGTCAGGTCATAAGCACTATTAATTAAACACAAGTCTGTGAAATCTTTTAAAACTTTTCATTCTACTAAAAATTCTTGAACATAGTTTTCTGCATATTTTCGACTTTTCATTTACTTCAAACTCAATTTAAACATTGTTGATCCAATGAAAGTCTTTTGCATTTACACATGAAAAGCTTTATGCTTATTTCTGCATACCTTGCAATGCGAATGGATGATGTTTTGGCGAAACTAGACTTAGAACCAGATGAAGAAGCATGTTTAGCAGGAGATGGTGTTTGTGGTTCCCTTTGACTTAGGGTACCAGCGCTGATAGATTCAATTTTTGCTGGACTCAAATTGCTCATTTTGGATTTCGATTTTTCTACAACAAATATTTTGTTACAATGTAGTTTGTGGCTGATAACATTAGGCCAATAATTGGTCAGTCAAGCACTGAAAAGTTAATATTGCCTAGCTACAAAAATGCTCATGTGAAAGAATGGCCAAACGAAAACCGCACAATATCTACTGTGAGAAAACAGTTTTTGAAATCATGTAGTTTTTGTATTCCATGCAACACTTTCATGGTTTGCTGAACAAGATTTTGTTGATTTTTCTTGTTAATCATTTTATAAGAAATAGCCTTTGTTACAGAAATCATTTTCTCACCCGCTGGAGAGATGTAAATGACGGAATGGGAGCTTGAATCTTTAGTATTCAAAGCTGCCTTTTCTGCTGCCAATCCTCTGGCAGCAGCAGCCTCTGCCACTGCCATGCTCTGAAAAGTTTCTTGAATAGTTTCTTCAGGTGGAGTGTAAGTGCAGCCGGGACAGAGGTAACCTCCCGTCCCCCCTGTTAGTGACCTACAAAAGACTTTAAATGGATAGTCTAGCCCCGAATATAATGACATATATAGATAATTCGTGTGGACCAGATCATTCTAAAACTTATTCAACATCCAACTCACGTCAAAGTTCCAGCGGTTGACTGGCTAGTCTCTACAGGAGTCATTGCGCTGACTTTGGGTTTGCATGGATCGCCAGCCGAGCAGCTAAGGCAGCGTTCTGCTGGGATGTGGTTGACAGATGTTGTGCTTCTTGCACAGGGGTCAGCAGCTGCATTGCAGTTGTCAGGGTTGGCAGCGTAATTGCATCTAATTCTAAATTTAAAAAAAGAAGTAATGGAATAGCTGATAGCTTTGATGTAAAATTACTCTCACAGAAGGAAAGCGTGGAAGGACTAACTGGTTGACTGAGACTTGTGCTTTCTCATACGCAACCACGTGTGTCGTTGGCTGCGCCTTCATCATTCCCATATTTTGTAGTTCATAGCTTGAGCTTTTGGTGGTTTCTTCTAGTGGGACAAAATTTTCTATTTCGTCTGTATAAAGAATCAGACAACTCATACTCTTAGTAAACTTTTCAATGTTTTCATGATGTCCAGACCATTGATGATTTAGAATGTAAATTAGACTTAAGTATTATTTTTGTGCTTTGCAACTAAATTTTTTTCAGTCGCAATAGATGATGAGGAACGGCAAATTATACTTCTGTCTCTGATTGGAGGTAAATCAAATGTAAATAAAAATTGCATTTCCAAAAAAATTTCACTTATCCTCTTCACAGATCTGAAACAATACTTCTACATGGTTATTGCTGCAAAAACCAAAACCAGAGGAGTTTTAGATTGAAAAATTAATAATAGTTGGAACTGAATACTACAGAAATTGTTTTCTATGATTGTGTTTAAATCTTATTGTTACCGCAAGGTTTCACATTTCATTCTTTATAACCCCTGTCGGTTAAGTAAAGAAAACCAAAACAGCACTGTTTGCTGTTTCTTTATACATATGTATATGTCAGCAATGTAAGATATCCAGTTGTTACTGCACCAAAAAATGTTTCCATTCAAAATTTTTCTTTTGAACTGTGAGTAAAAGATTCCACAGATAATGTAAGCCAAACTTTGGGCTGCAGTAATACTATTTCCTGCCTTGGTTCAAATAAAAGCCTAAGAAGGAAAAAAATCATACACAAACCTGCTTGGTGTCCGACGCCAGTTGTAGAGAATGGATTCAACTCACTTGGATATGCGGTTACGCCTTGACTTTGGCTCACAGAATCATTAGTGACCTCTGGATCTCCCTCTATGAAGCTTTCCTCTTTATTCTCTTGTTGAATGTTTCGACTACTTGTAGCCGCTTTTGAAGTTTCAGCAAGGTCAGTCATTTGTTGCACTGAGGATTGAACCCTTGCACTGTGCATTGACCCTTCAGGCAGTACATTTCTTGCCGATTGGGCCTGATACTCGCTCACAACTATTCGAGATGGTTGGTTGCTTGCGTTATGGGGAGCGACGACTCTCTGAGAAGATTGGGTTCTTGCTCCATTTACTGAAAGCTGATTGGCCATGCCAGATGAGGATTGAACACACTCATTCGCTGCTGCGTTTGTGTTTGAGCTTTGGTTGGCTTGTTGGGCCAGCATTTTCATATCTAGTTTCAAATCTTCGATCATTTCATTTTCGTAGCTTCTTGGAGAGTGCTTTTCGTTCAAGTTCTTTGAATTTCCTAAAGGTGCGCATTTCATTTTGTGATCGTACACTTCATCGTCTTCTATGCCAAATGTCTGACATTGGATTGTTCTTGCCACGTCAAACATCTGAGAAAATAAAGACATTGAATATATACTATTATGTTGACCTAGTTTGTAGTAACGGTTTCAAGGATTAAGTGAAGAGATTTTTGCCTAAAAATAAATCATTTTTAGATGCACCAATGATTAATGTATACAGACATATTTCGCTTAATTGTTTTAATCGATTTATGCATGTACACAACAAAATTAGATAAGTTTATTTAGTTGAAATACTATTACCTTTTCAGCTCTCATTTTTTGTTCAAACTGTTGAGATTTGCTTCTGCTTCTTCTCATTGCGTAGCTGGATCTGGGACTGCTTGACGGTGATTCATCCACACAGCTGCCTCTAGCACTCTGATTAGATTTGCTTTGGTTTTTTCTAAACATTGAAGTTTGATCCGCTGAATCATTTTCACTGCTTGAACTGCAACTTTGACTGAGAGATTCTTCTTGACAGCTGGGATTTTGATTGGTTGGTTCATCTAAATTTTCGATTTTCATGGATTCCACTTTATTCCTAGGCCGTGACCTTCTCGGTGACCCCGTGATTTCTACAACTGCCTCAAAAGCTTTTCTGGATGGTGGAGATCTTAACTGAGTTTGTTCTGCAGTCTGTGAATAATGCATCATTAAAAATTGCAGCTTTGCAGAATGATTTTCATTTTTTAATAGCAAATTTTGGTTAAATAAAACACCCGTTAAAGTTTTGTTTACCTTTCTGACAACACCTGGTCTTGTTTGGTAAACAACTGTCTTGCTCTGCATATTTTCTCCATCAGCTAGTGTGTGCCTCTTTACCATCTGTCTATGTCTGATCTTCCTTGTTTCATCTGGCATCCACTACAAAAAACAGCATGGGGTCACAACTTTCAAAAAGACTTCAAGTTCTAAAAAGAATTCAATTGAACAAAAGCGCACAAGTATTCTCAATTGGTTCAGTACCGCTCAATCTGAAAGAACTTCGTCATGTCTCAGCTTTCAACATTTTGGAGCAAAAAACACATCATCTTGATTTTTTATTCAAATATTTCAAAATGCGATTGGCCCACTCACAGCAGCAACTGTTTGGCGTCTTTCCGCTACAACAATCTGTTGCGGTTGTCTGTACATTTGCTGTTGGTAATACAGCTGTGCTTTGTTCATTTGTCTCTGCTGCATCTGCATCTGCTGTTGCATTTGCTGCTGCTGTTGCCTCAGCTGTTGTTGTTGGTGCATCTGGTATTGTTTTTTCAGGATCTGCTGCTGCTCTCTCTGCTGCAGCTCTCTCTGCTGCGACTCTCTCTGCTGCGACCCTTTCTGCTGCGACCCTCTCTGCTGCGACTCTCTCTGCTGCGACTCTCTCTGCTGCGACTTTCTCTGCTGCAGCGACTCTCTCTGCTGGGACCCTCTCTGCTCCTGCTGCTTTAGTTGCTGAAGTTGCTGCTGCTGTTGATGCTGCTTTTGCTGTTGGCTGTGCAATTGCTGTTGGTAAATCTGTAATGGTGTCTGCTGGGGAGCTTGTTGTTGCTGTGGTAAAGGCCATTGTATATTTGGGTCTGTGAGGCTATGGTGTCTCTGTCTCATCTGAAACACGAAACCGAGAATAACACAACCAAGGTGAGTGAACTAACATTTTTCTACCACAAGTGTACAAATATTTATTAAACCTTTTGCTGATTTTCTTTTCATACGTATTGGAAAGCACTATACATTAACGGCCCAATGGTGAGATTTTTCACTGGAAATGTTGGAAATAACATAGCGTGAGTATTCGCTATCGTTTTGGTTTTCAATTTCAGCTTTTTATTTGATACCCAACTTTAAACATAATATAGTAGTTTTTCACCTCTGAAATAGGCACTGGATGTATAGAACCATCTAGTGGATTTGCGATTGACATTCTGGTTGGGGTAACAGTATTGCTGGGCATCAAAGATGGTGAAGTGGCACTGTCAGTTTCACTGTCTCTCATGTGTTTTGGTAACGGAGTCCCCAACCTATCTTTTACTACAACAACTGCATCAATTAATTACAGCTAAAACAAATGGAAAAGCTAATAATAATTCTGAGCAAGTTTATTTACCACTTTTCCTGTGAGCTTTTTTGTATTCTGCCAGCTGTGAGTCAAATTCTGCACTACTAGAGTCGCCAACAGATTTGGTTGGTGAAGCGTATTGCCCATCAATGGCGCCCCTGTTTATTCTAACAGGCTCCTGGTGGGGTGGACTGCTGCATGCGTTTCCTTTTAATGAAAAAATTGCATTTCTATCAACTTTGGTGATATAGCTAGGCTATTTGGTTGCATGCAAGTTCTTATAAAACAGATTTATTTTTTGATAACACTTATTCTTATGAGCGATAATAATAAATATAAACAAAATATTATTATTTAGCAATTTTTTTTATTATTTTTTTATTTATTTATTTTTGCAGTAAAGCATATTAACTTGTTATGACTAAAACACAAATTTGAATTTTGTATCTGTCAAAAAATTATTTGCTTGAATTCATGAATATAATAAGCTTTAACTCACCCATGGTTGAGTTTTGTGGAAAGGCTGGCTAGGCTGCTGGCTAATGCAACGTTAAATGCAACAATCAGACTGACATAGCTGTATATAGACAAACATTGATGTCTATGGATATCTCAATACAATGGTATGCATTACTGGATCAATGTACTGTAGCTCTCATTGTCTGTCTATTGCAAAGGAACAGTTATCACTCTATTATTGCAGCAGCTGTTGAATACAACAGATATTTTTTTATTACTTTTACTGATTTAGAACTAAACACTCTTTTACATAGTGCTGGATTGGAAAGAATTCATTACCAAGTACAGCTTGGTATTTTGAATTTTAATTCTGCTGATATAATATTGGAAAAAAATTTAATTAGTTGTTGGTAAAATTAATTTTGGATTAGATGATTGGTTTGGAAAAACTTGCTGCAACACGAATGATAATAATAATTGAGCCATGTATCTACACAGACACTTGCATATCTATTAATTATCAGACACTAAAACTTGAGAGAGCTTCCTCAATCGAAGACAATGAGCCACTAAAAAAGATCATCGGGAGTTGCCTGATTAATGATGAGACAACTCCCACTGACCTATAGAAGAACAATACATAAATGCTGAGTGCTGATTGAAAGATGCGAGCCTCCGAACTGTTGGCTCGTATAAAAGTAGAGCCATCCAATCTTTTAACACTGTATTGACTAGTGACTGCAAAAGTTTTGATGCATTTGCAATTGTTTAAAGTCAGTATTTTGTTTCTAGATTTTTATAAATTCTGCGACTTTTTACTGAACAATAACGTCTCACTGACAAACAAACAAAACATTTAAAATATAATTTTAGTGCAAAAATAGCTTTAGGGTTTAACACAGTAGCCAGTAAGTCTAATTGCTAAGCAAACACAACTTTTTGGGTACAACAACGTAAACTTTGAACTAACAAATAACTAAAAAAACGGCAATTAAAAAAATCAAAGTTTTAATGATGCTAACGATTGCATTACATGGTATGTTAAATTACACACTAGGGTGAGATTCAGCTTAATTTATCATTGACATTATCAGCAAAGCATCAGCAACAACATTTTTTAAATCGATGACTGATTCAAACTTTTGTGATTTCATCAGCATAAACTTAAATTGAAACTCAACAAAAGTTGTTAGACTTATGCAAACTATTTTGTTTGCTTAAGTTTATGTCACCTGACAAATTGAATCCGTCTGTAAAGAGTTTTTTTCCAAATTTAATTGATTGATTGTTTATTCCAATCTTTTTCCTGTTTAAGCTTTTTTCGCAAACGGTTTAATACTTTCCACACTGTCACTTGTTCATTTTGTTTTGCTACATATTCAGTCTACACAATACTAATACTACTACATTTTATTTTAGATACAAAAATAACTGGTACTCTGTATAGAAATATATCGTAAAACTAAACTTTTGGCACAATTTCAGATGTAGCATAAAAATTGGAGTTGTCTTGTCAGCTCCAATTTCAATGAATTTCTATAGAACTATGTGGCAGCTGATTGCATAATATAGTTGCCATTATTATCAGTTTTGTTTAGCTTTATGTAGCTTGGGATCTTTTCGTCGGACACAATTTGTACTCTCTTACTAGCTGATGATGTCTTAGCTGTTTTATTGCCTCTAAGGCTAGCTCTCATCTGCTCAAGAGGGGGCAGTCTGTCCAGGCCCGCTGAATGCCTTGGTAGGTCAGGTGTCGTGGAAATTGGTCTATGTGTACTCTGTTGAACAGAAAAATTATAACTTAGTTGCCAGTTTTAATCAAATAATTTTCTTGTAAAATATTTTAAACTCAATTTACCTGTGTATACTGGGTACTAGACCTTAGCAGAGGGCTCATATAAGATGGGGCGGCGTACCTATCCCCTGAAACAGTGAATCCTCTCCGGCTACCTTTAGCTGTTTGACTCAGACCTGTTTTCTGTTTAGCCAGCTGACGAGCTACTGAGCCTGACAGCAAAAAAGTGTTTTTAATATTCTTTGAAGATGTTTGTCAAATATTAAAAATAAAAAAGTGTTTTTAATATTCTTTCAAGATGTTTGTCAAATATCAAAAATAAAAAAGTTTTTTTAATATTCTTTGAAGATATTTGTCAAATATCAAAAATAAAAAAGTGAAAAGTTGTATCGGCCAAGCTACTTATTGATGACCCTTACCCTTGCGCACAGCTCTGTGATCAAATTTCTTCTCCTTCTCTCGACTGTCACCAGGCCCCCCTTCTATCTTTAGACTTCCTACATCTTCACTACTTCTGAAAATTCCGTTTTAAAATTTAAATTTATGATACTAAACTAAGTTTGAGTTTTTTGGTAATAAGGGAGTTTGTACACGTTGAAGGATAAATTGCAGAGCCTTATGCAGCTAAGAAAATTAATTATTATCAACTAGGTAAGCGATGAATAAAAAAGATGTACTTGAATGGGGTTTAAATGATCTTATTTCAAAGACTGGTGCCACTAACAACCACACAAATTAAGCAGCTATTTTCAAAAGATTGTACCCGTGAGCTACTCGCGAACAGTCAATGTTAAAATGTCTTTCACCAACCTGATCCAGTCTAGATCTTCCTCCATATCTTTATTTAGTTGACTTAACACAACTTGCTTGTCCATTTTGATTGCCGGCTTTGGAGGGATGTCACAGTGAACTGCCCAGCTATAAACATAAAATAATTATGAACATGGTTTTAATTTTTTTTGCAAAAGTTATTTTTGTGTGTCATTTAAAAGTAATTATAATCACAACTCCCATCTAAGATAATTTTATTTTCTCACTTGTTTAAATCAGGTTTTGCCGTTTTCAATCGGCCATGCTTAGCGGAGGAATCTGCGGTGAAAGTTCCAGATTGTGACCTAGATACTGTCTCTATAGCTCCATTGGCTGAGCTTACTCTCCTGATTTTAATTGGGTCAAAGTAAATGTTTCCACTGTAACCCTTCCATACCTTGAAATTTACCGCAAAACATGTGGAATGCTTTCAAAGGTTATGTAATCCGATAATTTGCATTTCACAGATACAATATAATATAGTGCAGTGCATTACAGTACTAATTGTATTGTATTGTATGACATGAAATGACATGACATGACATGGTATGACATGACATGACATTGTATGACATAATACATATAATATAACATAAACTAATGCAATGTGAATAATAGATATTGGATAATGACAATGTAATCTTTTGACAATATTAAGACAAGAAAAGTAATTGATAGTTCCTTAACACTGAGCCAACATCGTGTGATGGGATTCATGAAATAACAATTACTTGTTCCAATTTAATTATTTAGATGGGGTATAGCTGTAGTTGGAGTTGTATGCCCATGGCTATTCAATGAAATAGCCAAAGGAACCCCAGGCTTGCAATATCGCTGCTGTACACCAGCTGAATGGGGTTGTTATGAACTGAAACAGCAGCATTGAATAGCCCATTATTTAACCAGGTAAAAGGTAGCATACACACACCTTTAATGGCACCATAGGTGAAGGTCTGTTCTGGTGGATGTAGACATTGTGAGACTGAGCACTGGTGGCTGCTCTCACAGTGGGAGATTCTCTGAAATGAATAATAAAGGCATCAGAGCCGAAAACATCGACATCTAGTTTTGTAAGGGCTTTTTTATGGTCTCTTCAAATTAACCAAAAATAGCTGAAAGATAATACTTTATCTCAAGATTTAGCACCATAGTTTTAGGGAAAAAATTGTACAAAAACATTATATTTGTATCTTAGTTTTGTTTTCTGCTGTATCACTAAAGCTGTGTTTACATTGGGTGCTTTGTATGCATTTTTGCCGATGCCATCTGTTTGACGGTCAGTGTAAATGGTCAAACGCCATGAAAATGTCATTGTTGGTGATGTTATGTGACGATATCATAGACCTCCGCCAAATCAGCTGGTTACCTTGTTGCAGGAGCCAATCAAAATCATTGCAACCGATAATGGTTAGCTTCAATTGGCTAACACTTATGTCAGGACTATAGTATAGCAACAAGTGTAAAATGTAAGTCGAAAATTTTCAGATTACTGCAGGCGGATGATGTTGGTGAACTAGCAGACAAATTGCGCAGTGTAAACGCAGCTTAAGACAGCCTTGAATGTGGATGTCATTGAGTTATAGTCTTGCGTAAGCAGCACCAAGCTATTGGCCAAAATGATGCAGAGAGGGAACTTTACTAGTGTGACTATTACGTAATTGGAGGGTGCAATCAAGTAACGCTGCATTTACAAGAGATGAACTGCTTCTCTGTCTCAATTGGTAGTCACAGATGCAGCTACAAATTGCTTTTTTATGTGGTTAGATTAAAACACGTGCAATTTTCAAGCTGGCCGACTTTGGAATAGCTCAATCATAGCAGCTAATATAATTAAAGTGCATTCCCGCTCATGCAGTTGGGTTGATCAGTTGCCATTTTAATTATTAACAGTTTTCTACCAGGTACTGGTTCTATCTGCATTTAGAGTTCTTCGTATTTATCCATAATATAAAATTTTGACTTATCTACAAAAAAATAAATAATAATCTGACTTTCTTTCACGTTTACATCTGAAATAATAATAAATACATTGACGATCAATTATTAATCATTATTAACTATATGAAATTTGATTTGTTTCATAAAAGAAATAATACAGTTTTATCACCAATGGTGGTGACTCATATGATAATCTTGCAATTTCATAACAATCATAGTTTACATTATATCCAGGTTTGACTAAACCAAATGTTGGAAACGTTACATAGAGCAGCATGGTTGGGTTAACTGTGTCTTGTGGCTAAATAATTCTGCCACTGCTGGGTTGGTGCATCTCAGCCTGTGGCAACCTTGTGCTTGCAGCCGATGTTGCACAAATATTTTGCTACAAGACGCATAAACAAACTTTAAATGGAAATCTCCTCGAGTAAACACGGATTTAGTAGTCAGTTTTTACACTCATATTTTACATTCTGGTAATGTGTGGTAGCTAAATATTGTTTACGTTTAAAATTACAACAAAAAACAAACATTTCTACCTGAGGTTTTACATTTGCTGTGGATGTCATTTCGATAAGTTTCACAAGTTTTCTACAAAATCTAAAGTTCACCATTTTGATTGTTTTTGCTAATTAATATAATTTTTAACAGTTATTGAACTAAGGCCATGACTGAGTTTCTGAGGCCAGCCATGACTGAGTTTCTGAGGCTAGCCATGACAAGTACAAACCTAAAGTTATAGCTGCTGTTCCTTCTCCTTGTATCAGTGCCAATACATTTCTTCTCTATATAGTTTATACCTCTTACAGCAGAGAGCAGTTCTTTGCTAGCAGAAGGAGGTGGACCAGTACTGCAACAAAAACACTTTTAAAAATTGAATTGCTAAAATCCAAGAAATTTATATTAGTTGATGGGCTATTTTCTTGGCAAAACTAAAAATTGACATACTGTAAAAGCGTGTATAGTAAAAAATGATGACATTTTTAAAGGAAAAAGTTGAGACGGGGAAAAATATTAATAAAAAAAACCCTTGTGTTACCTGAGTATGTCTGTGTAATACATTCTAGGATACATTCTATTACTGATCAACACTTCAGCTGTTACAACTACACATCGTGCTCAGTGAAAACTAACTTTACTGTCATACGTAGTCAAAGAGACAACTCCTACTGACAAAAAAACATTATTACCGGGTTTAAAGCTTAGTTTTAAAAATGAAAAAATATTTCTAGATTTGCTCTTTAATTGAGGTAAGAGTAAATTTTTGATATTGTTTTATTGTACATGAATCCATTACATAAGTGTTTGAATAATCTAAAAATAATTTTTAAACTTTCTTCTAGTGAAGCAAATCGGCGGATGAAGTATAACAATAACAAGCATAGTGGGTATAGATTTGTATATTTAATGGAGTATCTCTCTATTGTCTTTTTGTTTGATCTTAAACAATGCTGTCATGTGTAAATCAATATCATTCCTATCAACTCAATCCTGTTAGCTTTTGGTTATCACTTTGTTTGTTTGACAATTGATTTATACAGTGCAGGAAATTACATTTTTGTGCAAAAGCATCTGTTTTCTAAAAAAATAAGACAACTCCGACACAAAAACAATTAACTTGAAGTTGCAGCATGCAAGTAAAAAATCAGAGCAATAATTTTTTAGTGAGCTGGTTTATGTTGGTGTCTGCTTACATTTTAATAGCTGGAGGGTTATGCAAAGTTGCGATTGATTTGGTAGGAGATGCTGCAACAGAACCTCGTCCTGATGGAGTTTTTGATAATCCTCTTATTTCCAAAGCTGGGTCTGCACTGTTTCCGAAACTTAATTCTTTGCTATTTTCATCTATCGTTTCATCTTCTAGAGGTTGGGGTGTAAAGAGTTGCTTTTGTGGAGTTACATTAGAGTGGAGAGGCTGCATTCCATCAACATCTTTGGTGGCAGCATCCACTCTAGGAGTAGGAGTGGTGTTAGCTGATGCCTCGATGTCTCGCTTAGATTTCTGAAACTGAGACCAGATGACGTCTTAGCATTGACTCACAATTGGCTGCACTCCTTTCCAAACAAACATACAAATTATTTTGAGTAGCAACTTACCGTGTCATTTGCTGCCGATTCAGAGTCACTGAGATCAGTCCCGCTGCCTCTATCCTCATATATCCCCAGCTCTATCTCCTCTCCATCATTGTTAGCTTGCGGAGAGGTCATTGTTTGCCTTTCATCACTCGTCGAACTTGAGTATAAACCTTTCTTGTAGCTACTTATCACCCGTTACTAAACACCTACTTGTAAACTTTGTCAAATTTTAAGCAAAAAGAATAAAGCAACATTTGTTGAGGGTTTTCAATGACGCCCGCAGTAGATCAACACGTTACAAAAGGTTCTCAAGCTAACTTGTTGTTAATTACATTGCCTTAACTAATGAATTTAAACAATTGCTACACCACTGGGAGTAAGTTTATATAAATCAAAGAAAACATTTGTTTTGTTTGGCTTTGCTTATTTAACTAAAGTTTTTTTCATTTAGAAATAATGAAGTGAGAGGTTTTAGTATGATGAAAGAAACTGCTCGCCCTCCAATGAATGACTCAATTATTCGCTATTTGTTTGTACTGTTGACAAATCAATGCGTGATCTAATTGATTTTGGTTCGCAAGCAGTTCAGCTACATATTTACAATTTATGTAGTATACACAACATTATAGGGTGTAGCAGTAAAATTTTGTGTATATAAATGCACGTCAGTCATACAGTTTTTGTAATGCCATTTCTAGAAAATGCAACTGTGATAACTTTTTTTAATTAGCATTATATGCCGATATAATAATGAAACTTGCAGAAGGCATTACACGCCGGAATAAACAATATTAAATAACGATAGAAAACTTACAATGAATCAATTCTGACGAGTGGCGCAAGAAAAGCTGTAAAAACTAATTATAATTCAAGACTGTCTCATACTAATTGAGATTGCTTATTGGCAAAAGAGCATTAAGTAAATAGCAATTACAGTAAGAGAGCACAATTACTAAAAAGTAGAAAAGCACAACTCCAAAGCCAGCAAACAAATAAAGGCATATTTTGAGGTGTGCCAAGCAAGAAGGATACAGCAAAAGGTTGGTTATGAGTACTTTCTGTTGTAGGGATATTGTAAAAGGCTAATTCTTTTTGACTTATAGCAAAATCTACTCTGGTTAGATAGCTGAAAAACTCTCACTAAACTCACTAAACTGTAAACTCACTAAAATTTTACATAGTTAATTCTTTGGTGTTTTGTCTCTAGCCAAAATCCCGACACAAAAATTAATTCATAAAACTTCCAATTATTGTCGAAAAATTTGAACAGTGTACATATTTTTTTGTAAAAACAGATAATATTTCTCTTTTGACCTCTTTAGCCTCATCAGCCAATCATAGACTGGGAAGTGGGCAAAGATTGAAGTATTCTACAGTTTAAGGAATATTTTATTAAAAAAATTACACGTTACAACATACACCCGGAAACTCTGTACCACTGGGCTTTGGTCGATTAGTTAATGAAAGTTATACCAAGTTAGAAAATCCGATCACGTCTCAACACTGTAGTTTGTTTGAAAATGACCGTTAACAAAGTCATTAGCTAATGTTCGTCTTTCTCAATTTTTTTAAAGTAAATCGGGTCTCCCTAAAAATATTTATAAGTGTCAGGTAAATTGCAGTTATTTCATCGAAACTGTGTAAATGATGCTGATGGTACATCTGGATTTATATAACAATGCTTGGTAAATAGACAAAACAATTACATTATTTATTATAAGGAAAGAAGCTGTCCTTGCGCTATACGCTAGAGCTGGGTATACCCTTATAGGAGCAGGTCACAACCGAGAGGTAAAAGCTTAAGATTTACAGAAGAAGTTTAACAAATGAATGTTAGCATTTTTGTAACGAGCCTATACGTTACCAGCTGTACGAAGAATGTACTTTAGCAATACAGTTTTGATACACCTTAGTATAGGTATCTGTCCAATTGACAAACTAAGATACTAGAGTGAGCTGCTACAGGTAACAGTAGCCTGAGAAAGTTGAAGCTGCAAGGAAAGGAATTACCAAGTCTATGAGCTTAAGGGATGGGGAGCTTAAAATACAATTAACGCCTTGTAGTCTGTGAAATTACAGCAGTAGCAAATATAAAGGACCAAGCAATTGTTGCATTCTGTACTGTACTTTACATGCATAATATCACTATTTTATCTATGGAGTTGTCTGAACTTTGTATGAGCTTTAAATGCGTAGACCTGATAGATAAGGTCAAAGTAAACTAAGAGGTTTATTTGACCTCAACAATGTTATCTACGCTACGCTTAACTCGCTACAAATAAGCAATCATACAAACGCTCTACTCATCAATGCATAAGTAGCTCATTGCACTAGTACACACTTGACTAGTAGCCTGTCATAGCAGCTGCAAGTGTCGCTGATAACTAGCAAGCATTGTGTATGGCTGTTTAGATATATATATATTTATAAGGTAAGGGCAGGTGCTATCAATCATTCATACTACTAAATAAATATTAACAGGGGTAGAGAGCTTAGTCAAAATAAGCTAGTAATAAACTAGAGCTGCAAAATTTTCAAAAAACATCATAACAACTCACGCCATGCAAAAACTAGTAAATTTTCGATTACAGGAATATTGTAAGCTGAAGTGATGCTGTTGCTTGGACTGGAGGTACCACTCTGGGTGGCTTTAATAGCAGTTGCCATGCCTCTACTTTACTGGTTGGTTTTGAGCTGATTTTATTATGCAAGTGACTTAGCCTTTTCTCTAGTTTTTCCTATTTGGACGAAAACAAATCAGATAGCATTTTACTAAATAAATTTGTACTATAGTGTCTCAAATGTAATGTCATTCTTCAGGTATGGTACGTCTACCCACGGAGTATTCAAGAAGATGGGAGTACCAAGTTTGACACCTCTTCCTTTTCTTGGCAATCTGACCACCCAGATGACCATGGTAAAAAGAATATTTAACAGACTTTTTAAAAACAATTTTATGAAGAGTCTGACATGCAAAGAACTGTGGTCAACAGTATTCATTGACTTGAACAATAAGAAGTATTTTTGTGATATTACATCATTTATTTGTTTACTTATTATCATTAAAGACTCGTACTTACCTGCTTCTGTTGCCATAACAGCCTAAATTATTGTCGGTTTGTTTCAGCCATTTCATGAGTATTCTTTGTTGCTGAAAGCAAAACTGCCTGGCAAGACCTATGGGTGAGTAAAACAACCTTTTGATGATACTCATTAAGACTGACTTGCAGTTTTTTAACACCCTTTTTTATGGTACGAAACCTACTCCTACCCCTCTTCTTCAAAATCATCACTTTTCATACATTGCTTCTTTGTATTTGCCCTTTGTGTACATGACCTTTATGTATATGACTTTTGTGTACATGACCTTGTGTACATGACCTTGTGCACTTGACCTTTGTTTACTTGAACTTTGTGTACTTGACATTTTCGAATTTGATCTGTGTGTACATGACCTTTATGTACTTGACCTTTGGGTACTTGACCTTTGTGTACTTGACCTTTGTGTACTTGACTTTTGTATACTTGAACTTTGTTTACTTGACCTTTGTGTACTTGACATTTTTGAATTTGATCTGTGTGTACATGACCTTTATGTACTTGACCTTTGTTTACTTGACCTTTGTGTACTTGACATTTTCGAATTTGATCTGTGTGTACATGACCTTTATGTACTTGATCTTTGGGTACTTGACCTTTGTGTACTTGACCTTTGTGTACTTGACCTTCGTTTACTTGACCTTTGTGTACATGACCTTTGTGTATATGACTTTTGTGTACATGACCTTTGTGTATATGACTTTTGTGTACATGGCCTTGTGTACATGACCTTGTGTACTTGACCTTTGTTTACTTGACCTTTGTGTACATGACCTTTGTGTATATGACTTTTGTGTACATGGCCTTGTGTACATGACCTTGTGTACTTGACCTTTGCTTACTTGACCTTTGTTTACTTAACCTTTGTGTACTTGACATTTTCGAATTTGATCTGTGTGTACATGACCTTTATGTATTTGACCTTTGTTTACTTGACCTTTGTGTACTTGACATTTTCGAATTCGATCTGTGTGTACATGACGTTTATGTACTTGACCTTTGTGTACTTGACCTTTGTGTACTTGACCTTTGTGTACTTGAATTTTGTGTACTTGAACTTTTTGTACTTGACCTGGGTGTGCATAATCTTTGTGGGCATAAGCTTTGTGTACTTGACTTTTGTGTACTTGACCTTTGTGTACTTGACCTTTGTGTACTTAAACTTTGTGTACTTGACCTTTGTGTACTTGACCTTTGTGTACTTGACCTTTGTGTACATGACCTTTGTGTACATGACCTTTGTGTACTTGACCTTTTTGTACATGACCTTTGTGTACATGACCTTTGTGTACATGACCTTTGTGCACTTGACCTTTGTGTACATGACTTTTGTGTACATGACATTTGTGTACATGACCTTTGTGTACTTGAACTCCATTTACAAAAGGTTTAAAAAAATCTGATAAGGTATTTAGGCAAGTACAAATCTCTGTGGTTTAAACTTTTATTCATTTTAAAAATTCCAAAAAAATTATTTTTTTCAGAAGAATTTGAGAAAAAAAAATGAAGAGTACTTTCAAATATGTGTGTACAGACCATATAGGTCAGTTTGACATTTAGTCAACACTTTTAAATTTTGAAATAATTAGCCATTGCCAATGCAATTTGTAGTGAAGCATGTCGTCCATTATAACTTCAATAGAACATAACAAACTTTTAACAAACACGGCATATGTTGACACCATGCTAATCAACTTATTAGCTGGCCATTAGCACCTGGCTATAGCTCTCTGTCTCCTTCCACAGATGCCTTCTGGGTTGGGGGTTGCACCAGATAGCTTCTAGAAAAGTTGGCTATCAACTTCTCACCACTTGGGGTCCTGCTGTTCAAACACAGAAGTTAGTGTTTCAGTGTAACCAACATTTTACTTTGCTTCATAATCTCCATTAGTACAGATGAAGTACTGCATACAAGAGTGAAAGCCCTAATTAGTGTATAATCTAATAACATCACAACGTACAAAAGCATTAAATGGAAACAATATCTATGGTATAAACAAGTACTCAATAAATAACCTACCTAGTGGCAATTGGCGGAGTCTCTAGTGAATATATCCCCGACTAGCTCCTGGCATGGTTTAGGCTTTAACTGTTAATCTAGATCTTTCTATGGCTTTTGTTACTACACTTCCTCACACCAGATGATTACTTAGATTGGGCTTGCGTGATTTAGAAACTTTTCTTTCTATTTTTTACTCCTGGGCTATGACAGCCATCATGATGACTATCCGGCATGTGCCCCGGGGTCAAGACACCCGGTCATTCTCGGTGCCGAGCTAATAACAAATATTAATTTACTCTACTATGATGCTGAGCACTTACAAGGAACCTGCCTGACAGATATTATCAGCCAGGGGCACCTCTGGAGGTGAACACAAGTCTATTCAGGCTAAAACTGTCTACTCTTCAGAATTAGGTCAACTATCATGACCTGTTGGGTACTGTAAATAAACAATTCACTCAAAACAGTTCCATAAACTGAATGAACATTGAAAACTTGATTTGAGTAATTAACAATCTTTGATCACTAATTTAGCTGTTTTTAAACTTAACTAGTGTATTGTTTGACTTAAGGCTTCGTACCAACATTAAAAAAAGGTCAAGGGTTTAGTCACAATCACCTTATCATTGGTCAACCCAAGGAGGTTATTCTAGTCAGAAGAGATATGAGGGAGTTTGCATTGGTATAGTAGGCATGCTTCATAGCAATGATTTTTGTTTGGAGGCTATTTCATGAAGCACCTTTTCTCACTGTCAAAATTATTGACAATAATTCTTTCGAAATAAATTTTCAACACCGCTGAAAAAGCATTGTTATAATTTGTACCTTTGAAAATACAAAAAAATTTTGTTTCACATTTGATAATTGTTTTGTATTGTTTGTTTTTGCAGAAGTTTTCAAGGCCGCACACCAATCCTTGCAGTTGCTGACGTAGATATGATGAAACAAATAACCATCAAAGACTTCAGCAGTTTCACAAATCATCAAGACTTTATCAAAGAAAAAAGTTTGTTCACCAGAAATGTTGGATTCATCAAAGACGCTCATTGGAAGCATATCAGATCTATACTCTCACCGAACTTTACATCGGGAAAACTTAAATCGGTGAGAAAGCAATTTGGCTCAATTACGGCAATATGTTGCTCAAGTTCTGCGCACAAATAAGTAAGAATTAGATTGATCGTAAAAATTTAGATTATTTTTTGGGAGTTTAGTTTTTAAACTGTATTGATTACGCTACATACTGGTGACTACTAGTAGTAATGTAGAAGCAGCTCTCCGGCATGGAGTCTAAGGACAAGGTTCTCCTGGTTCCAAGTGCCTTTCAAACTATATTGATTATGCTACATACTTGTGACTATTTCTAAACATTTAAAAATCTGCCTTGTTTTCCGGCTGTCTTGCATTGAACAATAAAATTGACTTGCTTGTTTTAGATGTACCCACAAGTCAGTGTTTGTGCTGACAAGCTGCTCGCTCATGTGAAATCTAAAGCTTCTGCACCAGTCGACATAAAAAAGTAAGTGAGACATGAGAAAACTGGAATTTTTAAAATCGCGCTATTTCTATCAAAACCTACTGCAACTTACCTCTTGGATGAACTATGCCATTGAAACCAAGTCGGTTTAATTGCATTTGATGTCATCTATGAGACAAACTTTAAAAAAGAGTCATGAGTTGCAAACATAAAAGATACGTAACAATGCAATACTAAACTGTGTGGTCTAGTGGTTAAAGTGCTCGCACTTCAATCCTGGATCTGGGGTTCGATTCCCAGCACGGTTATCTGTGAGCAAGATATTTGGCTTCCTATATGCTCTGCCTGGTCGGATATGGGCATAAAAATAACGTGGTCCCTAGTTTGATTGCACTCTCCATAATAACTATGGAGTCATGCTAGTAAAAGATCCCCCTCTGCTTTTTCGGAAGAGTAGCCGGTGTAACGGCGGGCATGGGTATAGGGTGCTGCTCACACAAGCTCCAAGCTTATGAGACCCGTCTTTACGGTTGCCCACGAGGCACAGCTCAAAAACAAACAAACAAACAAACAAACTACAGCTTGTTTTTTTAGGTTCATGGAAGGATACACAATGGATGTTATAGCATCAGCTGCGTTTGGGATGGATATTGATGCACAAAGCTCGACAGATCACCCATTTGTACTCCATGCTCGACCATTCGTTGGAGTTCCAAACAAAAGATCCAAAATTAAACTAGGCTTTGTTCTCCTCAGTCTCTGTAAGCTGTCAGTCGTTGTCAATTAAAAATGTTCAGCTGCTTAAGCAATAACTTACTAGTTTTTTTAATTTGAAATATTAAAAAACTACTAAAATCATGAATTGTAAAGTAAATATTATAAAACAATTGAGACTATCAGATTGTCGGTTAAATATTCTTTATACGTTTGTACAATAATTGAATGTACATGTCTTTCTCTCATAAAATACACGACAATCTGGTTATGTTTGACCAGTTTGCATGAACGAGTTTGCTCATTGACATCGTTTTTATAGCCAGGTTCTCAATTTGGTTTTTTGTTGATTTTATTTAAATTGCAAAAAAACGATTCCAAAAACTTTCACCAGACTTTGGCATAGAGAAGCTAAATAATAATTTGAAACTAAGCTAAACTGCCGGCTTTGTAAAACTGGTGCTGATATGACAATTATTGGTCTTGTTGTCGTAAGAAATATTTGAAAGTTCTAAATTGCTTCTTAACAGCTTTCATGTAAACGTAATTAAATTGAAAGTTTTAATGAAGAATCAAGGATAATAACTGTGGAATGAACCCAAAATTTTATTCATTTCTCAGTTTGAAAAAAATAGAACAATTGATAACATGAAGTTTTAAAAAAAAGCTTCAATAATTTTTAAGATTCTTACATCATTTCAGAACCGATAGATGCCTTCCCACCATCAAATTGTTTAACTGATGGAATAAAACAAATACATTTGCGGAAAAATTTGAAAGGAGTAGATTATTATAGTTCCCTAAACATGAGCTTTCTGTTGCTAGAAAAACTTTATGATTATTAAGGTGTGAGTAAGGTGACAAATGCAAGAAATTCATGCTTGAATGGAATGCCTAATAGGTGCAATTGTTATTGTGTGTCACTGGGACAAGCATTATTGTTGTAAAGCTTTAGGTTTGAGCCCTAAACAGGTGATGGGTGTTTTTATGTTAGTTATTAAAATTTTCGAAGCCACGAAATCATTTATCATGTTTGGAACTAATGGCCAAAATCTCCATAAAACATTTCATTTTCGTTTTAGAATTACAATTATTTGACCATAATTTTTTGTTGTTTATGCCATAGTAATAATTGATACTTGTCAACTTTATCTGATAATAAAAAAAACTCACCGCTTTTTATTAAGTTGGTATTCTAAGTGGCTGTTTCTCACAGCTTCCAGTTATTTTTTAAAAATCAACATGACCATTTGCTTGTAGTTATCATGCCAAAAGCTTTACAAAAGTTTCTTGGACTGTTCATGGACATGTCTTTTGTGGAGCAAGACAGTCTAGACTACTTTGAGAACATAATCGACCAGATCTTCTCTCAAACTCAAAGCCAACAAACGGTGAGGTTACCATGGAAATTTATTTTCGATTTTGTAATTTCGGAATCTAAATTTTTCTTGAATGGAAATCTTTCCTCGCCATAGAGTTATCTGAGTGCAATTTTTTTAAAAAATAATTCGCATTTGGAATCATCCTATCCATACACATGGAACAAATTGGCACCAAACAATGCTGAGCAAATCCAAACAAAGATGAGACAAATTATAAGTATAAGCGAGCCCAAAAAGTTCCTCTACAATTTTTGTATGTTTTAGGAAAGGAAAAATTTCATATCAATTTGTGCAGAGAAGCTGGTTGATGAGAAAAGTCCAGAAGCAGAAGCTGTGACATCTCCAGATGGTTTGGTTTGGTCTAGCAAAGGTAAACCCACCATTATTTGGTACGGCACAAATAAAGTTTAGTTCATTAAAATAAATTTGGTTCAAGAAAATACTTTAAAAGCTTTGTTTGAGAACCCACGTTAGCCTTTTTATTACGGAAATAATCATATTGACAAAGATTTTTAGGAAGGCGTAAGATGAATGTTTGCGTAGCCTGGTAGTTTTTTGAATGCCGTGGTGAAAGCTAAAAAATGTTTTGGCAGTTATTGTACTCGGTTTTATGAAGCTTAGGGTGGTAACTGGACTATGTTGTCGAAAATATGATTCAGTCAGCATTGTTTATCATGTTGTCACTACTTTTATTGCTTACTCAATATAAAAAAATTCAAATAAATCGATATAGTGTAATAGTATACACTATTACTGATGTATTGTTAGAAAGTTGTATTATATGATATCTGTTGCCTGTTGTTAATTATTAGGGGCTTTATTATCTATTTTTTTTTATTAATTGTTTAAAATTTTCAGTTTATGGTTATTTTGCTAGCCCTTGTGATAAACAGTGTAATATGTATTGGTGTATAGCTTTACATATTTAATAACAATCAATAATTGTGTTATATATGTAGTGATATTGCTAAATATGTAAAATATTTATTAAAAAGTAATAATTACATCACGGAAATAATAAATGTTGTGGGGGACACGCTTTCCCTGCAATGTGATGGTAGCCAATCGCTTTGTTACACTCCACTGACTCCAGTCATGCATTCAAGCATTGAATCCAGCTCATTATAACTTGATCTAATCCTCACATTGGAGGCATTACCGTTGCATAGTAGCTGAAATCACCCTTCAATAAAGGAGTTGTGACAAAATCTTATGAAGCCAACTTTAGGTGACTATGCAATAAAAAGTGGTTTTGGAGTTGTCCTCTACATGATGCTGATAATGGTTTTCACCCAAAACATACTCATTCATTTGTATTTTTTTAATACAGAAAAAACATACACGAAGGTGATAAAATTGCGTTGCGTAACTTTAGCTAGTTGGAGTTGAAAGCAGCTTTTTAAAAATAATGACATTCCCTAAAAGTTGAGAGGAACGTAAACTTGGATTTTGCAGAAGTTTTTGGTGCAGTGTGCATAACTTTGTTTTTGTTAATTATGATACATTATTACTCTGATATAAAAAACCAAGCTCCATTTTAAAGCACCTTACTTTTTAACTAATATAAAGTTTTTTTTGTAAATGTTTTGTGTAAATTTTCAAAACTCTGGTAATTATATTCGAATCACTAAATATTTAGAGAAAAATTGCAAGTTTTACGTCGTATTAAAAAGCTAACTTGTGTTTCTTAATGCCGAATTGGTTGGAGTATACAGCACTATCTGATAAATTTCTTGGTTCAAAGGTGGAACAACTCCAAAATCAGGTCACATCATGTTTATGAGACTCACTACTCTCAACATCAGCTCTGACTATATTCTTTGTTTCTGTTTCAGGCTTGACAAGAGATGATATAATTGCCAATTCATTTATATTCTTTTCTGCTGGATACGAAACCACTGCATCATCTCTTCAGTTCTTTTTCTACAACATGGCCTTGAACCCAGATGTACAGGAGAAGGTTGGTTAGCGAATTAATGAATTAGTTTTGTATCGTAGTTATGTTGTTTGGTTTTTAGCTCGTATTTGTGGAATGATATATTGTATTACCAAAATGTTATATTATATTAATATAATGTTATATTATAGCTATATACTGTTATGTCATAGCTGTATATTGTTATATTGTAGTTATACCATGTTATACAAGAAGTAGAGATAGAAAAAGAAGAGATAACGTATGAGCAACTAAAAAATATTGACTACATGGAATGGTGCATCAATGAAAACCTCAGAATTTTCCCACCAGCTGCCAGGTATGGTGTATACATATCTATTGCCAGGTATGGTATATATATATATTGCCAGATATGGTATATATATATTGCCAGGTAGAGTAAGTATATCTAGTGCCAGGTATGGTATATATATCTAGTGCCAGGTATGGTATATATATATATATATATATCTATTGCCAGGTATCGTATATACATATTTAGTGCCAGGTCTGGTAAATATATCTATTGCCAGGTTTGGTCACGAAACTTTAGATTCTCAAATAACTTGTCAATCACCTTACATTTTTTATGTTACAGAGTTGACAGGGTGGCAAACCAGGAGACAACAGTCGATCGAGTCACCATACCAAAAGGAATGATTGTGGATGTGATGATATATTTGATACATCATGACCCTGAATACTGGCCTGATCCTGAGAAATATGATCCTGAAAGGTTAATAGAAAAACTCTTTGCCTGCGTTGTCTTTTCCCTTTGCATACTGAAACTGGGTTTTCCAATTTTGATCATAAAGTATGTTTTGATTTGTCTCCTGTTTTGTAAAAGTTTTTATTTTTGTTTCAATTTTCTTTATTCAAATCAAACTTGGTCACACATGATCCACTAATGCATACACATTATTTTGCAGATTCTCTCCAGAGAATATGACTGAGACACAAAGGAATGCATTTATTCCCTTTGGATCTGGTAACAGAAGTTGTATAGCCAGTAGGTTGGCTCTGCTAGAACTTAGAGTTGCTGTTTTTAAGATGATAAAAGCTTTCCAGTTTAAGAAAGCTCCTGATACACCTGAGAAGGTGAGTGAAACTTGTTAGTGGAGAGAAGGTTAGTAAAATTGCTCTTTAATTTGGAACAAACCATAATTTTACAGCTTTTTTCGACTAGATAAGTTTCAAATATTGTAAAACATTTCCATTTTTACAGTTTCTTTATGTAACTAAATATTCCAAACAATTATTTACTAAACTGTAGGAAGATATCAAGTTTGCCAGTGGACTCGGTTTAATGACTCCGGCTGAGCCCATAAAACTAGTTCTGGTGCCGAGAGATTGACATGCAGGCTTTTCCCTCTCATTGATAGATCAAAGGAGTTGGTGTACCAAATATATACCATCTAGTGCTAACATACTAAAATATGTGCTTATAAGTATTCATAGCTATGATCATGGTAAATAACTAACTATTTTTTTTAAAGACTCTATTAACATACAATGTTGAAATAAAGTCGAAAAAAAACTTATTAGGAGTAAAATAAGAAACCATTAAAAACTTTCATATGTTTTTTAAACTTACATTTCAAGAAATAATTTGGAAAAATTATTTTCATATTTCAGCTGCAACTTATTTTTTATTGTAGAATTTTTCGATGATAGAATATATATTTATTTTACAAGTGTAGCTGAATTATCTTAAGCAATGATAGCCATTTTTCTGGTGAGAGCATTTGTTGGCTTATCTTTATCCTAGATGTATGTTGCTTAATTTTGTTTAGATTGGCTAAATATAGAGTTCATTACTTAGCAAACAACTTCTTGCAGTATAATAACAACTTGAAATAATTTCAGCCTACGTTTGTAAACAAAAATTTACGAAGCGAATATTAGGTGCACTTTTGAGATCTTACATAACTGAGCATTGATCAGAAACTAATGAAAGTTTTGGAAATGCAACAATAGATGGGACAGCATGTTCTTAGAGTAATATCATTGTAATGTAGAGGAGGAAAGTTTTTATTATTTGCCACTTCTAATTTATTATTATTCACAATTGAATTCTGAGTCACATGCTTAATAATTGTACTTGAATAAAGTTTTACTAAAGCCACTGTCATTCTGTTGAAAAGTTTTGCACCTTTGTTTTGTTTGTTCATTAGTTTCCAATGGGTTAAATTTCCTGAGCTATATATTTTTAAAAACGTCCCAATTAGTCCCTCTGTTTGGCGTGATTTTTAACAACAAAAAACTGTTGTGGAGTTGTGCTACCCTTAGCACCTTTTAGAGTATATAACGAAGTGTTTATAATGCCTCCAAAAGCAGAGTTACAAATATTGTGAAATAGAAGTCGTCGTATACATTTCTCATGCAAAGACTTTTAAAAGTATTTAACAACAGCAATAAACTTGAAGTAGTTTGACTGAGAAAACAAGTTGAGCATGATGTAATAAAATCATGTTTTAGATTTTAGAATTATTGAAAATAATATTGGCTAACCCATCATCATCTTTAGTATTTTGTGACACGAAGAGCAGACAACTACAAACTCGTTCTACTTCCAATAACACTGTTCATAAAAAAACCAAATGCGTTGAAACTCAAGGATTTCCATAAAGCAGCTCACTCATTAAGAAATAAAATCTGCAACTGAACACAAAACTGACAAGGTTAGCCAGCAATACATAATAAATCTATCATCATTACTTCCTGTTGGTACATCACAATAGAACTACTTGTTTGCTCACCTTGTATAGTAACTATAATGTGACTTTCACTTTATCAAACACTCGTCGGCACTGAAGAGTTAACTTCTGACAAGTTTTTGCCTTATTTATTTGGGGGGGGGGGGGGGAGGGGAGGGTGGGGTGGGGCAGGGAGAGAAAGAGTTTCCTACACTTACTTGATTCAACTACATCATGTTTATAACTGATGCTCTGTTCCATTTTTGAAAATATACTTTTTTATTTTGTCCAAACAAACGGTCTAAACTACCCTTACCGCCAATATGTGCACCAATAGCAAAATCACAAAACTTTTTTTGCTGTGTGTATTATAAAGAGACAGAAATGACTCTAACTTTGGTTTTAAGCATTAAGGAATTTTTGACATATTTTTGTCCAAGGCTTTCCTATACATCCATGCCAAGATATCTGAGGATGCCAACTAAGAAAAAAGGGTGGATGCAAAAGGGGAGGAGATTTTTTAACACAGCAGACGACTTCCTTCTTATTCTGCCGTTGCAGTGGAATACTTGCACAATTTAGGGTGGTTATCTCCTATCATATAAAGGCTGAGCAAGAGTTTTTGAGTAGGTATATCAGTTTGGAAATAAATACTTAGGATGCTTGTGTGTTGTTTGCTGTAAGGGGGAGAGACAGTTCTCTGTTGCACTCAACCAGTAAAACCTGTACTACATGGCACAATTCATGCAGTGAGTTCTGTTTGTTCTTTTGTTGTTTTCGTCAGCATAAAAAGTGTGTAGATCACTTACAGTGTGCAAAAACTCCTCTTTATTTGGCAGCTTTTTGTGCTAATTTTTGCAGTTTCAGTTGTGTGAGTCATTGCAAGCCATGGGTGATGTATTACAGGATTTCTGACAGAGCCCTATTGGGTGTGTCAAAGTTTAAGTGCCAGATCCGTACCGGATATAGACTGTAATTGCGACTTCACAATGGAGTTGTGATACATCAGGGGCTGCAGTTTGTGTATGTATTGGAAACACGGCACATTTTTCATGCGAATTTACGCAGTTTTTTGTCTAACAATAACACAACTCAACACTGTTTTGACAAGTTACAATATGCATACCGGATACTGCATAAAATTCTACTACTATGGCTAATGACCTTGTAGGGGTCACGGGTCATAGCTACTCCCATGAATGGTTACATTCCAGTTGTATGAAAGTTATATTACAAGGGTGCAGTTGGCAATCTTGTTATACTTCATCCATGTTGCAGACGTCAAAGACAGAGATAATAAATTGGTTGAGGAAAGTTGTTAGCGAATCTAAGACAATTGGGATCCATTTCTATGCGGTTATTTGAGACGCTGTTTGGGTCGTATAGCTTTGCGTACAATTGCAGCTTGTCTATGCCAGTTATTATTGATTAGATTAGTTTGTATAAAAGGGTATTTGAGTGTCATTCACTAGGCCTGTGAATCAAGTGTGTTTGTGCAATTCATAAGCATGCACGCCTACTCATACATTAGTAGCTGAAATAGTCTCGTGATCATGATGCAACTAACATCATGAGACTCGGAAGCGGAAGGTCTTCGCAATGATTGGCTAGATCAGAGGTAAGGTAACTTTTTTAAATGGTGTGAGGTGCTACTTGGCAACAGCATTCAAATAAACTTGCTGAAAGGAGCTTCAGCTGTGCTACAATTCAGTCTAGTAGTTAACTTTGTTGTAGAAGTTTTGGTAACAATCTCGATGTTGTTATTTGGGCTGGAAGTGCCACTGTGGGTGGCATTACTGGCTGTTGCCATTCCTCTACTTTACTGGTGAGTATTTGCTACGAACTGATTTTGCTACTCAGAGAGATTTATATAAAGAATGTTCCCACTAGACAATATGTGGTAATACCTCATCAGTGACTGCTGCGTTGTTTGTAATACAATCTAATACCCTAGGTATGGAACGTCTACCCATGGAACATTCAAGAAGATGGGAGTTCCAAGTTTAACGCCGCTTCCTTTTCTAGGAAATATCGTTACACAGCTGACATTGGTATGTGTCTTTTACATGCTAAAACATTATCATCCTGTCTCTATGGTCAGGAACTGAAAAGTTTCGTATTGATTATGCGTAGTAAAAATGTAGAAAATACTTTTCAGAAATTGACTTGAAGTAACAATCACAAATAGACTTCTGCTTTTTCAGCCGCTGCACGAATATGGCCTGCTACTTCGTAAGAAACTTCCTGGCAAGTTATACGGGTTAGTTAAGTATTAAGCCCTGGTCACATGAGACCGAATCTCTGACGAAACTGTCAACGAAACTATTTTTTCAAGCCCAGCGAATTTGTTGCTGAGCAAACCGAGCGAATATTTCAGTTTCGTCGTGATCAAGCAATGCTAGGTTTCGGAAAATCTTCGGTTGCGATGCTTGCATGTGATTGGACTATTGGACCAGATAAGCTCATTAATAGGTTTATTTTCTATGTTCTGTTATTGGCTGGTCTCCAATGTCAGAGTCATTCACAACGAACGCATGGTTTCCATAGTAATAAAACATTTGTTTTTTGAATAAATAATTATTTATTATATTATATTCATAATGAGTTTTAAATAAATGAAAGATAATAATAATAATAAATTATAATCAAACAATTGGAATAGTACTGGCTGGTCAAACTTGGCTATTTATTAAAATAATCTATTCCAAACCTTGCTTCATTCTTCCATGCTTTCACATCACGCAGTGAAGTATGAGTAGGCCCGCGCACAAAACGCAATCCTCTGTCATTGGATAAAACTAGTGATCGCTAGGCGTAACGAACTAATTATAGTTCTCGTGTGACCTGCACAACGAAACTATTATCGTCGCACCTCGGCGATTTTCTAAAATAGTTTCGTTACAGTTTCGTTTATCGGTCTCGTGTGACCAGGGCATTACTAGATAGTTTACTTATTTGCATTGGAAGGTGTGTTTACTAACAGTTAGATGGCGTAGCTCTAGATCATTGGATTCCTACCTTAATGTGCCAACACTTAGGTTTTTGGGGTAAAGCTCAATCTTCCTTTATAGCTTTTGTGTACATGACCTTTGTGTACTTGACCTTTGTGTACTTGACCTTTGTTACTCACTGTTTGTGTAAATGACCTTTGTGTATTTGACCTCTGTGGGTTCACTTTTGTGTGCTTGAACTTTGTGTACTCAACCTTTGTGTACTTGACTTTGCGTACTTGATCTTTTTTATTGGAATTTTATTGTAATTGTAATTGAACTTATGCAATTAGCTAAATACTTGGAATTGATTTATTTTACAGAAGTTTTCAAGGTCGCAGGCCAACTTTGGGTGTAGCAGACATTGATGCTGTAAAGCAAATAACTATCAAAGACTTTGGCAGTTTTACCAACCGCTATGATGTACTTGAGGAGAAATCTGCTGTGACTACCAACTTAGCTGGCATCAAAGATGCGCACTGGAAGCATGTGCGCTCTACACTTACACCAAACTTCACTTCTGGCAAACTGAAACTGGTGAGATGTCATCAGTTTTTTATATTAAGCGAGTTTCAAAAGAGAGTGGTTACATTTCAAACCTGCCATATAATATTGTTGGTTGCAACTTGGTGAGTTTGCTTTTGCAGATGTATTCTCAGATCAACATTTGTGCCGATAAGTTAGTTGCTCATATGAAGTCAAAGTCTTCGGCTCCCCTGGATGTGAAAATGTAAGTAGAATGGATACTTTAGTTTTTTTGAATTCTTTTGACAAAACACCTACAAACAAAAGTATAAATTTACAAGCTTTTCTTTGGATTGCCATAGTTTTTTGCAAGCTGTTTGCTTTTAACTTGGGCTCACATTCCTTCATGAGAAGGTCAAAATATATTAGTTTATCACTCTTGGTCAGTAATTATAATAAAAAAGATGGGGTAGGTATTAAAAGCTTACAAATTGGCACAACTTCAAAATTTGAATTTACTAACAAAATCGTTATTGATATAAGCATTCAGTGGCCAAAATTATGGACTTTTCTTTCCTAAGCTTAATGGAAGTAAAAGAATATTGAATCGACTGTTTCTTACCCTCAACAAAAACAATTTTTGTGATAAGGCATTAGCAGAAGCACTGAATAACATTAGACATGAAGAGAATAAATTACTTAATAGAGAAAAATAGATCAGAATAACAAAAAACATCGCGTGAAGTGTTTTTGAGGAATGTTGGTAAAAGTAGGACATGTTAAAGTGGTTCCACAATTTCATTTTTATTGATTGACTGCATTTTTTTCGCGTTGTCGAGCCACTAAAATATGTAAAAATGGTGTTCCCAACAATTTGTTTTGCATATCTAAAGACAAAATTTTATTTATTTTTTTTAATGCCTAATAAAAACAATTCATTTTAAAACAAAATCTTCTTCACAGGACATGCATAATGTGGAAGTTTGAATTGTTTGTAGAATTTTAATACTGCCACAAACCTTGGGTTGGCAAAAACAGAACATTGCTAAAAATAATGATTGTGTTAAAATGACTTAAATACAATTCAATAGAAAAAACATGATTCTGAGAACCATAAATAAAAAACTTTTGACTTCATGCTTCTGTGATAATGAGAACTAAGTCATTCTAACTATTCAAAAGCACTTGGGATAAAAATCCTTATTTTTTTGCAGTTACGTAGAAGGGTACACAATGGATATAATAGCATCCTTTGCATTTGGAATGGATATCGATGCACAAAGCTCTACAGATCATCTGTTTGTACGACATGCTAAAACTTTCTTTGGCGTACCCATCAAACGATCTAAGCTGAAACAAAACTTCATTCTATTCAGCATTTGTAAGTTTTTATTTTAGTTTGTGAAAAGCTTCTGTAGTTATTGGAAAGAAAAAAATTGCTTAGCATGTTGGCTGCTTTTATTCATTCTGTTGAACCATCTATCGAACTAATTATTTTTATTGCTATAACATTTTTGGACCATAACTCGGGATTGGAAAAAAATGGCTTTTCAGTAATTGTTACTCTGAAATAATTTTGACGTTTCCAAATTTGAATTAAAGTTGACCAAAAATGAAACTAACAAGTCGTTGAAAACTAAGTAATTATTTTTATATTGTGAAGCTGGGAAGTGATATTTTAGTTTGAAGTAATCCTAGTTACTGATCGTTAGACTAATTAGGTCATTTGGTTTCACACCAATGGCATGAACAGCAGCTGGTTATATCCAGTTTTTACCTATATCCACCATAATTTCCTATCCTAACAATTGTCTTAAGATGTCTATTAAATGGGTTTTCTTGAATGATAGATGTTTTTTTAAATGAGACACTGATGGTGAAACAAAAATAGGAGTAAATGGACGTAAAGAACATTAGAAAAAAGGTTGAGCTTAAAACAGTGAGGCATAGAGTTGAATAAAAAATGAAAGTATAGATATGAATATCCATACAACCTAAATGACTGCTTGAGTTTTTCAAACTGAAACTAACAGCGTCCACTCAATTTAATTTGGAGTCATATGCTATCATGAGTGTTTTGATTTCAGTTTTGATGCCTGGGCCGCTACAAAGATTTCTTGGATTGTTCACGGACATGTCTTTGGTGGAGAAGGAAAGCTTGGACTACTTTGAAGCCATAACTGACCAAATCTTTGCTCAAACTCAAGACCAGCAACTGGTAAAATACTTTGTACAGCATATCGATTACATACAGCCTAACTTCTACAACGTTTTGTGCCGAATATCAAAACATTTTCAAGTTAATCTCTTGCCACAAGAAAGATTTTTTAGGTGTTGTTTCTATTTATTTATAGAACAAGTTTCCAAAACAATTTATGTTACAGGAAAGGAAGAACTTTATATCCATCTGTGCAGACAAACTGGTAGATGAGAAATCACCAGAAGCGGAAGCTAAAACATCATCAGATGGTTTGGTCTGGTCTAGTAAAGGTAAGGGAACTTTTAGCGAGAAAATCAGTCCCGGACCAGAAGAGAGTTTGAAATGCAGTTTCGAAATAATGATGCAAAATAGAATTTATTTATTTACTATAACTTTCTGTTGTTGGTTCTTGAGTCTTGGCAAAAATTTCAGTTTCATCATATAGTTTGATTCAAAGCTACCTCGATGAATGCATCCAGCCTTTTACACATAACTCGCTACATTTCAAAAGTATATAGTTGGCTCGAGCAAAAACACCTATGAAAAACTTTTAATACTATATAGGCTGTGATTTAAAACATAGGAGTTTCGACATTTACTTTTTAAAAATTATTTGTATCTGTTCAAGTAATTGATCAACATGATTTGTAGGTTTAACTCGGAATGACATCATCGCTAACTCATTCATATTCTTTGTCGCTGGATATGAAACCACTGCATCATCTCTTCAGTTCTTTTTCTACAACATGGCCTTGAACCCAGATGTACAGGAGAAGGTTGGTTTATAAATTTCCTGAGTATTATACCACAATCGTGTCAAGTTTTATTACAGCTGTACAATGTTGTATGTCAGTTATATAATGGTTGAATAAATTGACTAGTTGTGTTACTCATTGCTAGCAACAAAAACGTCTTCACTTTGACGTTTACGCCTTCTCTTGCTTGCTGCTCAATTGTCTCTTTGGTCCCTCCCTGTTCCATTTCCACCATTTATTCACCTTGCTGCCCACCCCTCCTGGAGTTCTTTCTGCTCTGTTGCTCCCCTGATTCATTTTTTCTTGACAGCTGCTTTTACCCAATTTTTCCATTACTTCTTTTCATTTTCTAAAATACTATCTTGTGCTGAGTTGGCTATTTCACCAATAAAATGTGTGCGTAGGTAAACAAGCTTTGCTTTCAAATCACAATTTTTTCAAAATATGTAAACTCCGTGTTTTTTATTGACGATGATAAGGCGGATATTGGGATAGAGTTTTACTTTTGTAAAAAAAAGAGAATAGAAGAAAACAGGCATCCAACTAGAAATGAAGATATTTTTTATTTTTAAGTTTCCACCACATTATTACCCAGTGTTTTAACAACTCAGGTTTTAATCTAGTGATAACCGTAGCATAAAACCTCATAGTTCTTGATGTAAATTTACAACACAAGAGTCGTGTAAATTAGTCACTACTATCATAACTTTAATTTTCAAGGCCCAAAATTTAATTTTGTCATGGATAGACTGTCTCAAAAACCTTTTCGTGTACAGATGCGTGATAAAAAGTTTTTGGCCTAGAACTGTTCAACAACCGTCAAGTTTGAATTTTAACTTGTGTATTGTAGTTATACAATGCTGTTTGCAACGTACCGACCGAAGAAGGGGAGATAACTTATGAACAACTCAAGAAGATTGACTATATGGAATGGTGCATTAATGAGAGCCTGAGACTATTCCCACCAGCTCCTGTGTAAGAGTTAGCATAAATTGTTGCGGAGTTAATTGAAGTTAGTTGATTGTGTTGCTTATGAAAATTATTTTTGTTATCATTTCTCTACAGGGTGGACAGAGTGGCGACGGAAGAAGTTACAGTCAAAGGAATCACCATACCAAAAGGAATGGTAGTTGAAGTGTTAATATATTTGATACATCATGACCCTGAATACTGGCCTGATCCTGAAAAATATGATCCTGAAAGGTTAGGAGCATACTACGTTTTGTTAAAACTGTTCTTTCAACCGCTTTTGTTCAATTCTGACCCCAAATCCTTTCATGATTTGCCGATAAATATTATTTGTAGATTCTCACCAGAAAACATGACAGAGACACAAAGGAATGCATTTATTCCCTTTGGATCTGGTAACAGAAGTTGTATAGCCAGTAGGCTGGCTCTGCTAGAGCTTAGAGTTGCTGTCTTGAAGATGATAAAAGCCTTCCAGTTTAAGAAAGCTCCTGATACACCGGAGAAGGTGAGTTAGTTAGTTAGTTAGTTAGGTTAGTTAGTTAGGTTAGTTAGTTAGGTTAGTTTGTATTAGCCAAATCATTACCATAATTGGAATGTGCCGCATAACAGGTCTCGATCTGAAATCTTATTTCCATGGCATGCTGAAATTCAATTATCATAATGCTAATGATTGGTAAATTAGAATTATCGATGTAGCTATATGACAATGATTACTGTTACCACCTGACAAAACAAACTTTTAAAGTAAGTGAAAATGTTTGGTCATTATAACAAATAAACTGTAGTTTTTAAAATGCCAAGGGAAGAATAGATGATAATGAACAAAGTGGTAATAATAATTATGAACCATATTTTTATCAATACTGAAACGATCCATCACCATCATCGGTAGTAATAATATACTTTGACTGATAGTTGTTACATATTTTATTGCCTGGAAAGATATGTTCAGTACAATAATTATTATTGTACTAAACATATTTTTCCAAACAATGAAATTATTATTATAATTTATAGCAAAAATTTTTATTTGTTATGAAAAAGCTCTTTTCTCATAGAGATAAATAGTCTTTGGCAGTATCACAAAAAATTAGTATGCAATACATAAAATAAATAACAAACGACAAAACAACAAATATTATTTCTACGCATTAGGCATTAGTTCTATAACAATTACATCAAGTTATGTAAGACTTTGTAATTTACCATAATTGTCATGTTACTCAAAAATCTAGATGTAACACTTAGCATAATAACCTGTATAAACCAAACATAAGTGGAGCTGGGCAGGTCTGTTTTGGTTTACATCTGGTTGACTAGTTGGTAGTAAAGAAGCTGAATCTAGCTAGAATTGAAGAATTTTAGAGTTTAGTTGAACTCTTTAGACGGTGGTTTATTGTTTCAGGAAGACATGAAGTTTGCCAGTGGAGTGGACATCATTGCTCCAGCCAAGCCACTAAATCTAATTCTGGTACCACGGTCTTAACAAACTCGCTGCTTTGAGCCTCTAGTTTATAACCTGATGCAATTTAGCGAGCCACATATAAACTGCTATATTTCTTATTGCAAACACTGCTCTGTGTTTGACAAACTTGTTCAGAACAATTGCATGGAAAAGGATATTCATTTCTCGATTTTTAATGAATGATGCGCATTTTTAGTTCATCATTTTTCACAATAAATAGCTCTTTTGTTCTGCAACAACTTTGCAACATACAGCAGTATACAATCTGTGAAGTGATGGTGCACATATAGAAGGGTGGTGTGCAGTTGTGTAATTGTCTCCTCTGTTTGGGCCACTCCGTGGCTACTATGTCCAATGTGCTCATATGCAAATACGAACTAGCTTTTATATGCTTATGAACTTATATTGTTCCACTCTGCTTTTGATTGATTGCAATAAGATCTTTTGACATACAACAGTATCAAACACCTATTGATAACAATAATAACATAAGAGCAGCTCAATTGAATTGTGAATGCCAACTGCATTAGTAAATCACTTATATATGACGTACTATAGTTAAACTGAAAGACTGACAGTGTTATGCAGAAATAACATAAGAATTGATGATTCGAACTTGTCTCTGGTAGCTAGCATGTATAGGTAGTATAAATGAAATGACTGTCAAGATCACAGGCTGGCATGATAGGAGGACTCATATTATAGTTTGGTTTCATGTAGCCTGAGATCAGCTGTATTTACTGTCGCATCTCAAATCAGAGCTCAGGAAAAGCAATGCAAATGAGCCCAAGCAGGGGGAATGTGGCACAATAAGTTGCAGCAAGTAAGCTGCTTTGTTAAAGCCTGATCACACGAGACGAAACCGTAATGGAACCTATTTTTTCGGTCGAGGCGAGTTAGCTGCTAAGCAAACGTAGCAAATAGTTCAGTTTCGTTGTGATCAAACAATACTAGGTTTTGGAAACTCGTCGGTTGCATGTCTACATATGATTGGACCAATGGATGACAGAAGCTCATCAATTGGTTTATTTTCTTTATGCCCTTATTGGTTCGTCTCTAACGCTAAGGTAATTAGTAACAAGCATACGACTTTTGGGGTACGAAACTTGTTTTTTGAGTAAGAATTATTTATTTTAATACACTCATGATGGGCTTTTAATATATAAATGATAATAATAATAAATATCGAGTGCATAGCTGGCTAAACTGAGCTATTTATCGAAATAGTCTGATCCAAACTTTGCTTTAATTAATTTCGATGCTTTTGCATCCTGCAGGAAAAGGTGAACAG
Source organism: Cryptosula pallasiana (assembly GCA_945261195.1). NCBI lineage: Eukaryota > Metazoa > Bryozoa > Gymnolaemata > Cheilostomatida > Cryptosulidae > Cryptosula > Cryptosula pallasiana. The sequence goes on along the minus strand of OX183132.1, from coordinate 53,641,664 downwards.
GCTCGCGCACAGAGCACAATGAGCTGTCATTGGATGAAAATTTAGGCGTAAAAAATCAGCTGCAGTTGCTTTTCCCTTGTGTGACCAGCCTAACAAAACTTTAATCGCCGTGCTTCAGCAGGGGCCAAATAAGGTTTCATTTAATGTCCTCGTATGACCAGTGCATCATTAGTATTGTTTACTGTTTGACCATCAAAAAATGTCTGTAACTTTCTTAAATATATAGAAAACTACTGTTGCTGGTATTGCTACCAATTGCTGATAAGATTGGGCACAATATTTACATCAGCATGCAAGAGCTGCGTAGCCAGGTTAGCTTAAAGGCCTGGCTACACGATCGCATATTTGGTGCGTTATGCGTTGTGCAGTGTCAACGCACTAAAAGGGTAGGTGCTACACGAACGCAAGTTCTGTGCATTGAACTACGTTGCGTTGAGGAGTTGTATTATCTTAGCTGAAGTAATAACCAATAGTAGTAGTGTAGCTAGTTAGCCGCGGACTTGTTAGTAGTTTTAATTACTAGCGGTTGAATCAAAATCACTGAAGCGCGCCTAGCTGGATTCACTGTAGACTGCTTTAAGGTTGATCTCCATACATGTCGTAGAGCTCGTACAAAGTCGCCAATGACTTTCTACGAGCTTTCACGATGTATGGAGTTGTCTAGTCATACAGATCGTGAACATCTTGAGAATCGCAACACGTCGTGACTTTTTTTTAGTCTTATCCACGCTCCGAGATATCCCAAGTTATAGCCCTTGGGTAAACGATGTTTCACCAGCATTTTATTTTGGTAAAAGAGGCACGAAAAGAGGTAGCATTTGGAATGTCAAGGTTACCCCTCAGCTCATTCAGTTTTTTGCTAGATTTATTATTAATTTAATCATAATATTATTTTTATCATTATTTCTCTTCGAATATCACGTAACTTTAGCTATGTCTGACTCTTGTTCCAAAGTAGTTTTGTCCCCGCTATCAACTGACGAGACATGGGAGGTGGATGAACAGTATTTCAGTAGCATCGACGAAAAAGAGTTTATGAATGAAGTTCAACATTACCCAGTCATATACAATACCAGTAGTAAGTCGTACAAAAACACAAAGACAACCAAGAACAATGCCTACCGGACAATCGGTAAAAAGTTTAAGGGATCAACGGAGATGGTGGTATCTCGCTACACTACCATCAGGACACGTGTAGGGAGAAATATAAAAAAGTACAGGTAGGTCACGGTGGCAAGGATTATTATTATTGTTCGTTGTTGTTGATTATTATTATTTATTTAATTATTATGATTATTAATTATTATTATTATTAGACCAATAATAATATTAATAGTAGTAGAAAAATTATTATTATTATTATTATTAATCAATAATAATAGTATGTTTATTCATTATATTATTATTTATGATTTATAATATTGAATAATAATAATTATTATAATAATAATGCTAATTTATTAATACTGCTTTTTTATGATAATAAATAATGTTGTATGTCTATAATAAATAATATTACTTATAATTATTTCATCATGTTGTTGTTTTTAATATTATTATTATTGATTTAATAACAAAAAGTAGTATGATTAATAATAATAATAATAATAGTGATGGCTAAGATGATGATAGTTGGTAATTATTGATAGTTACAATATCAAAAGTCTGATCACATACCACTGTCATGATGATCATCATCATTAATGCCACAGGCATAATAATAAACAAATGATACAAAAAGAATGCAAATAGCTAACTGTTATGATACTTACGTAGACCTATTGTTTTTCTTAAGCCATTAGCAAGAAACAATATATCTATTACTTGGATAAGTTATGTGCGCGTGTGTTGTAACTACTATATATTATTGTTTGTATTAATAATTGATTAATAAATTTTTTTTTTATTATTTTTGTTGGTAAAAATCAGCAGTTTTATGTAGAATTACTTTTTACATTATGGTGTGGTAAAACCTAATTATAATCGCTGTCAATTGTTGTTATGAGTAACTTTATTCTGATTAGGCAATTTTAAAATGAAAAAAGTACAAAATACGTTTTAAATGATGTTAACAAGAAAAAGAAGCTAGTGAGTCATGTGAGTAGTGTAAGGTTACTCTGTAGTGGGTGGAGTGAGTGATAACAGTTGCTGTGATATCTATCTTCAGTTGAAATTACAAGCTTACCATTTATGAGTTGTGTTACATTTTCTTTTAATTCTTGAGTAATGCAGCAGCCTTTCGGAGATGAATAACTGAACATTTCAGTGTTTTATCTCAATATACGTTTGTAACAAAACTCAATGGGATAAAGCAAGCCTTTCGCCAGTGCAAATCTGGCAGTTGGCCCTCTTTTGAGGGAACATGCCATCCAATAGTGTAAGGTTAGCTTTACCAGCCATGTATGACTTCCAAAATCTAATAAAACAAACAGTTAGGTGTCTTGTTTAATAAACATAGGTGTGATGAAATTTCTTTTGACAAGCATAAAATAAAAATAAGTACTCTTATTGCATTTGTTGAATGCGAGGACCAATATTGCATGTAATTTCAGCTACAACAGCTAGCTGCTCTTCAGCGGCCCTCACTAGACCTTGCCCAAAGCCTTGGGTTAAGAAGCGCAAGAATCAATCTACTTCAAATATTGATACGCAGCTAGATGAAGAAATTTTGAAACAATTGATGGCTCAAAAGGAAGATGATGATGCTATGCTGTTTTTAAGAAGTTTGGCGCCAAAGCTGAGAGAGGTATTTTGATCTTCCTCATATTTGATAATCATATACAATCTTAGAGATTTACAAAGAAAAAAATTATTCATTATAACTATTAATCTATCAAAATGGTGCCCGGTAAAAACTATTTCTATTAGTATTGAATATATTGAGTAGGAGGTGCAACAATTATATAACCATTTTCAAATGAAAAAAATCTATCACTCTATTGACTTTTCAACATTAAAAATATATGCGTGCACACAGGTGATAAATGTTATTTGTCATTCAAGTTGAAGGTATGGTTGTCAAGGACAAGCATACAAATCCTTAGAACTACGTCATATTAGTTTGAGCCCCTAGCAATTAACAGCACCTACAATCCATTTATTTTTTTCCCCAATCCCACACTCATCTTTTCTGTAACAATTTGCAAATAACATAACAATGTAACTACATTTCCCATTGTTCGGGGGCATGTGCGCAAGACAGTGCTGTCCTTTTCATAATTAAAATATTGCTGTGTCAGCCAAGACAAGTTGTCTGGTGTTATTACGATGTCTGTTGTTGTTGTGTAAAGTTGCTTAAAAATACAGGTATATATATATATTCAATGATTTATTACACAATTGTAGATTCCAAATTGCGACCAACTAGATACAAAAATTGAATTAATGTCTGTGCTAAACAGAAGGCTAAAAGAGAACAATGAACGTCAGACAGATGATCTGTCAGCTCCCAGCTACCAATGGCTATAATTCTTTTCATACTCAAGTAAATACTTAGATATATTTTTTACGCATACTTTTTCATTTTATAGTTGGCAAATAATCAGCTTTAATCTTTTGTGCACATTGTAATAGATACATACATAATATTTTTTTACCAATTTATTTATGTAAATGGTTTATTTGCATCTAATCAATTTTATCTCTTCAGTTATGTCACTCAACCAATCTCCCTTTCAATCTCATTTGTAAACTCATGCAAATAGTTAACTTGCAAGCACTTCATTTGCTGTTATTATTTACATTAATAGAATAATCACTTCCTTGCTTCATGTGTAAACTGGCGCAAATAATCAATTTGCAATCCAATTTTAGCATATTTTCAGTTGTTAAGTTTTTTTATCTAATTTTCAACTGTTATATTTTGAATCATAACCAATTACAAACAATATCTCTAAATATCATACACACCTGTATCAATTAGATAACGATAACAATATAATGCATGTACAATAAAAGATTGTCACACTCGACCTGTATCACGAACATGCCGAGTTTGCCATGGTACAGAACCCACATCAGAGTTGACATAGTCACTAAATCTATCCCTAATGCCTTTGGCCGTTTCTGAAGAGTTGTTTGATCCTTGAGCTGCAAGAGATCTCAGAGCAAATGCCTCAGGTTCACTACGCCAACCTCCAGCAATCACATTTCCGTCATTGTTATAATTGTCAACAAATTCTCCAGAAACGTAACGAGCATTTTCAGTGGACAGCAAGTAATTGTGAAGACAGGTTGTAGCTCGCACAATTGACTCCACAAGAGTTATGTTAGCATTGATAGGCGTATGAAATATTCTCCATTTTGAGGATAGTATGCCAAATGCATTTTCAATAGTTCGTCTAGCTCTACTAAGCCGATAGTTGAAAATAGTCTGGACTTCTGTTAGATTTCGCCCACCATAGGGTTTGAGGAGCCATGGTTTCAAAGGAAATATGTCGTCACCAACAATTACATATGGAAGACTGAAACCTTCTACAATGCTTGGAGGTGGCAGATGCAAGTTGTTACTGTTTAACCTTTCATATAATGAAGATCGCCCAAACACAGCAGCGTCGTTGTCTCTTCCATATGATCCAATATCCACAAAAGTGAATTTATAGCTTGCATCACACATGGCCAGCAGGATGATTGAGTGGAGCTGCTTATAGTTGAAATAATCAGAGCCTGCGTTACCTGGGCATTGAATACGGATATGCTTACCATCAAGCGCACCAATAACGTTTGGAAAATCCCATGACTGGTGAAACTCCTCTGCAACAGTCCTCCATTGGTGGGTAGCTGTCGGTGGCGATATATATGGTTTCAGAGCATGAACAATAGCCTGACACGTTTCCTTAACTATTTTGCTGATAGTTTGTGGCGCAACAACGAAGTCAAATGCCAGACTCATTTGGCTGCATCCAGTGGCCAAATACCTCAAAGTCAAAGCTAGGCGTAAGTCAGCTGCGATGGGTTTTCGATTCCAACATCTTTTTGTCAAGAATGGCTTTGTCAGGTTGCTTAGATGGTTGAACCTTTCCGGTGACATTCGCATAAACCTACAATAGAATATGACATAACTTGGATACTTTAGGGTCTGAGGATTGAGTGACAGGATAAGGTTTTATAGATGCATTGTATGAATCAATGTGCTCCTAAATATGTATTTATGCCATCCAATGGCAGATTTACATATAATAAAATGTTGTAAACCCTGCTTTATTCTTGGAATTAAACCTTCAGCAGGGAGCATGACAAAAACATAATTAAAAAAAAGATGACCTTGTGGGGAACCTAGCAACATACCAAGCAACCAAACAGAAATTTATTCGCAGCAAGTTTTTGAGATAATAAATTTAAGATGTTTTCTTGTTTTCAGGCTCTCAATAATGATCATGAACAATAACAGTATAGTAAGAAATGAATATTTTATTACTACTAGTTTCATACGCCAGTTGGTTGAATCAAGGGAAACTTGGCATTGGCCTGGAAATTTTGAAAAAATGAATTTTGTTGTTTCATAATATGCATTAAGATAGCTCATGCATTGTAGTATACGTTCACATAGTTTGTAACGCTCAAATAGCGTCATCCACAGCATTGCTGAAGAACCTGGCAATCGAATATGAATTGAACTTTTGGTTGATTTAGAAGATCGACTATCAGTCAGTTAGAATAATGTTTTTGTGGCACAGTGACCTGACACTCAAAGATGTGTAGACAAAAAAGCAGTTGGCCGACCAGAGTGATTATTAAATCAGCCATAACATATGATCTGCAAAGCCAAGTACTTAAAATATAAATACGAGAACTGTTTGTCAGCAATAAAACCAACCTTTACAGACTCAGACAGACTATTATAGTAAATGATAGATTGAGAAATATTATAAGCCACTATAATGAGATTATTTTATGAAGTAAAATGTTTAGCAGATGTGTATCTTGTAAAGCTGCTGGAAAAAGTAATGAGAAAAACTTTGAAATTTAAAAAAAATAAAATTAGAACTAAAAATGCTAAAACTGCCCTAGAAGATAAAAATAGACAATTTGTTAACCTTATAACTTGAGTATTGATGCACTTATGTTACTTATACTTGGTATTTATTTGCGTTTCAACTGATTCAAGATTCAGATACAATTCATGTTAAAATGAATACTAGTACACAGGGGCCATTATTATATATAAAGCTTGAGAAAGACTTTGAGTGAGAAGCTTGTGTATTGTTATTATTGCTAGACAAATATTTCCTGTCCGGCCTACAAGTTGTTATCAGCTGTAATTTTGTTTAAGGTTGACTGTGTCAAGGTGCATTAGTATATAAAAAATTTCTGCCAAACAGCCCTTGTGCATTAGATGTATCATCAAAAGCCTTGGATTCAAATGTAGTGGCCCAACTGATGCTGTATTTAGTATTGTGTTCATTTCTCTTCTTATATAACCAGACATATTTATACGTACAAAGATTGCGGACAGAACTATTTTGCTCTTTGTGAGTTCATTAGTGCAGTGCAGTACAGAGGCAAGATACAAGGTGAGACCTTGCAATGAGGCAAGAAGTTGAGCACACTCTTTTGAGAAAACTTCTGCAGCAAAGCAGTTTAATAAATGTCCTTCTGCCAACCAAGAATGCTCAAACCGTAATCAATGCATCAAGTAAGTAGGTGTGGCAGCTTTGTGCACAGTGCTCAACAGCAATATGCTGGAGCGTATATAGAGATATGTGTAATATTGCTGTATACCATATATGCATAATAAACCAAATTACACCAATAAGTGACACGTTTTTTAAAGCTATAACTATAACAATACACGCCATTTTTTGCCTTTCAATACTCTTCTTGAACTGTTATTTAATTAAAATCGTTATCACATTACTGGTTTTATTATCTCTTCATTTATTTTTAGTATGATCATTATTATAAACATCAATTGTTAGTATTAGCAGTGAGCGTTGTTTTGCACAAGTTTTGATAAAATAAATCATTATTATTTATTTAGTTTATTGCAGTTGATAATATTGCTGTTGTTATTTATTTCAATTGTCTAATACCAAGCTAATGACTACTGTCCCACTTATTTTACAATAATTTAATAACAAAAAATTATTACATAATAATAAGTAGTAATATTTATATGATTCATTGATTATTAACGTAAAAAGCAAAGCAGCGGTAGTTGTTGCATACTTAGACTAACTTTAAGAAAGAAAAAAAAACGACAACTACTTTGATTACAATTAAGATGTTGTTGTCATTCATTCAAGTAGGTACTACTACTGGACTGGTAGCAGTGCTAGTAGTAGTAGTAGCAGTAACAATTTAATAAGAGTAGTAATAATATAATAAATAATAATAATAATAATTAATATTTATTATTATAGCAGTAGCAGTAGTAGTAGCAGTAGCAGTAGCAGTAGCAGTAGCAGTAGTAGTAGTTACTAACTACTACTACTACTACTGCTATAATAATAAATATTAATTATTATTTATTATATTATTACTACTCTTATTAAATTGTTACTGCTACTACTACTACTAGCACTGCTACCAGTCCAGTAGTAGTACCTACTTGAATGAATGACAACAACATCTTAAGTTGTTACATAAGTTGTTACACTACTACTAACTAAGTTAGTAGTAGTGTAACTTAGTGTTGCACTACACTTGTAACTAAGTGTCTGTAGTAATAATAAATAATAATAATGACAACAATAATCGACAAATAAATAATTATTAACAGTTAAACAACACAACAGCAACAACAAAAACAGCAGAAAAAACAACAACAGTTAGTAGAATTCCACAAACAACAACAACAACAACAACTACTACTACTACTACTCACTTGAAGTACCACTCTCGGTCATGATTCTTCATTACTTGCATAATGCCACTGTGCTGACTGTTGGAATCTCTTGTACGTAAAGTGGGGCGCACCCAAAACCTGTGAACCCGCTTTCTATGTGCATTCCGTGCTCTTCTCCTCTTCCTCAACAGACAAAGAAGCAACAATTTTCTGCTTCCAGCTGGCATCATGAACTATAGTGAGTAATAAACCAGCCTCCTGTGATAAAGATCGTTTTCTTTACACTTTTATTACCTCATTCAAAAAAGATTCGAGTCGGTAACATTTGTCGTGAACTTGGTGGTTTAACGTACAATTTGTGCGTCACATGAGCGGTGAGTCGCAGAGAGTCATGAAAAAGTTGAGCACGGTTCAACTTTTTTCACGACTCTCCACGACTCTCTGCGATATTCACGATCATCGCGACAAGGCATCTCCATAGATCGTGAACATCGTTGATATCGTGGAACGTCGTACGATATCTGCGATCCCTACGACATGTATGGAGATCAGGCTTTAGCCAATCACAATCAATATTGCACGGCCCATCGGACAAAGCACAACGCATAATTTAAACATGTTAAAAGTTTGCAGATCGGGCGAAACTGAGGGCAATTAGCAAAATGCGTTGACCTTTCGGAACTCTTGTGCGATAACGCACGGAATTTGCGATCGTGTAGCCAGGCCTTTACACTTGGCTAGGTCATAAACTCTGTGCGCATTGTGACACGCATGCCACACCGGCACTTCACCGTTAATCCGGTGTTGCATAGTTGCCTGTCATAGTTTCATTATCATGATGCAATCAGAGGAGTAGTCTACTGACAACAGCATAAGTATAAAACACTCGCAGTGCCTCTGCTATTGATAAGCTCTAGTTCCAAAGTATACATTGCTATTTGCATTTTCTGCATCACATGACTGATTAGCATTTAGTTTATTGACTAGCTGCAAGGTAAGTGGAAGTGTTTAATGCATATCCTTAGCTGCAGCACAGCCATTTGTAAGGTGCTGCAGTTAGTTTGTATAACAAGCGATATCAAACAGAAATTTAGGGAGTTTTAACTATATGCGGCTTAAATTGCAATTGCAGAGGTACTGGTAACTACAAGGATGTTGTTATTTGGGCTGGAAATACCACTGTGGGCGGCTTTACTAGCCGTTGCTATTCCTCTACTTTACTGGTGAGTGTTTGCTGCTAGCTGCTTTTGTTATGTAACCAGTTTACCACTGTTATATGATAACAACTTCATTTTGGGGCCACCAAAAACTGATAGATTAATAATATAATGTGTTCTCTCAGGTATGGAACTTCAACTCATGGAGTATTCAAGAAAATGGGAGTTCCAAGTATGACACCACTTCCCTTTCTAGGCAACTTATTGGCACAGATGACCATGGTTGGTGCTTGTACTTATGCAATGATAATGGCTAAAATAACTAGCCTCAATTCCGTGGTAGTGTCATAGCTTGTGAACCATCACTTGAAAAACTTCTGATAGATATATTTCCGCTTAAAAATCTTAAGCTATAATCAACAATTACTTTTTACTTTCGATACTGGCATTTGAACTGAGAATTTTGTTTACGTTATTTGTTGTCATAGCAACCTAAACTACTGCTGGTTTTGTAGCCCTTTCACGAGTATGATTTGATGATGCGAAGGAAACTTCCGGGCAAGCTTTACGGGTAAGTATTTGTTGGATGAGTCCGCATTTGATGACTTTGGTTTGAAAGTGGTCCAACTAAAACTTCTCTATATTATCTGTAATCGTCTAACCTTTGATTGTTCCCTTTTCGGATTACAGTGCTGACAATTTGTAATTAGTACATAAGCACTCATTGCAAGTTCTACATAATCAATCAACGTGATAATGAGATTGAAATGTAATTGCAGAAGTTTTCAAGGTCGTACACCAACCTTGGGTGTTGCTGACAGCGATGTTATAAAGCAGATAACCATCAAAGACTTCAGTAGTTTCACAAACCGCAGAGATGTCCTTGAAGAGAGAAGTGTTATCACCACCAACATAGCAGGTATTAAAGATGCTCATTGGAAGCACGTTCGCTCCACACTCACACCAACTTTTACTTCCGGAAAACTCAAAGTGGTAAGAAGACCTCATTGCTATTCATATTTGCTAAATTTCAATAATACTAACACCGTTTATTGCGATTACTTCTGAGACAATGCCGAAAGATTGCATAAATGCAGTTTGTCATCTAACTTCACTTGCTTCTCACAGATCTACCCTCAAATCACCGTTTGTGCCGACAAACTGGTTGCTCATTTGAAGTCAGACGCCTCGGCTCCCCTTGATGTCAAAAAGTAAGTGTAATGTTTTATTGCAATGTTGATTTGAGCCAAAAAATGATTGTGCAGTTTAGCAAAATACATCAATCATTCATATAATTGTTGCCATATTTTTGACAAGTTAGCGTAAATTAATTTCGGCCTGTGTTAGACAAATAATTCTTGCTATGATATGTGTCACCATTGTAGGCTAGTAAACCTTTAAACCATAGATAGTTGCTTCTTACTTTCAGCCTTTTTGACTGCAGTTTACAGCACGTCTTTCTATTTCGCTTTCTCTTACTAGCTTTAGCAAATGTTTGTCACATAAAAGAAGACGGGGTGGAAAGTGCTAGCAAATGCTTATTATTGCCAATTACACAGTTATACGCATTTCTATAATTTTTCCCAGTTCAAATTTCTTTTAATTTTTTTTATGCTCCTTATTTTTCACCATGAAGTAATGTACTGACTTTTGTTCATATACCTTATTTTATAGAAGTAATGAAAACCATTAAAATTTTAAGTTGACTAAGAAACCTCTCTTGCAATAAACTGTGTAACTTTTTGTTTGGTTTAGTAACCTTTCTCTTGTTTTACATCGATTGAATATCTACTTATTTCAGTGTGAAGATGTATTTACACTTCATAAAAAATAGTTACAAACTTAATATTGATTTCAATATTTTTTGACAAATATTTTGAAAATCACGCATTTCCAAAAATTGCACGATTTTCACCGTCAGCATTTTCACTTTATCTTTATTCCTATATTCTTTATTTTTTACTTTTATCTTTATGTTTTCTTCATCCATGTTTATGTTTTCTCATGTATTATGAATTGTGATAAGCAAATCAAAATATGTTCATTGGACGGTGAACGTATTTCTTTCTCAGGTATATAGAAGGGTACACTATGGATGTAATAGCATCCTCTGCATTTGGAATGGATATCGATGCACAAAGTTCTACAGATCATCTGTTTATACGACATGCTAAAACTTTCTTTGGAATTCCCAACAAGCGATCTCAGCTGAAACAAAACTTCATTCTCTTTAGTGCATGTAAGCTTACACTATCTTCTTTTACATACATTCCCCGACTCTTTGAGAGAGAGGGGGGTGGGGGGTGGGGAGATGGAGGATGGGTGGGGGGGATTGTCGGGGTTGTGGTAGAAAAAAGAAGAGAAACAGAGAGAGAGAGAGTTGTCGTACCATACTGTTGACAGGTCTTTGTTACAGTAATTCTTTAACTAAGCCCTACCTTCATCTGCAAAGCTTCTGAAATAATTTTAAAAGTTTAAAAAATTTAAATTTTTTGAAGTTGAGCTCAAGATTTTCAAATTGAAAACAAACAAAGACAATTCGTTTCATAGGGAAAAAAGTTTGTAAAACATTGTTTTTTTATTCTGACAACTCATGATAACAAACTTCAAAATTATTGTCTTTTTCAACCATCAATTTTCTGAAGGAAAATATGATTATATTTGTTTTTTATTTAGGTTGCCTGTTGGATTAATATGAAGAATTAGTAACCGAAATGTATCTGAATGAATGCCCCTTCAAAACAACAAAAGATAATACCAGGGGTTCTTTTGCAACGCTATTTTTAGCAAAAAACCTTTTCAGTGGAAGTAATCTGACAATGTTAATGTGCTACTAATTACAATTTTAAGCCAGTAAGCGGCTTAATTTTGATAACAATTCTTTGTTCAAAAAAAGTTTTGCTTAGTAAAAATCCAGCTCCGTAGCTCATAATAAGTTATAAGACAATGATAAAAATTCATGTTATTTAAGACTCTTGGAAGTAATTGCCCAAGGTCGGGAAATGAAAGCCTTACTCTTTTATTAATGTTTAATAAAAGTATCTATAAGCATTTAGAAACCAAATAAAAATTTGGTTGTACGTGTTAGATGAAGGCTTCGGAAAGAAAGCAAAAACACGTCCACTCACCAGTAAACTCTAGCTCAAGGAGGCCGCTCTTAAGTGGATGACGTCAGTCACCCAGGTATCCTCTATTTAGCCCTAGTACCCGTATCTGTGTATGGTAACCGTATTCCCTAGTAAGCCAGTGCCAATAGAAACTAATTTATAACATTGAACTTCCTGTAGCATCCAAACACAACGTCCAACAGTATGGTTGAGGAAAATAAGATTTTTAGAATCACATTACGATTGTGAGTCATAATTGTACAGGGGGATAAACTTGTGCGAGTAACCTCAACACTTGTAAAAACAACTAACTGCAGTTTTATAAGTACCCCCAATGAGTATCCAGTGCTGAAATCTAACATAAAGTCAGCGATGCCTGTGTAGTCTGCTGTGTAAAAGTGTTAAATTTTCTTATTTGTGTACAGTTTTGATGCCAAAGCCGTTACAAAAGTTTCTTGGATTGTTCACGGACATGTCTTTCGTGGAGCAAGACAGTCTGGACTACTTTGAGAACATAACCGACCAGATCTTCTCTCAAACTCGACAGGAACAGTCGGTAAGACAATTCATGTAGTTGTGTTACTTTGAAGTTAACTACAAGCTGTTACCAATCTCCGAAGAAAAGTATTGTGCAGGATTTTGTGGGAACAGTTGGCCGGTTCCACAGATAGCCACCTGAAATGCCTCTAGGTGTCTGTGACCAGAGCTGTCTTGTATAGTCAGGCAGGCCTGCTTGCAGTTCATCTGGTTTACTGCCTGGTCATCTGCATTGCTGGCTTACAGCAGGGCAGGATGACGTCGCCTGACAAACAAGTCTGCCTGTTGTCCACTGCTCGTTTGGACAACACTCTGCTATTTTGACAGTATGCCTATAGCTATTGTCCTCCCGAGCAGTGGAGCCTGTCCTTATTGTATGCGCTGTAGGTAGTAACCAAGTAAGCACTTGAGTGAGTGTATTAAGAGTTTTATTCAACTGAATGAATACAGCCCGAGGTAAACACTGACAGTGCTCGCAGCTTCTTTTATATAAGCTATTACATCATAGGCTTACATAACGCCTTTGTTCATAATGGTACTCACGAATAAATGCTGGTAGGTAACAAAAGATAAATATGCAGTTAGAGGCTAGCAAGATGGAGTGTTCCCTAGCAACCAGGTAACATAATAGATAACTCCGAGTTCGTCCTGTATAGTATTTAATGATTGTCTAATTGGTTTCACTGTTCAGTGTACTTGGTCCTTTGTGTTGTATAAATTTTATGATAAGAGCTATCAAGTAAGTAGATCAAATGAGAATAACCACTTTATAACTGCTGGAGTGGTGAATGTGGAGCTGTAAAGATTTCTCTATTTCAGGAAAAGAAAAACTTTATATCAATCTGTGCAGACAAGCTGGTAGATGAGAAATCACCAGAAGCGGAAGCTATGACATCATCAGATGGCTTGGTCTGGTCTAGTAAAGGTGTGTAGGTATCAATTGGTATATAAATATTTAACACACAATAAGAAACCTGCCAGTACACACAGCTTTGCACCCCTTGAGAAGGGAACTTAATGCCACTATTCTGGAAACTGATATTTCCTGTCTTTATAATAAGCCGATAAATCGATCAAACTATACTGAGCATATTAGGCATTTTCGGATCAAGAACGTCCATGCATTGAAGAATTGGTACAGGAAAGTGCTTCCGAATGCAATTTTGACGTTCGTTCCTGGCATAATTTCTGTGAGTTGAACGTTCAAAAACACAAACTTCTATATCAGGAGTTGTGTTCTTTTGCTGTCAACTAGTTGCAAAAATCAGGATACAAATGAAAAGATGGTCGCCCCAGAGGAATTCAAGTTTTAATTATTTAAAAATCAACATCGTTTTCTATCTATTTACTAACAAACAACAGTGATAAATAAATATTAGATTATTAATAAACAATAACAATAATAATACTTCAATAAACAAAAAATAATTTTTATTATCATCTAAAATCACAAAAAAAATAATAATTAATAATTATAATTAACATATATATATATAAATATGTTGCATCTAAGAGAAAATGGTAGCTGCCGTAAAAGGGCTCGTATTATGCAAAAATATTTATCATAGCAGAACTATAAGTATTCGGAGCAAGAGCGACGTACAGTGAACAACCCCCTGAACGGTAAAACCATCGTTCAGCATAGAGTTCCAAAAATCAGGTTTTGTACTAGCCGAAAAACAAAATATTTGCCGTTTTGGCTTGAGCGTTCCCAATCTGAAAATGTCTATTAAGCATGCTTCTAAACTATTTTTTTTGCAATTGTATAAAATGCTTTCGGCAACTTGCTTTTGGTTAACAGAACTTACATAAATATAGTTTAAGTTCTAAGCTGTATAATTTCTTGAAAGCACTATGCCAAAAAACTTTGATCAAAATACAAAAGCTGTCCAGATCAAGACTCCTTCATCGTAGTTTTTGGTTTTCAGGAAAGATCAGATTGCCTTTAATAATAATCTTCATTGTACTCTCACAGAACCTAGTGCTTCATACCTACATTGTCTCACTTTAAAAACTGAACTTTTCAATTAGGACTTGAGTAAGTACTGATCATACATGTATGTTGTGTCTGGTAAAATCCTTTATCACAGTTAAACCACTCCGAGCCACTGAAAGTAACTATTTTATAATGAAAACACACTTAATAGTTCTGAAAGGTGTGATCCAAATTTAAAACTGGAAACATCCAACAAGTTTTACCCTTTAAAAATTGATTCTTTGAAAAACATTTTTTAAAGATACCTTTATTATTGTTGAAAGAGCTGACTCAACTTTTTAATTCTTGTAAAAAACTGTTGCCTCTTCATTTGAAAAATAGTTTGTTGCGTAAAATTAATTTTAGTAGATCCAATTTTTTGAAGTCATTAGTCTTTTGTTAACTATCCAGAAGGGATGACCATTGTTCGTTACACATAACTAATAACTTCATTCGTAATACTTCATTGTTCTCATTGAATAAATGATTTATCAATATTGTTAATAATGCAATGTGTTTGCACCTTGGATCCCTCTTCATGCCATCTGTCATTGTATATTCACACATTTTCTCGTTGTTGCTAGCTATCCATCACAATGCAGATAAGCGTAATATTAAATTTTGTAGGTTTAACTCGGAATGACATAATTGCCAATTCATTTATATTCTTCACTGCTGGATACGAAACCACTGCATCATCTCTTCAGTTCTTTTTCTACAACATGGCCTTGAACCCAGATGTACAGGAGAAGGTTGGTTATCTATTTGTTTTATGGTTATTATATTGTTGTAACTCTACAGTGATATGCGGTAATATAGAAATGGTATATTGTAGCTGTACAATGCTGTTTGTGACGTACCAACAGAAGACGAGGAGATAACTTATGATCAACTCAAGAAAATTGACTATATGGACTGGTGCATTAATGAGAGCCTAAGGATTTTCCCCCCAGCTCCAAGGTTTGTTTATTTGAATATAATTTGTGTAGGAAAAAGCTATAAGCTTTAGTTTACTAAATTCATATAATCACAACAATAGTTATATGAACTGTAAGTGTAATGGCACTAGAGACTCTTTTAGAAAACCGAGGTGACTTTTCACTACAAATAAATTTTTATAACATAAAAATCTCTGTCATTTTAAAAATTAGTTTTTAACACTTTAAAGGGAGCAAGTAGACACGCAATGCAAAGCAAGCTTGCTTAATAGTAGCCGCTTTGGGAATGGAAATCTTTAACAACGTTTTGTAGCAATTCCAGCGCATTAAAATTGCATTTTTCAAAATACTCATTTATAACAAACTAGTCCCCTACCTGATAATATTTATGCCCATAAGCTCTGCCCATGCAAGGATCTTAGGACGGATTTCGTATCCTTTTCTGATTCCAACTGTCGCAAAACGATGCTGTTGGGCGCACGGATACCAATACTTGACTCACTATAGCCATTGCTGACCAATCAAAAAGCTAACCGAATATGACACGAAAAGCAGAAAAATATGGCCAGATATAAATTGGCGTAGCTGACGAGAGTGAGGTTTTTATTGCGAATATCGCTGCGATCTTCTAGCAAAATAAAAATTCAACAGTGCTATAACCTGAAGAAAGAAATTACGACTCCGAATGTGTATTTTTTATTGCGATTGATTTAGTAGTACCAAAGTTTTAAGCGAACATTGCAGAAACCGACTTACATTAATATATTATATAGATTTTAATGTTACCAAATTTCTCAACAATGGTTTTCTAGCTGTTGATTTATCTAAAATTTCCAATCACAGAGTAGACCGTGTGGCAACCAAAGAAGTTACTATCAATGGAGTCACCATACCAAAAGGAATGGTAGTTGATATGATGATATACTTGATACATCATGACCCTGAATACTGGCCTGATCCTGAGAAATACGATCCTGAAAGGTATATGATTGAAATTGATCTTCATTTATCTACTTGTTTTTACTAAAAATAATTTCCAACATTATTTTCTTTTTAAGTTATATATATGGTGAAGAGTGATAAATGATTTTTGCAGATTTTCACCCGAAAACATGACGGAGACACAAAGGAACTCGTTTATTCCCTTTGGATCCGGTAACAGAAGTTGCATAGCCAGTAGGTTGGCTCTGCTAGAGCTGAGAGTTGCTGTCTTTAAGATGATAAAAGCTTTCCAGTTTAAGAAAGCTCCTGATACACCGGAGAAGGTGAGTGAAACTTGTTAGTGGAGAGAAACAAATTGGTTTGCAGACACTTAAAAGTATTGTTTGCGGTTTCCTCCATGTGCTTGTACCACTAAACTCATATGAAACTCATATTAAATTACATCAATTACAAAACATTTATTGTTTCAGGAACAACTGAAGTTCAACACTGGGATTGCTTTAATGTCTCCAGCAGAACCACTTAGACTAGTTCTTGTGCCTAGATGTTAGCACAGATCCAATGCAAGTTAATTTTTCAGCACGCCATGAACGGCATTCAATGCTGAAAAATATCTATTGCTCAATATTGTGTGATTGTTAAAGTGATATCAACTTTCAAAAACTGTAAATTGATTAACAAAATTTTGAACATTGTTGTATCAAACTTTAAGTGGTAAGACTCGTATTGGAAGTTCTAATATAACATAGACTTGGCAGAATTATCTTGAGTAACCAAATTCAAAGATTTTTTAGGCAACAAGTATAGTACATTTATAGCATGCATTTATTTATCTGTATACAATAAAGTTAAATATACAATAAAATTAAATATACAATAAAGTTTAGTAAAAAATTAAAGAACAGTGAAATAATTTTTCGTAAAACGAATGTTCTAGAAAACTTTATGTTTAAATCACTTGTGTGCATAATCTTTTGAATATATGACCTTTGTGTACATGACCATTAAGAACTTGACTTTCGTGTGCTTGACATCTGTATACTTGACATTTGCCTACATGACCTTTGTGTACTTGACCTTTACTTATATGACCTTTGTGTACATGACCTTTGTGTACATGACCATTATGCACTTGACCTTTGTGTAAAAAAACCAAAACAACCACCAAAGTTGAGATTAGCAACCCCTTGGCAATCGATGTGTATCTGGTGGCAACAGGAATTGAGAACTTATTATTGTTTATTGCTGATGCTACTAAACTCTTGACATCGAAGTTTGTTGGTTCAATTAAATAAACTAGAATGCGAACATGGTCTGCCAAATGTTGTTACCCTATCTCCTAGCTACTGCTGACAGCTTTATAGGGGTTAACGATTGCATGATACCCAGTCCAGATGCAAACTTCAAATCTTTCTGTAACAGACAACACAACAGAAGCTGAAATGATAAGTTTTGCAGCAAACAGAACTAGTTTAAACCATGTACTAGATTCTGGCAGTTGCAAAAATTATATCTGAAACAGGGCTCTCGCTATTTAAAAAAAAAACAACAATAAAATGAGCCAACAAAACGTGTTTTTTTTTTAAAACATAGCAAAGAAGTAGCTGGCACAAGGAGTATGATGTTTATTGGTGAAAAACCGGTATCTGATTGAAACAAATAATCACGAATGTTTAAAAGGGAATTTTTAGCCTAAGTACCAAGGAAGTAAGCCCTAGTTTTCCGGAAATAATCTGTAGCAATCAGAAAGCAAAGCTTCAGGAATAAAAACCAAAAAGAGACGACTCATGTCAGTTTTATGTACCTTATCCTGGGTTTCAGCAGTCTTTTCAAACCTAAAGGCTTTCAGCAGCTTTACGATCACAACTCTCAGCTCCAACATGGCCAGACGGCTAGCTATACAACTTCTGTTACCGGCCCCAAATCCAAGGAATGCATACTTTTGGATATCCGTGTAGTTTTCTGGGGCAAACCTTCAAGAAATACATTATATTGCCCTCTCTAAATGTGCTTACTTCATCTAAAATCAAGCCTTGTTAAACCATGCCAGCGCTGATCACTTTTTTTGAGTTGCTAAATATTCAAGTCTTGAGCAGCAGATTGATGTATTAAATAACCCTCTAGGCCTACTCAGTCCTGATTTACAAGCTTGCTCAAAAAGCCATTGTCCTTAAATGCTCGACGCATCAGCTGAAATTTAGCTTACTATAACTTCCATTAATTGCCGAGTACACCATCTTCGGATTGTGGGCGTGGTCAATTATAATAAATAATAACAAATTCTTATAAATGTAGTTACATCGTCTGCGTTTAAAATGAAATCTGATTAAGCAATTCATTTAGTCTTAGGTCTACTGAAGTCCATTGCAACAGGAATAACAAATTCTTACGAAGACACCCCATCAAAAATTTATTTAACCACCTTTTGGATAAATGAAATTACCTGTCAGGATCAAAGTTCTCAGGATCTGGCCAGTACTCAGGGTCATGATGGATTCCATGTATGAGAATGTTCACCACCATCCCTTTTGGTATGTCCACTCCATTGATTGTAACATCCTTGCTAGCCACTCTATCTACTCTGTGAAAAGCGCGTTACCGAAATTTTAAAACCAAAAAAGGTTTGGTAACACAAGAAACTGTAGTAGTTCATCTCCAAAAAAGTGGACTTTGGTTTGAATTGCAAGATTAAACAACCCAAATAAATTTTAGACAATTTGCTATCTTTTATTTACTTGATAAATAGTAAATAAGCCTTTTGCACCAAAGAGGAAGGGAAGATCAACCACCCCACGCAATGTACGTATATTCTAACATACAAAATGGTTCAACAGTGCTCCATGCCATTTTGAACTTCATGAGATATTAGACACTTTCGGCTAAGCTAACAAGACGAACTACGCTAATCTTTAAGCGTTCTCAAAGTTGAACTCACTCGTATCTGTCAAAACATGTAACAGTGAGTTGTCTTCTCTTACTACAGTTACACGTCGTACAGGCTGAAAAACTGTTTAATCATAATTAGATAATATTTTTTATCATTTTTGTAACAAATAATTATTTCTACTAAAACAATACAAATAAATAAACAATTAATTTTGGTACCACTAATATATTGGTACCATGAGACAAAGATATCCAAAGTAATAAATTATTATATGTATTATGGCCTTGCATCATCGATTGTTGTTTGCATGATTAAGACTGTTATTCTTTTATTGCTGCATCCAGAGTGAAAAAACTGGTTGCCGTAAAATGCATGAATAAAAAACAAACAACTCCTAACTTTCAAACCAGCATTGCTTCTCACAAATATTTTGGAGCTAAATCTTTCATGACGCCACAGTGTGAACAAAAGCTATTTAGTACTTGCTGAAACAAGAAAAGTTAGCCCATTTGTCGCAATCATTACTTCTCGCTATTTTAGCCGAAAACACCTACAATACATATGTTCCAAAATTGTAGTACTGTTGTGAGTTCTGTTGTTGCTTTACGATAAATATAAAAATGTTGTAGGGTCGGTGCTTGTGACCAAAGGCGGTGAATAAGTCTATGTTACAGTGAAATAAAACAGATGTGAACTTCATTGTACCATCTAGTACGTACTGAATGTTAACAGAAGTTCAACTGCTCAACATTTGAATAAAAATTTGTTAAAATACAAATAGTACCTGACAATGGCCGGAAACACTCTCAGTGTTTCGTTGATACACCACTCCAAGTAATCAATCTTCTTTAGTTGTTCATAATTTATCTCTCCTTCCTCAGTGGGCATCTCGCAGATATCATTGTATAACTGCGATATAATACATAATTGCAGTGTCATACAGAGCAATATTTGTGCTGGACAATATTTGAAAACGTATAAAATTTTGTTGATAGGATGTTATCCTGATCAATGAAGTATGACTCTTTTTGCAACCTGGTTTGGGTTTGAGCAAGAGATCTTATGGCGAGACTACCGAGCCCAAAACCAAGACATATTTAGCCTGTGGACCATTACAAAGATGCTCAGTTGGAGGAGTGGTTAATGTCTCCGGTTGCTGGGCTAGGCGGTACTGCAGTAAGATTTGCGCAAACTCCTACAGATAGCCAAAGGCTAGCAATAAAACAATATAGTAACCTTCAACTTAGGTACTTCGCTACACCGTAATGTATTACAACAACAACATAACAATATCCTACTCTCTCTTGAATTGCTGGGTGGCAAGCCATATTGTAAAGAAAATACTGAAGTGTGGAAGCGGTAGTTTCGTATCCAGCAGAAAAAAACACAACGGCATTAGCGGCGATGTCTCTTTTGGTCAAGCCTGCAAACAAATATGATAGACACTCAACCTAATGCATAACGCATTTACAACTATGATAGTTGGCTGTACATAGCGCTTACCCTTCGTTGACCAGACTTTCCCATCAGTTACTTTCATGCTTTCATCATCCTCACCAAGTTCAACCATTTTTTCTGAGCACATTGAAACAAAATCTTTTCTGCCCTATAAACGTATAAGCCGCTCATTTATCCTAATTAAACTGAGGCTGCATGCTGCCTCGATGGAGCGCAGCCAGCTAACAATAAGAGTATCCGCCGCCTGCTTGTCGAACAAAATACAAAAAAGTGAAGTGTTCATGATTCAATACGCCGCGTATGCAACGGAACATCAGTTTAGAATAACATAAATATTCAATGAAATGATATAGTTTACCAAACAAATCATAAAGAAGATAACTCCCAATTTTCAGAATAATAAAGAAACTAATAAAATTAGAACTGCTATACACCGGGATAGTTTTTAATAAATATTGAACGCTTGCAATCATTTTGAATTATTTTTCAAGGATATAATACCATTCTATGAAAATGAAAAAAATCAACTCGCTCATTATTATTTATCAAGTGTTCAGGTTCATTCGCGAGGTACAATAAAAATGAATACTCGCTAATTATTTTTTTATTCAGTGTGCTACTTTTTGTTGACCTACAAGTTCCGAACAAAATGATTATTTATTGATTAAATTTATTGCCGGTCTGATTATTTTTATTGCAATGTGTTTGGCGAACAGAGGTCACGAATACTCTTATTGTTTAATTCAAGTTGGTTTTTTGTCCTTGCAAATGTTCAATCAGAGAGTTGCAAAAAGTTGTTCCATTCTTACCGAAGAAAGCGACTGTTTTTCTGCAAATATCTTGTCAATTATGTTTCGGAAGTAGTCCAAACTCTCCTTTTCCATGAATTCCATATCCATAAACAACGCAAGAAAGCTCCTTAATTGTTTTGGCATAAACACTGAAATGGTGCAAAAGACAATTATAGAACTAGGAGTTGGTCAGTTTTACAAATTTTTGCGCATATCAAAGACTCACCAATACATAGTATGACAAAGTTTTGCATCAACTTCGACCGTTTGTTTGGCATTCCAAAGAATGCTTTTGCATGGGTTATGAATGGGTGACTAGAAGTGCCTTGAACATCCAGTTCCAACCCAAATGCAGTTCTGGCAATAACATCCATGGTAAATCCTTCAGCGTAACTGCAATCATTACTTGTATTTTACTCAAAATTCTAATTAGTGTTTTATGCGTTTTGCGTTGTAAAACACAAATAAGTGGTTAGCTATTAAGTTTTCAGGTCTTAATTTTTAGAGTGATGATTAATTTTGGTAGTAATTTTAGAGTTATGGAGCTTAAAGCTGTCAGTAAACACGACAGCCAGCCACAACTACACTCAGATTAATCCCAAAGCTAAAAATGGTTTTACTGTATGATTACTACTAAAGTTCTTAAAATTAATTGGCAAAAAAATGAGTAAACAGAGCACTAGTTTTAGTAATTCTAATGCTAGCAAAATAATGGTCAAACTAACCAAACTGCAAGTTTTAACATTGAATAGCATACACAAAAGTTAAACTTTGAAAGGTCACATACGTTTTTATAGCTATCGGAGCTGATTCCGCCTTGGCGAGATGCTCAACCAGTAAGTCGGCGCATGCACCAATCACCGAATGCATCTAAAGACAGACTCAAGGATATTACTGAAAGAAATAATGCATGTTTTTAGCCTAGACTGCAATAAATTGGCCCCAACTAATATTAACTGCAAAAGAATTGAAAGCATTTCAT
Organism: Cryptosula pallasiana; assembly: GCA_945261195.1. Taxonomy (NCBI): domain Eukaryota; kingdom Metazoa; phylum Bryozoa; class Gymnolaemata; order Cheilostomatida; family Cryptosulidae; genus Cryptosula; species Cryptosula pallasiana. The sequence goes on along the minus strand of OX183132.1, from coordinate 53,619,104 downwards.
AAACATGACTTTGACAAATATGTTATGGAAACTAATGCAAGAAGAATCTACTGACCTGTTTGAGCTTCCCAGAAGTAAAAATAGGAGTCAAAGTAGAGCGAACGTGTTTCCAATGGTCGTCTTTTATCATCAACAAGTTTTCACTTAAAAGTGAGTCCCGCATCAGCGGGTCCCGACGATTGGTGAAGCTGGAGAACTCTTTAATTGTTATCTGCTTCACAAAGTCTGCATCAGCAACCTCTATAACAGGCACTCGTCCCTGGAAACATCTGCAAGTAACCAACAAAAAGATGATTCAACACTCAAATATTGAACACAGCATTTTATTCACTTCACTGACACGGTGGTCAAAACTGAATTAGGCATTATGGAACTTGATTATGGAGTTGCCTTTCCTTAAGTAACTTTACCTTTTTTGTAGAACCTCTGAAAATATCAAACTCACTCAAGCTGACGATTCTATCACAAAATAAAAAGTCGTTTGGGAATTTTACTGCTTAAATGAAGTAATAATGCGCATATTGGATGTTGATATCGGTGTACAACAGACAGGTCAAGGTCACGCTAGCCTCTATCGATATCTCAGTGCATCCCGCAGAGTATAGGACTGCACAGGGCCAGAGTAGAATCAAGCGGTAGGGATTCTGTAGTCGTACAATAGTGACCACCTCTATACGACTAAGCTTACTAGACTGTGAGTTTGACAACACTGTTTTCTTATTTCCAGGGTGCTGGGTGCATTGCCACGACCTCTCACATTTGCACTCATCAGTTATTTATAAGAGTAGCCTGAGATTCTAACTCTGCTGACAACAACATCATTTTCGAGTAGCAAGTGAGACAGAATGAAACTTTTAAAAAAATAAATTATTTATTAAACGTTTCAATTTTTAAGTTAGCAGTTTAAATTTAAATTAGAAGTTAGAATGTTTTTTTTTTATTACGGTAACAGGCCTGATTTGTCCATTACTTTAGTTGATATTTGAGTTGAGAGTTGTCTTTTCAAACATATTTCAAGTATTTGTTGTGGGATTGTCTTCTCTGAGTTTAGCCTAGACTATAAGAAATTTATTGGTTTACGGCATTCCACCTACCGCCTCCTCATTGCAGATTCTATGCAACTCGGTCTTAAAGCTAGTCTAGCTAGCCACAGTTTATTATGTTTTAACGCAAACCCGTCAAGAAAACGAAAAGGTGAAAGAAAATATCTTCATGTTCCCACTCTGAACATGCATTGCCTGGCATAATGACTTATCTTTCATGGCAGTTGGGTTGATGTGAGCACTGAATCGTAGTGGCGACGATCAGTTGCTACTGATCGATCCTATTATTATTATTGTTTTGTTATTATTTTTATTGTTATGATGATGATTATTAAATATTTATTATTATAATTATTATTTTAAAAGTTTGTTGGTATAGTGACAGTCAGTGACAGTCATATATATCATAATAATTATGATATATATGACTGTCACTGACTATACCAACAAACTTTCAAAAGATAATAAATAATTGTTATTAATTAGTTTGCTTCTATTATTATCTGTTGTAACTAAAACGACACACTACATACACACACAGTAAATACCGTGTAGTGTGTTGTTTTAGTTACAACAAATAGAACCTAACTAATTAATAACAATTATTATTATAATAATAATAATTAATTATAATAAGTATCAATAATAAATAATATTGTTACTTATTAGCTAAAATTTTATTAATAATTATGGTAATGAATGGGGGAATTATCACCAGAAAGTAGTGCTAATCGTAGATTAAAAAGAATTTGGTTATTTACTATTATCATCAGTGAATGATGATGAAGAATGGTTTTAATAATAATAATTATAATCATAACAAATTTTAAAAGCTACAGTCAGTTCTTTGAGATAAAATTGACTTTTACTACTGTTTATCCTAAACAGTACTATTAAATACAATGTTATAAATGCTGATAATAATGTTATAAGTAATATTGTAGTTATTCAGTATTGTTGTTTTATTAATATTACACCTCCTAGTGTTTATGATCATTGTATTATTATAATTATTATTAATATAAAATTAAATTGTTTAGCGCTGTTTTCTTACTATTGCTGTAAAAATAGTAAAACAACACTAAATAAATATTACAGCTGATCCTTAGTAAGTTTTGATAATTATCATTCAGTTAAACATTTTTTAATCCTAGTTACTGTGTTAGTGCACAACTTCCTTCATGGTAGTCTGTGATGTTTTAGATAATTCTAGTCTGTTGTGTAATTTCTTGTTAATACAACGACACGTAACTTTCCCATGTCACCACACTAACACTTTATCAGAACAAGTTTTAGATATTGCTTTTAGTCGAAAAAGTGCATCGGCAGCTGTCAGATTTCCAGGTAATTAGCTATGTTCACTCACTCGTAAACACAATCACATGTTATAAAAGTTATGGTTGATGAACTTTTTCCATTTGCTAACCAGTTCTGTATTTCTTATGAAAGCTGAAACAGCAGCAGCTGGATCACATAGCGGGCTGATTGCAAAACTATCCTAATAACATTAAAATTTGTCATAGACAAGTACTTTTATCACCAGTTGTTGTTATTAATAATCATCGTTATTAGTCATAATGACGGATGATGAATAGTAGTTGTTCTGGTAATAATAATTTGATTCAAGTAACACTTATTAGTATTAACACAATATGGTTCAGCATGCTGCTCTATGATTATTAGTTTCCCAACATTAGTTGCGTTACAATAATGCTGTTGGTCTAACTGGTATAATATTAAAATTGGTCAGGCATAAACCAAAGGTTATTCCAGAGATAAATTAGAATTTGGTGCTAACATTGTTAATGGTAACTGTTAGTGGTAGCAATAAGATGAAAAAATAATTGTCCTCCGTCCCAGCCTTTGCAGTTATGCTAATATAATAAACATTGCTTGTGACATGGCTAATGCACAAATGCCTACTGCAAAAAATTACTGTGTCGTTTTTGAAAAAGATTCACAAAATCAAAATGAGTAAGTCACACTACTATAAACAATGTATTATTCGAATTCTCACTTAAAGTTTGTAGTTGCATGAGAAAAAAAAGTTTACGATCATTTTTAGTTATACTTTTAGCTACATATGCAATGTGTTTTCTATTTCTCTGGGCTTTGCTCAAAAGATAGTAAACAAACTGCTTTTTCCTCATAAAAAATTGGCTAATGTTTAAGTATAGATTTTTAGGAATGGTTTTGCCCATCTCATCTTGCACCCATGACGCTCTTGAACTAGCTATAACACAGAATAACGTAGTATTTTTTGTTATTATCATCAAGATTACATTGTTATTTATCATGTTGCATTTTGAATATTGCTCCATTTTTGATAATTAAGACATTTTTTGTTTACAAATAATGATGGTTTTGATTACACTGCCTAAAGCTACGTTCACACTATGCGATTCTCGGCCGAGTGGGAGGAGCGAAAAATCGGCTCGCAAGTGTGGTGGCAGATTTTTTTTCATCGGGCAGTGATGGTTCTCCGTACGACTATCGGCCTGTCTAGCCAATCAACATCCACATCACAGCGTTTCAATTTAATGCTTTTCAATAAACTTGCAGCTGCTTGATAATTATTATTTTAACCAATTTTAAACTATTTTTAATATTTCCCTGATCAACTGCAAGTCTTGTTTACTAGCAGAATATTAAGGTGGGTATACTAACCATTGTCAATATAAATAAAAAACAAGAACCAGCGCCATGATTATAATAAATAATTGCATTGAAAAAAGTGATCATTTATTTATTATTCATTATAATTAATTGAGTATACTACTTACCATTATTTACTATTATTATTATTTGTAATTAATTTCTTATTATTGATGAGTGAAGAAATGGTATAATTTATTTAAATATCTGATAATATTAGCTATATTATTAATAATAATCATTAATAATAATGTTCTGTAATTATCAATTAAATGCGGTATCTTGACAACATGTCAAGGCCATACAATATCGGGCACAAAAAATCACAAGTGTGAATTCTTCTAAATAATCGGGAGAGCAACTCCCGATTCCTCCAGATAATCGCATGGCCGAGAATCGTATAGTGTGAACGTAGCTTTAGTCGTTCTGTTTTGTACTACAAGGGTCATTTAAATATAAATTGAAACATGCAAATTTTTAGCATAGTATTATTTCAAGTATTTTTTGCAAGAATTCATAGCTAGAACCAGTAGTAGAAAACTCATCAGGGATGCATCCAAACAAAACGTGGTGGCAGCTGTTTTTTGAACAAAATTTATTATTTTTTACATATACAAGTACTATTTTATTATGCATAACTGAAAAGCGTGTGAAAAGAACTTCAGTTTTATATATGAATTACTACAGATACATTAATACGTCTGCTAATAAAAAGGCGAACGCGCATCATCTCGTTGAAAATAAACAATGTTCGAAGAATGTCCAAAACTTATGCATGCATTGCCATCGCTATCGATTGAAATCGTGCCCCGCAGTAGCTTCAGGTGCAAACAATTATTGCTACATCTCAGATGCCCCGCCATAGTAATGCGTGAATGATCTCCTATTTTTGTTTTCAACTTTTTATTAGTTATTACAGTTAAATTTAGTTTCAAACCCCATCAATTTACTATCATATCCAGCCGAGTAATTAATTTGTCTAACAAGGGTTGTTGGTGCCACGCTAGATTGTTATAATTTTCAATGCTTCAAGGTAATTTATTTGCTTTCGCAGTTGTTAAAATGGTCATAATCACTTATTATAATATTAATAACAAGTAATTTGGTATGATCCATGGATATTAATATTTTTAGTTTTTACCTGTCAATAGTTGCTGTAATTAGATGCTGATCAGGCGATTTATGTTAGTTTATCAAAGTGATGCCCTCTCTGAGTACATACTGCCTTCCGATGTTGTTTTTATTATAATAATCCCACATTGATCCGACTGTTAGGCCTACTATTTTTATCACTAACAACATCATCAACTCATGAATAATAATAATAATATCAATGACTGTTGCGAGTATTGTTATTATTACTTCTGGTTGATAAAAATCATAATTTTTCTTGCTTTGGATAATAAATACATACCATCCTTATTAACAATTAAATAGGTATTCTCATCTCGGAGCAAAAACATGGAAAGCCTTTTCGTATGGATGTTTAGAATGAGAGTTTTGACTTTTTTTCTAAACTTACGGTCAGAATATTTCAAATAACTTGGGACTCAAAACGAGCAGACACTGAAACTGCATTGACTAGCTAATACTAGAGCGTATCAGTTTTACATTCAACTAACTCTAAGGCTTAAATCGTGAACTGGCAATTAATATCTGAAGTGTTCATAGAACTATTCTTTTTCCGCACCTTGAGAAATTGCCGAAGATTTCAAGTTAATTATTTCCGAGAATTTTGATTATATTATTGCTGTATCATTGATTTTTTTAATGTGAAAAGTTTGTTGTATCTAAAACTCACCAATAGCATTCTTTTCTAAGATAATTTCACGGTTTGTTCCAAACCACTAGATTTCTTCCAAGGATTCACATTCACTGTGAGGCAACTCGCATATGCCTGACTGATTTTTTTTAGGCTGAAGGGTTATCTTGGACTTATTTGACAATGATGCACACAGCTGTCCGGTTTTCACTTATTCAAAAATTTGTTATTCAAGCATGTTGTGAAAATACTCAATCATGTAGGTCTTTGTAATAAATCGGTACATTTTGTGTGTTTTGATAACATAATTTAAGTTTTATATCCGGTGACTGACATACAACAGCACCAACAAATGTTTAAAAAGTATTGATTATTATAATTATAGCACAGTTTAACAGTAATTTAGTTATTAAGTAAAAAAATATATATGTGGTCAGTAGAAAACAATCTCTCTGTAGCTGTACCATTCTTTTTCATCAGCGTCGTCCACTGACATATATTTAGTCATGCAAATTGAGGAAATACAATTAATACTATGTGACAATGTTTCTTTACGATTTTCAGTTCTACACAGTAATTAAGCAAAGCCTGTCACTTGTTTTTATGCTCAATTAATTTGCCTCCCTGAGTTTCCAGCATTTCATGAAATGAAGTAACAGAATTTATTGTAGCATTTTTTTAACTTTATTCTCATGTGATTTAGAACACTGTGATGCTCAAACTTTTGATCCCATTACAACAAACAGGTATTGCCTTACATTTCGATGCTATTCTTAGAAACCCAGAAAAGATGTTTTAAAAACTTTCATGTCTGAGCTACGTTATAGTTATTATTATTAATGACCACAATAAGAATTATTAATATTATTATTAGTCATAATTGTTAATTATTATTGATTATAATATTTCTTATCATTATAATCAGTAAGCAACTTTTTCTATAAAACTCAATGGAAATAACACCTTTTATTGTCAACTGATAAAACAACATTTTTTCTCTATTATATTTTATTATTTTCTGTACCAAGTTCACGTCGCTCACTATCGAGGTGGCACCGGCAAAAGGAACTGTATGCTCAAAAAAATAGTTCAAACTAAACAATTATTTGTAACTTGAGTGATTCAAAAGTGACTAAGTTGACCTCGACAGTCCTGTTCCACCCTATAAAGTTATCTTACTCGACTCAACTTAGTTGTCATGTTGCTTAAAGGGGATCAAAGGTAACTTTTGCTAGCTTGCATCCAAAGAAACAACAAGATAACTGATTCAAGAGGATACGCTCACCCTTGTGAGACACTTTGCAAACAGGAATCATAAAGTTTACATTTGGTGTCAAATGATCATCAGTAGGTCCAAGGTCATGATAGCTGGTTCAAACTGACTGGAATAGAATTGGTATACTTACAAAGAAGGCATTTTATTATTCATGAAAATGCGATTTGGTGTCAATAGAAGCATTTTTAATTTTTTTAAAACTATTTTATTTGTGTTACAATTTATCAGAAATGACCCACATAAATGTATGCTCCTGGTTTAATAAAAGCAGTACAATCGATGATAATAATTTGTAATCACAATTTCTTTCAGTACACTAGCTAAAGAAAAAGTTATGGTATATTAATGTGTATCTTATCATCTACATGTCTGAGTAATATTCATCTCTCATGATTATTATCACTCGTCTGCCAGAGCGCTCTCCAGATGGTCAAGAGGGGCGGCACGCCCTAGTGACTTTCATGGCTGCCCTAATTTTTTTTCAAAAAACAAATAAAAGTTTGGTTAGCACAAGCTTTTAGCATCATGATTGCTGATTATTTTCATTGCCTTGGGATCTATTTTATTTACAGTCTTAGGTGGGAGCATTTATGGTACATCGTCTCACGCTCGGCTTATGATTCTGCTCTTTCAACTCAGTATAATAATGGGTCGATTACCTTGTTTTCATAATCATGTAAAAACGATCTAGTTGAACTTTTTACTATCAGTCTGCTTAGGCTTCAGGTGCTTGTTCCATTTGATTCTTTTTTGTAGCTTATGCTTAATAATATTACCATTATTATTACATTTAATTACAAATTGGATTTCACAGAGTCCATCGAAGTTAAACTATCACTGTTGTACTTATTCTTCCCCCTGTTTTTTTTCTTTTCAATAAAAGTATTATTAATACAATTATTATTTACATTGTTATAAAACTTGGCAGTATAGTTATACCCTCAAAGGTTACTGTAGTCCATAAATAAAAATTGAAAAACAACCATTACTAATCAGTAGATATTACAATCACCGATGTTGGAGTAGTTTGCTTTGAATGACAATAGAAGTTATTATTTATTACGATACTTATTAATAATTTTTGCTGTTTATTAATAAGTTTGAGTTATATTAATAATTTCTAAAAGTAAAGTCAAATTTCATTATTATTTTGCTATTTAATAAGTTGTGATAGTTTTTTATGATTAGCAGCAACAAGTAGCAAGAGACAACACTGAATGGTTAGCATTCATTCAATATAAAAATTTATCATAAATAAATATTTTGTTTATTTAATACTTAATAAAAAAAATTATAATGTCATTTTGTCGTATTGTATTTATACATAATGACAACTACATACCTACATAAACTGACTAAATATTATTCCTGCCAATCAATGCTATTATTCAGGCCTTCTACCATACTTTACAGCATTCATTAATTGTCATTCATCACACTTTTTGTTTTAACTGCATATTAATTTAACTTTGCTTGTTTGCCTGTTTGTTTGAGCTGTGCCTCTCAGGCAACCCTAACGACGCTTCTTATTTCATCATGGATCATTCCTATACGATTGCTTTGCAAGATGCAATGCAAACATGTAATTCCGTTGATGGTTTTAATCAAAAGAGTTAGTTGCCACTGCTCATTTTCTACTATCTAAGGGCTGTGTCAGATCTCTTTTTTTGCACTTTAAAGTAATTGAAAACTAAATAATTAGAGTGATACTGACAGTCTCTTTGATGCTCTTAATCATTTCATTATGGTTATTATTTTTCTGGATACCTCATACTATGAACAAACTAAAAGCTGTCGCTATACCTGAATATGTTTCATTATGATAACAAAAATTATCGGAAGGCTTGTTTGTCATATGAAAAATAATTCGAGATAATATACTATATTTTCTGTTGTCATTTTATAATTCTGTGTCTTGTTAGAATTATTTAGCACCTCCCCATGCCTTGTTGTTCACCTAATATCATTTATACATTTTCTAATTAATCATAAACTATTTGCCATTATCATTTACTATACTGCAGCAACAAATATGTATACAATTTTTTGTTATGATTTTTCCTTAGGTTTTTGGTTGGAATAGGAATAGGATTTTTTATTATTAATAGAATAGGTTTTTGTAGACTGCCATTATTTTCAATTATTCCAAGTTCAGAGTTGTACACAGAAAATAATTTCTTAATACAAGTTTATTCTTCACATCGCTCTCTGGCTACGCATGTATTTTTCTGTGGGTGTCAGCAATACGTCTGATCAACCGTCATTTTTCTATTTATCAAGTTGCTTCAGCCCTTAAATATTCAATATCTTGGTCAACCTATGCAAAGTAACAGCCATAAATTTGAAAGGTTGGTTCTGTACAGTACACACAATTTTGAAATAGTCAGGGTACTTTGCAAATAAAATTTTCTGTGACTGGCAGAAACTGTGTAAATGCATTCACTATAACGACTGAGCAACTGCAACTCGGGAGTTTTTGATTTCTAAAGTATCTTCACTCTTGGAATGTACCAAAGATCCACAGCTAGGTATCAACAACCAACCTTAAATAATAACAGTCAATGCTGTGTTAACACGTTTATTCGGCTATATCAGAAAGCGCAGCTGATCTCTATAAATTAGTAATTATTATTATGGGTTATTAGTTGTAATACCATAATTGTCGGTACTTTTTTCAATGATCATTGCCATTAATTGATAAAACAATTCACCGATTGACAACGATCTAAAAAATTGAACCAATGAATCCTCATTTATTTGTCATTATGGTTAGCATCAAAATAATACTAATTTATTAATTAAGATAATTATTATTAATTAATAACGATATTTCAAGCTGTCATTATTGAAATTGTCTAAAATCCATAATATTGTCATATTATTAGTTGTAATACCAATTATTATTATTGTATTGTTGGCAATAATCAAGCATTTTAGTGCAGCAAAAATGTGTAAATGCATCTTTCTTTTGTTCATTGCAACAATTTCAGCTTTGTTATTGTGTACCCGAAACACTCAACAAATTACAGTGCAGGTATTTTGGTATCTCAATACTTATTCTCCCATGTCTGGTCTCTCCGGCTATTTACTGCCGGAACCAACTGTTATGGAAGTCTCTTTTGACGGTTGAGTGAATATTGAAAAGTCCATGAAGATTAAATTTGAGAAACTTTTGGTGTAATCAATTGTTTGTTTTTATATTTGTCAACCCAAGTGAACTTGTACACCAGTCGCAAGTGCTTATTACTGAATCGGCTCATACTGTTAACATTGCTACTACTACTACTACTACATGTACTGCTAGTTTTACTCTTCTTGATACTGCTAAAAATACTGTTAATAAACGGTTGGTGCACCTATCACTAGTAAGTTACTACTAGTGTCGCTGCTATTCCTTTAGCTACCACTGTTGTTACTACATTTAATAATAATGTGACTCCCTTCAATGATTCAGTCATTTCTCCTTTTACGACTACTGCTGTCACTTCCTTCGCTATTATTGTTGTTGCGGATTTTACTGTTACTGCTAATAGACCCTTTACTACTATACTACTGTTGTTGCCATCTACCACTGCTACAACGGCCAAAACTTCTATTGCTACTATTCCTTCTACCCCTACCCCTTTTTTGGCTATTGATGTTGCTGGAAATATTCTTCCATTACTACTACTGCTGCTGCCGCCACCACCACTACCACCACCACTGGTTTTTCTTGCTCAAAGCTAGTAATTGTTGTCCGAAAAATGTGATGATGTCGCATTCTTATGGCATTTTTGTTCTAACACTGCTTCTTTGATAGTTGCTAATACAAAAGTATGCAGCCATATCAAGAAATTTGTGGAGAGTTGAAACCGCTGCAGTTATGCCAATTATGTTTACATGAAAGTGTAGAGCAACACAACTTCTACCATTTCATGTGAAATATTGTCAGTGCAACAGTTTCTTATATTACATATGAGTCTGTTTACTCAAAATAGGACCTTTCAGCTTTGAGAATTTCCAAAAAAAAAGTTGTTTATTTCTACTTCAAATTTTTTTGAATGTATCTTTGTATGTAGACGCACAATATTCTCAAAATTTGTATGCGGGTCGCCATTCATAAAAAAGTTAAAAATGTTTACGATATTTCTGATCGGTTGTAACAATTTTGCGGAACGGAGAATAAAACAGGTATTTTTTAATTAAATACAGATTCAACAGCCTTGAAAATCGACAGACATCTCACTGAGGTAACCAGAAAAGTAGTTCAGGACTGAAAAAATGGCTGGCTGTCCAAATATTGTCTGCTTGACTTGAAAATTTGTGATACCCAAATTTTTTTTTCATCGGAAGCAGTAACTATGTTCGCCAAAGCTGCATCTGTGTACAAAACTATATAAACTTTAGACTATGATGGTGCAAGATGCTCAATACACTCACATGAAAAAAATATTGCTTGTGCCATCACCAGATTTATAACTACTCTCATCCACATTGTACATTGATCGGTGGTAACAAATTTTTGGAACGGAAAAGTTTCTTTTTTTTTCCTGTTGCATTTCAACACCAGAGGTTTTCATGTGGTTTCTTTGCTGTTCAGTGTTTATCTAAATGCAGTCAGATCTATAAATCCTCTATGACAGGTCACTTGTGCATTAGATCGTTGGTAAAAAACTGTCTCAACTGAGGAAAATATACAATGTTGTAGATACTGAAACAGAATTGAGAATATTTATTGTTAATTCTGGCTTATAGTTTTGTTGTCTTTGACGAGACCGCTCGCATTCTTTCTCCTTTCCTGCATTTTATTTTTTTGCTTCCCTATATTGTTTGCAGCGCTCAGAATTTGGCAGAATCTCATGATAAAACCAAGAATAAATTGGCAAATTATACAAGAAGAAAATTTATTATATTACTGATATTGTTTTTATAGCAAGTCAAAGAACTTGACGAAACTAATATTTGTTCAGGAGGCAGTATTATTGTCAGCAAAAACTAGTTAACACTGGGATAATAACAGTGACAGATGGACAACAATAATAATAATAACTAGATGAAATTGTATTCACGAGTGAAGACAAGAGTATTTTAGAGAATACAAAAAAAAATGACACTGAATGGATTTCAACGCCTGTACTTGCTGCAGTGATTCTTGTATAACCCCAACTACACCATCAACCTTTGACTGAAACGGCATGCTTTTGACACCCTCATTAATCCTAAACATTATATTAAGCAGTAAAGTTATACTTGCAAACACTTTTCACGTCAAAAAAGTTTTCACCACTGGGAATCTTACCTGGACCCCTAACACAGCAGGCAACCACCTTAGCCATCCAGCTATAGAAACATGTTGCTTTTGTGCAATCTAATTTAGTACATGCTGGCGACTGATTTTCGATAGCTTTATTTTTGCAAAAAACGCAGCTTTTTGAAGCTGCCTTGATGCTTTCTTTTGCTTGAACCACACAAACACATGCTTTACATTGCCAATACAACATGCAATCGTAGTAATACATATACTCATGCTGTCTTGCTTCCTCTCTTCTGACAATAGTTATTTTCATGCGAAAAAGAAATCCCCACCTGGGAATCGAACCCAAACCCTGTCAACAGCAGGTCGCAGCATCGACCATTCAGCCATCTAGCAATGTTGAACGTGGTTCATAAACAGCTTAAGATAAAAAGAAGGTGGTGTAACCTACATACAAAAAAGTATTTTGGGTTCGGGCATCGCTAAATACTCGACGAATATTTTCAATTTTATTCAGAACTGTTCATTTCGTCACCTGAATACTGTTTGTGCTAAAGTTTTGGAGGAGAAAAATTTTTCCGCGGTGAAAACAGTAAATAACGAACACTTTTGTCACACATTGAAAACCGTGCGCGCATTGACTCTTTCACCCAAGATCTGAGAAGTGCCGGGTGTTAATCTGAGAGAGGGTTACAATGCGATCACAACCATGCAAAATTTATGCAAATCGGAGTAACCGTCTTTGAGTTATGGTCATTTTTCTGTTTGGAAGACCTCTTTTGAAAATGGAATAGCTGTGCTGGCGGTATTGCGAGAAACTTGAGGTCTCTACTTTTGGAAAGTTCAAGCATTGGGCTATGCTGCCTAATAAGTTACTTGTCGCTGACTAATTCCATTCTGGTCTCGGAAAGCGTTGAAAAGTGCTGTTTCTGTTTAGATTTTCAAGTTTGAAAATGTAAAAACTTGAAACAGTTTTGCGCGATTGCTTTGAAGTTCAAAATGGTACATCAATACACTATGGCACATGTTTGTTGCAAATTTCAGCTAAGTCGGCCTGTTGGTTCTCTAACGGGAAGCTGTTTTATGCTAAAAACTGTGTTTTTCACAAAAATCCAAGATGGCCGCTTCCGAACGATTTTTTAACGTCGTGTCATGATGTCGAATCAGAAAGTTAGCGAAATGAACCATCTTTCAAAATTTGGTATTTTTTCGTCAATCAAGTCCACGTTTTTTCAGCCATTTTGATGCTTTCGAAAACGATTTTTTACCAGTTTTTGCATGTGGATTGCGATGTTCTGGAATGTTCTGTAACTTCATAACTAACTTACTTTGTGGCCCGAAGCCTCACGATCCTGTCGCAAAAAACTTTGTAGCCCTATCTATCACGGTTCTTGAGAAAAGGTCGCCGTTCTTCAGCAAAGTTTGCGCGAAAGAATAATAATAATAAAAACAGCAATAACAATAGTATTTTAGAAACTCTAAAATACTAATAATCATAGTAATAATAATAATAATCATAGTAATAATAATAATAATCATAGTAATAATAATAATAATAATAATGACGATGACGATGACGATGACAATATGACGATGACAATATGACGATGACAATATGACGATGACAATATGACGATGACAATATGACGATATGACGATGTGACGATGTGACGATGTGACGATGTGACGATGTGACGATGTGACGATGTGACGATGTGACGATGTGACGATGTGACGATGTGACGATGTGACGATGTGACGATGTGACGATGTGACGATGTGACGATGTGACGATGTGACGATGTGACGATGTGACGATGTGACGATGAGACGATGAGACGATGAGACGATGAGACGATGAGACGATGAGACGATGAGACGATGAGACGATGAGACGATGAGACGATGAGACGATGAGACGATGAGACGATGAGACGATGAGACGATGAGACGATGAGACGATGAGACGATGAGACGATGAGACGATGAGACGATGAGACGATGAGACGATGAGACGATGAGACGATGAGACGATGAGACGATGAGACGATGAGACGATGAGACGATGAGACGATGAGACGATGAGACGATGAGACGATGAGACGATGAGACGATGAGACGATGAGACGATGAGACGATGAGACGATGAGACGATGAGACGATGAGACGATGAGACGATGAGACGATGAGACGATGAGACGATGAGACGATGAGACGATGAGACGATGAGACGATGAGACGATGAGACGATGAGACGATGAGACGATGAGACGATGAGACGATGAGACGATGAGACGATGAGACGATGAGACGATGAGACGATGAGACGATGAGAAGATGAGACGATGAGACGATGAGACGATGAGACGATGAGACGATGAGACGATGAGACGATGAGACGATGAGACGATGAGACGATGAGACGATGAGACGATGAGACGATGAGACGATGAGACGATGAGACGATGAGACGATGAGACGATGAGACGATGAGACGATGAGACGATGAGACGATGAGACGATGAGACGATGAGACGATGAGACGATGAGACGATGAGACGATGAGACGATGAGACGATGAGACGATGAGACGATGAGACGATGAGACAATGAGACAATAACAATAAGACAATGACAATGACAATGACAATAACAATAAGACAATGACAATAACAATAAGACAATGACAATAACAATAAGACAATGACAATAACAATAACAATAAGACAATGACAATAACAATAACAATAAGACAATGACAATAACAATAACAATAAGACAATGACAATAACAATAACAATAAGACAATGACAATAACAATAAGACAATGACAATAACAATAACAATAAGACAATGACAATAACAATAAGACAATGACAATAACAATAAGACAATAACAATAAGAATAACAATAAGACAATGACAATAACAATAACAATAAGACAATGACAATAACAATAAGACAATGACAATAACAATAAGACAATAACAATAAGACAATGACAATAACAATAACAATAAGACAATGACAATAACAATAAGACAATGACAATAACAATAAGACAATGACAATAACAATAACAATAAGACAATGACAATAACAATAACAATAAGACAATGACAATAACAATAACAATAAGACAATGACAATAACAATAACAATAAGACAATGACAATAACAATAACAATAAGACAATGACAATAACAATAACAATAAGACAATGACAATAACAATAACAATAAGACAATGACAATAACAATAACAATAAGACAATGACAATAACAATAAGACAATGACAATAACAATAACAATAAGACAATGACAATAACAATAAGACAATGACAATAACAATAACAATAAGACAATGACAATAACAATAACAATAAGACAATGACAATAACAATAAGACAATGACAATAACAATAACAATAAGACAATGACAATAACAATAAGACAATGACAATAACAATAAGACAATGACAATAACAATAAGACAATGACAATAACAATAAGAATAACAATAAGACAATGACAATAACAATAACAATAACAATAAGACAATGACAATAACAATAAGACAATGACAATAACAATAAGACAATGACAATAACAATAAGACAATGACAATAACAATAAGACAATGACAATAACAATAAGACAATGACAATAACAATAAGACAATGACAATAACAATAAGACAATGACAATAACAATAAGACAATGACAATAACAATAACAATAAGACAATGACAATAACAATAACAATAAGACAATGACAATAACAATAACAATAAGACAATGACAATAACAATAACAATAAGACAATGACAATAACAATAACAATAAGACAATGACAATAACAATAACAATAAGACAATGACAATAACAATAACAATAAGACAATGACAATAACAATAAGACAATGACAATAACAATAACAATAAGACAATGACAATAACAATAACAATAAGACAATGACAATAACAATAACAATAAGACAATGACAATAACAATAACAATAAGACAATGACAATAACAATAAGACAATGACAATAACAATAAGACAATGACAATAACAATAAGACAATGACAATGACAATAACAATAAGACAATGACAATAACAATAACAATAAGACAATGACAATAACAATAACAATAAGACAATAACAATAACAATAAGACAATGACAATAACAATAACAATTAGACAATGACAATAACAATAACAATAAGACAATGACAATAACAATAAGACAATGACAATAACAATAACAATAAGACAATGACAATGACAATAACAATAAGACAATGACAATAACAATAACAATAAGACAATGACAATAACAATAAGACAATGACAATAACAATAACAATAAGACAATGACAATAACAATAACAATAAGACAATGACAATAACAATAACAATAAGACAATGACAATAACAATAACAATAAGACAATGACAATAACAATAACAATAAGACAATGACAATAACAATAACAATAAGACAATGACAATAACAATAACAATAAGACAATGACAATAACAATAACAATAAGACAATGACAATAACAATAAGACAATGACAATAACAATAACAATAAGACAATGACAATAACAATAACAATAAGACAATGACAATAACAATAAGACAATGACAATAACAATAACAATAAGACAATGACAATAACAATAACAATAAGACAATGACAATAACAATAACAATAAGACAATGACAATAACAATAACAATAAGACAATGACAATAACAATAACAATAAGACAATGACAATAACAATAACAATAAGACAATGACAATAACAATAAGACAATGACAATAACAATAAGACAATGACAATAACAATAAGACAATGACAATAACAATAACAATAAGACAATGACAATAACAATAAGACAATGACAATAACAATAAGACAATGACAATAACAATAAGACAATGACAATAACAATAACAATAAGACAATGACAATAACAATAAGACAATGACAATAACAATAAGACAATGACAATAACAATAACAATAAGACAATGACAATAACAATAACAATAAGACAATAACAATAAGACAATGACAATAACAATAACAATAAGACAATGACAATAACAATAAGACAATGACAATAACAATAAGACAATGACAATAACAATAACAATAAGACAATGACAATAACAATAACAATAACAATAACAATAAGACAATGACAATAACAATAACAATAAGACAATGACAATAACAATAACAATAAGACAATGACAATAACAATAACAATAAGACAATGACAATAACAATAACAATAAGACAATGACAATAACAATAAGACAATGACAATAACAATAACAATAAGACAATGACAATAACAATAACAATAAGACAATGACAATAACAATAACAATAAGACAATGACAATAACAATAACAATAAGACAATGACAATAACAATAACAATAAGACAATGACAATAACAATAACAATAAGACAATGACAATAACAATAACAATAAGACAATGACAATAACAATAACAATAAGACAATGACAATAACAATAACAATAAGACAATGACAATAACAATAAGACAATGACAATAACAATAAGACAATGACAATAACAATAACAATAAGACAATGACAATAACAATAACAATAAGACAATGACAATAACAATAACAATAAGACAATGACAATGACAATAACAATAAGACAATGACAATAACAATAAGACAATGACAATAACAATAAGACAATAACAATAACAATAAGACAATAACAATAACAATAAGACAATGACAATAACAATAAGACAATGACAATAACAATAACAATAAGACAATGACAATAACAATAACAATAAGACAATGACAATAACAATAAGACAATGACAATAACAATAACAATAAGACAATGACAATAACAATAACAATAAGACAATGACAATAACAATAACAATAAGACAATGACAATAACAATAAGACAATGACAATAACAATAAGACAATGACAATAACAATAAGACAATGACAATAACAATAACAATAAGACAATGACAATAACAATAACAATAAGACAATGACAATAACAATAAGACAATGACAATAACAATAACAATAAGACAATGACAATAACAATAACAATAACAATAAGACAATGACAATAACAATAACAATAAGACAATGACAATAACAATAACAATAAGACAATGACAATAACAATAAGACAATGACAATAACAATAACAATAAGACAATGACAATAACAATAAGACAATGACAATAACAATAACAATAAGACAATGACAATAACAATAAGACAATGACAATAACAATAACAATAAGACAATGACAATAACAATAAGACAATGACAATAACAATAACAATAAGACAATGACAATAACAATAACAATAAGACAATGACAATAACAATAACAATAAGACAATGACAATAACAATAACAATAAGACAATGACAATAACAATAACAATAAGACAATGACAATAACAATAAGACAATGACAATAACAATAAGACAATGACAATAACAATAACAATAAGACAATGACAATAACAATAAGACAATGACAATAACAATAACAATAAGACAATGACAATAACAATAAGACAATGACAATAACAATAAGACAATGACAATAACAATAACAATAAGACAATGACAATAACAATAACAATAAGACAATGACAATAACAATAAGACAATGACAATAACAATAACAATAAGACAATGACAATAACAATAAGACAATGACAATAACAATAACAATAAGACAATGACAATAACAATAACAATAAGACAATGACAATAACAATAAGACAATGACAATAACAATAACAATAAGACAATGACAATAACAATAACAATAAGACAATGACAATAACAATAAGACAATGACAATAACAATAAGACAATGACAATAACAATAAGACAATGACAATAACAATAACAATAAGACAATGACAATAACAATAACAATAAGACAATGACAATAACAATAACAATAAGACAATGACAATAACAATAACAATAAGACAATGACAATAACAATAAGACAATAACAATAACAATAAGACAATGACAATAACAATAAGACAATGACAATAACAATAAGACAATGACAATAACAATAAGACAATAACAATAACAATAAGACAATGACAATAACAATAACAATAAGACAATGACAATAACAATAACAATAAGACAATGACAATAACAATAAGACAATAACAATAAGACAATGACAATAACAATAAGACAATGACAATAACAATAAGACAGTATTATTAATGTTATGATAATAATATTATGTCGGATTTATCATAATTATTGTGACCAATGAAAGAGGAAAAAATTACTTATTTACTCCTAATAATTCATTATTATTACTATTTATTTATTCAAATGATGTTTTAATAACAACTGCTATAGATAGTAGATATGATAGTAGTATGTACGATAATTATTATTATCCTCTATTATTATTATTATTATTATTATTAATCATAGATTCTATCTATAGCAAGCAGATATTAAATAAAACATAAGTTTGATAAATTCAACTTAATAATTTACTTAATAATACAATTTCGAGTTGACCTTATTCATGGTGATAAAATAATAATAAATAAATGATCAAAAAAAAAAATTAATCTAATAATAATAATTAAATTAATTATAATAATTAATAATAATAGTTAGTTATCTACAGCACTTATGCACTGCAAACAATAAGTTTTAGTATTTGTGGTATAATTCAGTGGTATTAACAACTTAAAAACGTTAGTTTTTTAATTGATGATCGGTCGTAACTGGTCGTAACAATTGGAACGGAGGTACTATTATGCTGCGCACGGACCCCAACTAGTGCACATTCTTTTAAAAAAAATATATGTGAGAAAGGTAATAAGTTGAACAACTACTCTAGCTTGAGATCCATAAAAAATTACAAAAATTGCAGCAATTGTAGTCAAATCAAGACCGGTGGTCGTAACAGCGTTCAGAACGGAGGTTACGTGACAGCTACTAAACTATCATCCAGTTTCATTCTAGATCGGTATTTCCAACATTTCTTGTTATTTTCGTACAATTGTGACACTTTTCTTCCAACTTTTTGTAAGTTTTAGCTGGTAACTTCACTTATTACATCACAAAAAACGTTTTTAAGCCAGCATGTATTTCCACGGAGGTTTTTTTTTAGCATTAACATAATATTCAACAACAGTTTAACTTGTCACTGCTAATATTTGTCAACAGTTTTTTTCTTACCAGTTGCTGCTAAGCCATTCTAGTTTTAGATTTTATTAAGTTTTCACAATACTAATATGCGAGTCAACGGTAATTGGCTCTGAAACATTGCGTTTTTTTTTATTTTTATCTGTCGACACGCAGAAATAATGAGAAAAAATGAATTATTTTTCCCTTAATTTCGTTTTTATTATGTCAATCAAAAAATTATTCATATCATGTATATATAGAGTAGGTATCTGGAAATGGGATAATGCTGTGATCACCTTGTTATGAGGTGTGTTTGCTGTTTTATGAGCCTGCAAACTTCGGTACTTTTTGATACTTGAAGTGTCCTATTTTCACTGAACAGACTCATATTAACAATTTGGTGCAAAATATCCGAAAAAAATAATAAAAAATTGAAAGCTATCCCAGAAAAATTTAACTGATGATGGCACAGTAAGCATGTGGATCTGGTTTCTTTTGATCAATTTTTATTTTTTATTTAGTCTGACAGTTTTCTATCTGCAAACTTTAATGTTTCAACATATCTTATATGCTTGGTTGGCAGCTAACCTGTTTTAGATATGTCATGTATAATTCAATAAGGAATTAGTGAGACTTTTTCGATCATTGGTTATTTTATCTTATTGTGATCATTTGTAGCCTGAGTCCAAGTATGCTGAGGTAGGTGAAAGGCGGCCTCATCCATTGGCAAGCAGTTCTCTAAAAAACAGGAAGCTGGGGCTATGATAGCATCATGTCACCATTCATTGATTTTTAAAGCCTTGAACATGGAGAGGGGAGAAATTTACGCCTACACATACACCCATACACACTACAGGTAGGGGAAGTGGGTGAGAGTTGGGTCAGTGGGAGAGTTGGGTCAGGTACTGTTTACAGGTTACTACATAATGCAGAAGAAATCTGATTGGTCAAATTAATCACATGACTCATTTGGTCATTTCCTGTTGCATTGATGGCACCCATCTTGAAAGGTTAGTGTGTTACTGATTAAAACATAAAAAATTATCTTATTCTCAAATTTTAGAGGGTCTAAACATATGTAACATTTTACCCAAAGTAATAAGTTCATACTGTTGGCTATTTGAAGGTTGAATCACTTATAGTTTGGCCTCATTCTCCAATAGATAATATTTCTGTAAACTGGTCTGGCTGGCACCAACAGTGTGAAATTTCATAATTTTCTGAAATGTGAGAGTTGGGTCATGAATAATTGTGAGAGTTGGGTCATTGACCCAACCCTCACCATATCCATTCAAACACATTTAATTTATATAAATAATATTGTAGACTAATTAAAAACCAACTAAACATGGGAAGAATATACAAAAAGAAGACAACAAGAGGTGTTGATATTGCTCAGCTAGAAGGAGCAGCTAAGATGGTTACAGAAGGGAAAGCCTCGATTAGAGAAGCTGCTAAAGCTTTTGATGTACCAAATACAACCCTGCAAAGATTTATAGGTTCCAGTGAGGAAGAAAGGAAGACCTTTGGTTATACTAAATGCAAACTTGCTAACTTGGTATTTACACCTGAGCTTGAGCTACTGCTAGCTAACCATGTTAAAGACTTGGACAACAGATATCATGGATTGACTGCAAACAAGTGCATGGAACTAGCTTGGGAATTTGCCACCCAGAATCACTTGTCAACTATTCCGAAGTCATGGTCTGAGAACCGCTCTGGAGGTAGGTAATTTGCAAGGGTGATAATATACATGATTTTGAAACAATGTGATGGCTGACAGTTCTTTACTAGTAGGCTAAATTTTGTAATTACTATTTTAATGTTCGTGATCAAATTTTCCATGTAACGTGAGCGCACAGTCATGGTGTCTGTGTTTTTTTACATGGTATTCAAAATTTGCTAAAAATTTCTTTACACTGTTTAACAGTATTATACATTGAACATTTAGGAAGAGATTGGTTTGCTGGCTTTCAAGAAAGACATGGTCTATCATGCAGAAAACCGGAAGCAACATCTATGGCTCGCTCAACAGCTTTTAACAGGACTACCGTAGCTGAGTTCTTTCAAAAACTAAAAGATGTCTATGACAGGTATAGAGCATTATCTCCAAATATTCAAGTTTACAGTTAATGAAAATTATCTTAATAATTGCTATCTTACTGCATCATAGGTTATTAGTTAAAAACACTAACTAAACTAAACTAACCGACTAAAATTATTTTACAGAGAAGGATTCTCTCCTCAAGATGTGTACAATCTTGACGAGACCGGCTTTACTACGGTACAAGTGCCCTCAAAAGTTGTGAGTACTCGTGGAAAAAAACAGGTTGGTGCTGTTACTTCAGCAGAGAGAGGAGAATTAGTGACCCTTGTATGTGCCGTCAATGCAACTGGAAATGCTTTAGCGCCATTCTACATTTTTCCACGTAAAAGATGGAACGAGGCTTTTCTGGTTGGTGCAACGGCAGGTGCAAAGGGGACAGCATCTGGGACGGGTTGGATGACCAGTGATATCTTCAGTCAACATTATCTACCATTTTTTATCAAACAGACAAGATGCACGAAGGACAGACCTGTTCTATTAATAATGGACAATCACGAATCTCACTGTTCTCTCAATGCTGTCACAATAGCTAAAGACCATGGTATTGTAATTCTAACCCTCCCCCCTCATACGTCACATCGTATGCAACCTCTTGACCGGACTGTGTTCGGCCCGATGAAGAAATTTTACAATGCTGCAGTTGATGACTGGATGCGGACCAACCCGGGTCAAACAGTAAAGATTTGGCAGATAAGTTTACTAACTGGACAAGCATTCATACGGGCAACTACACCCAGCAATATTATTGCAGGCTTTACGTCTACTGGCATTTCTCCTCTTAATACTCAGGTATTTACTGATGAAGATTACCTGCCATCAGATCTGACAGATCGTCCCAATCCTTGCGATCACACAGAGACAAACGTAATGTTGGCATCACCTTCTACAACGAGTACAGCTGAACCAACAACTGGTACTCCATCAGCTCCTACATCTAGAACAGTCGATGCTTCAGTTCCAACTCCATCAGCACCTTTCACATCTAGAACAACTGATCCCATAACTCCATCAGCACCTTCGACATCTAGAACAGCTGATCCTATAACTCTAACTCCATCACCATCTTCCACATTAGGGGCAGCTGAGCCTTCGACTCCAACTCTATCAAGAGCTACTTCGTCAGGAACAAAGATAGTTACTCCAAGAGACATATTACCAATTCCTAAGGCCCCACAACGAAGCACAAAAATAACTAGAAGGAAAAGAAAGAGAGCTGCCATTTTAACAGATACACCTGAAAAGCAGTGCATGGTACAAGAGAATGAAGAACGTCAGCAAAAACAAAAAAAGGTGACGAGAAACACTCAAGTAAAGCCATCATTGAACAAGAAGAAAAGACCACAGGCAGTACCAAGCAGCAGCAGTGAGGAGGAGCTTTCTGTTGTACTTACTGATTCAGACAGTGCAGAAGAAGAAATAGATCAGCGTCAAGCTGGACCACCGAGTCCATCAAAGTTAACTGCAGGCGACCATGTATTAGTTCAATACAAAACTAAAAAATCTGCATTCCAGTATTATGTTGGTGTTATAGATTCAGTTATGGAGGATGGCCGACTCCGTATGAGCTTTCTGCGTAAAAAGAAAGAGTCTGCGGCACAGTTTATCTACCCAGACCAGGAAGACAATGATGAAATTGACTCTTCCATGGTTATTCTGATTCTAGGTACCCCAATCACAGTTGGTGGTACAAATCGAACTGTCAAATCAGTAATGTTTACCGTTGACCTCAGCACCTACACAATACAGTAATTTGATTCATTCTTTGCATGGTTTGCATTCCGTTAGCCGTTGCTAACCTTTGTTTTGTGTATGCAGCATTCATATTATACTTTGTTTTGCCGTTAAATAAAATATCAAGCTGTAAAATATTATGTTTACTGTTGACAGAACACAGTGGTGTCTAGTACTTCAAATATTTGAAACATGGCTCTTAATTACTTCACTATGATTTTGCTACTGTTACTGTTTAAAGTTGTTTAAATATTAAAAGTGATCTTGCACAAACTTTACCTTTTAATTAATGTTGACCCATCTCTCCTGATAAATGACCCAACTCTCCTCAAAGCCGACCCAACTCTCACCATCGTGGGGGAGGGTTGGGTCAATGCTCACTTTTCACAAGATACTGAAATCTCATGATATGAAGCGTCCTAGCAAGTTGATCAACTCAGATTAGGATGCAAACAGATGTGAATATATGTATTAAAATTTTCAGCTTTGTAGCTTGAAGCGCATTGGAAATAAACTAGGGTTGAGGTTAGGTGACCCAACTCTCACTCGCCTCCCCTAACTGGAAACTTGCTTTTTATATCATGATAAGACCTTAAAGTTTATGTGATGAAGTTTTCTCAAAATCTCTATTGAAAGCTGACATGTCGAAGTAAAAAATGACATAAGTTTGCGTATTTGCTACCAATCATTGCGCTTATTTATGAATAATCAATGGTTGATATAAAATATCTTGGTTTGAAACATTTTCATGCAGAAAATATGATGAATTTAGAGAATTTTACTGCTGTCAAATCAGTTGCCAATTTATTCTTCAGCTATTATACAGTTTTATAAATTGACAAAACTAAAAATGCCTTCAAATACTTTGTGGTCGGCGCTATGTAGTACAACTAGCATGCAAACATAATGTAATGTACCAGACTGTTGGTATTTGACTGCAATACAGACATTTTTCTTGTGCTCACTTGAGCTTGTTTTGTCTGTGATCACTCTTTTCGAATTTTTCTACTGTAACAGGTGATCATGCTAAATTTGTGTATTTTCGTCAATCTGCTCTTTACACGCATGTTTTGAATTCTGAATACCTGTCTTGTTGAAGAAATGCTTCCCCCAGGCAAAGTTTGTGGCTCTCGGAATTATGTGTCGTTACTCAATCT
The DNA here is from genome assembly GCA_945261195.1 of Cryptosula pallasiana. Taxonomy (NCBI): domain Eukaryota; kingdom Metazoa; phylum Bryozoa; class Gymnolaemata; order Cheilostomatida; family Cryptosulidae; genus Cryptosula; species Cryptosula pallasiana. Next base: position 53,593,898 of record OX183132.1, on the reverse strand, counting down.
GGCCGCAGGAAGTGGACCCAGTGTTGCATCAATCCCCAAAAATTTTTTTTCAAGTGTTTTGCATGCAAAGGCCCATAATTGAAGTTGCCAGGTTAGCGTTTTTAATATGAATCAGCAAAAGGGTGCGGTTGATGTATTATTTAAAAAAACTATATAGTGGCTACAAAAGACAATCAATACCCTCGTAACCATACACTCGTTGTTTTTCGCATGTCATTTTAGATGAGCTGCAAGCGGGTGTGTGACCAGTGGTGCTGGGTTGAGCACTGGAGAGACCACTGAACAAGCTAACAGTTATTTGTTTCGCTTGGGGGCAATAACTCGACATATGACTAACAATGGTAGGTGCAAGTTCACAACCTACTCTCGATACTACTATCACCTCAGCTAGTCTCATATCTTGTTTCTATTGCTCGCTACTTCCACAACATCACAACTACTAACGCGTTCAAAAACGATATGACTGTCAGTAGTAAGATGGTAGTAACAACGCTTCATAGTTCTGTCAACCTGGTAGTGAATTAAAATATTAAGTCAATTGAATGTGTTTTGTGACGGAGATTAATGTATCATGTCAACTGTCTCTGGTAAATTTTTTTATTACATTGTTGATGTGATGATTATAGTCTAACGGAACAAAGCATGGATTTTGTTGCTTTGAACATAGGAAGAAGGCAGCGAATTGAACAGGCAGCAGGGTCATGGAACTTACACGAGAACATTAAACAGCCCAGACAACTTTATGTTAACATTCGTAGCATTCGTTTGCAAAGCTACTTGCTTTAGGTGCTGTGTCAGAGAATTTTGACTGAATTTGGCTCAATCGCTCTATTTCAGCTGTTACATAATTATTGTTATTACGGTAAAAAGCTTCATCGTATAGCCTGTGCTGACATCTTCATGTAACGTTTTTTTCCGTTGACAACTAGTTTCATCCATAAAATTTTTAAATGAGTACTGTTTTCGTCCTAGAAAGATGAATAATGGTAAAAGTCGATAATTTTTTTGTTTTTTTATTGCTTCACAAAGCTGCTCAAAAGATATCTTATTATAAAAGATGGTCGAAAAACATTTTTTTTGTGTTAATTATTAATGATAAAATGCACACACTTAATCGATTTAGGCAAAATTTGATATCAAAATACTCCTCTGTTTGTCACAAATCTCAAATGAGTATTTTTATTCGTATCTGTTTCGATTCATTCTTTGGCTGTTCACCAACTTCAGTCAAAATTATATGGTGTCTCATATTAAAAAATCTGACTCATTACAATGTTACAGCAGGCTTTCATATTATCGTGTCTTCTGTACCATGCCATATGTGTGCATTGACAGCTGCAAAATCTGTGCAATTTCAGAAACTGAACAATATACTTAATCTTTCAGTGCGAAGCCAACATCTTGTCTCTAAATACTGAGTTGGTTGAACAACAAGTTCTCAATCGAGGAGTGGATATTGGAGAAACTATACGCAAACTGTCGACCTTAAAAAAATAGTGAGTTTGCTTTAGTGTTCACGAAAGTTTGTTGGATGTGTTTGGTTGAAGTAATATTTATCTACTCCAACAATTATTTTGCGGTTTGAGCTAATGGGTGAAATACGTTCAATAGCATTTATGTAAAGGTGATAATGTTCGTGTTCAATGGCTCCAGTCTCACCTCTCCAGTTCCCCAGCTCCTATTCCTCAATCCGAGTGTCTCATCTCTAGTCTTACATCTCTAATCTTACAGTTCTAATCTCTAGTCTCTCATCTCTAGTCTTTCAGTTCACTCTTACGCTTTGGTTTTATAAATGTAGTATTTCAAGATCGGTAATTTTATGCTTGCTATTCAATTTTGCTCTCTAGAAACTACACAATTGCAAGCAAAGATTACTAATGCAACGTGCTGCATACAACGCTGGAAGCATCAGATTCTGAAGACAGCAGGTAACTGACTCTTTTTAGCTATACCAGTTTGAATTTTTTAGTTGGTTGTAGCATGAGGAGTTATTCTTATCCTCAAATGCTTTAGCATGAGAATGAACCATTTATTGTGCTATATTTTAGATTCCAGTGAAGCTCGTGGTAAAGTCAGAGCAAAATTACGCATTCAGCATAGCAAACTGAGAGATTCAATTCAGGATTACCTAAAACAAATCCGGCATGTCCATCTGATAGCTTTGATCAAGCCGTTGACACTATGATTTTTTCTTGGTCAGCATCAGCAGTTTCGTTGTTATTACATTCATCGATGTACAGACTGTCACCTCCATCTAGCCTCATTCCTTTGCAAAGATGAGATAATTCTATGTCATTGTCTTCTTGTTTGTATTGATCAATTTTACTGTTTTAGAACTACAGCTCACTCCTCAGTTGTTGAAGCTTCTTAAAAAATGTTATCTGGCCCAAAGAACTAAAGAAGAGCTGAAACTCTTAGAGAGTGGAAAAAAAAAGCTACTGAAATATTCGAGTAAGTGGCTCATACAACACTTGTAAAACCACATTCACTGTGCAATATTTCTCCACCGCTGTCATAGAACTTATTTATGTGGACATCGAGTCTAATATTTTGTTTAGGCAAAAATGTTGGACAATTATGATAAGAGTACAAGAGAAGAACAACAAATTCATTGGCCACTTAAGTTGTAACGGGAAGGCCAGTGTGTACATGATACCAAACCTATCAACAATAAATTAAAATGCTGACTCAACAAGGACACCTCGAAATAATTCTGAAAACAATTACAAACCTAACTTTTTATATTCTTGAAATTCTGTGCACAATGACTATTACTGGGATACCCTCCGTCTATGCAAACAACCCAAGATTTTGAAACTCCGCTTTACAGCCTTATTTAGGTTTTTGGGTATTAAAAACAAATTGCGTCTAAGTCAGCATCTATTGCGCTTTCACTATAGATGAACATAACCAGAGCACAACTCCAGAAAATTCTCCTTTGCATAAATCATTAGAAATAGGTTATTTTAAGATTTATTTGGCCCAAAATCTGTGACATAGCGCTTTAGTACTACTTTTGCTGCACCCTTCACTACTACTGATATTACACCATTCACTACTGTTGATGTTAATCACTTAAATACTATTGATTTTACTCCTTTTACCACTACTGTTGTTACTCCCTTTACTACTACTACTACTACTACTACTACTGATGTTACTCCCTCTATCACCTCCACTACTCCTACTGGTGCTACAACGCCTTCTACCACTGCTTCTACCACTGCTGCATTGCTGCCACTACTCTACTCCCTCTACTACTTCTGTTAATTTTATCACTATTACTGCTATTGTCATTAATGCCACCTCTACTCTGGATACCGCTATTACTAACACTACTACTATTACCGCTACTACCACCACTACTACTACCACTGCTGCCACTACTACTCTCACTACTACTACCACCACTACTACGTTACCACCGCTACTGCTGCCATTGCCGCCGCTACTGCTGCCACCGCCGCTACTGCTGCCACCGCCGCCACTGCTGCTACTGTTACTGATGCTTCCGCTACTATTACTACTGCTACTATCACTACTGCTACTATCACTACTGTTACTCTTACTACTGCTACTATTACCACTGCTACTATTACTACTGCTACTATTACTACTGCTACTATTACCACTGCTACTATTACTACTGCTACCATTACAACTGCTACTATTACCACTGCTACTATTACTGCTACTACTATTACTGTTGCTACTATTACTACCGCTACTATTACTACTGCTACTATTACTGCTGCTACTATTACTACTGCTACTATTACTGCTGCTACTATTACTGCTGCTGCCATTACTACTACTACTACTATTACTACTGCTGCTATTACCATTGCTACTATTACTACTGCTACTATTACTACTGCTACTATTATTACTGCTACTATTACTGCTGCTACTATTACTGCTGCTACTATTACTGCTGCTACTATTACTACTGTTACTATTACTACTGCTATTATTACTACTGCTACTATTAGTACTGCTACTATTACTACTGCTACTATTACTGCTGCTACTATTACTGCTGCTACTATTACTGCTGCTCCTATTACTACTGCTACTATTACTACTGCTACTATTACTACTATTACTACTGCTATTATTACTATTACTACTGCTACTATTACTACTGCTACTATTACTACTGCTACTATTACTACTACTATTACTACTGCTACTATTACTACTACTATTACTACTGCTACTATTACTACTGCTACTATTACTACTGCTACTATTACTACTGCTACTATTACTACTGATACTATTACTACTGCTACTATCACTACTGCTACTATTACTACTGCTACTATCACTACTGCTACTATTACTACTGCTACCATTACTACTGCTACTATTACCACTGCTACTATTACTACTACTACTATTACTACTGCTACTATTACTACTGCTACTATTACTACTGCTACTATTACTGTTACTACTGCTACTATTACTACTACTACTACTACTACTATTACTACTGCTACTATTACTACTGCTACTATTACTACTGCTACTATTACTACTGCTACTATTACTACTGCTACTATTACTACTGCTACTATTACTACTGGTACTATTACTACTGCTGCTGCTACCAGCACCGTTACGACCACAACCACTACTGCTGAGGCTGTTCCAACGATAGTTGGCTACAGCTCTTGATCCAATCAAATGTTGACATTTTATTTTTGCTAATTAAGTATTTATGACATCGTTTTCTAAGGTGAACAAAAGTCGATACTGGCGCAGAGAACCTTACGCCGTAGTTCGTGTATATTTAAGATAGGGTTTTGTTACACCCTTTTACGTTTTCGTTCCCTTAATGAAAAGCAACGTAGCTAAACTGTTTTTAATTGATGAGTGATTTTCAAAGATTTATGCAACGAAATTATAGGAGACTCATTTTAACCTGTTTTGTGTTTTAATAGCTCAGAAATCTGTGAGGAGTTGCCCTTTCTTTAGAGAGACAAGAATGTAGATGGAACGGGAATAGTGACAGTTTATCTCAACCAGTTTGATTACCAGAAGAGTTTACGACCAGATTGAGTTATAAGAAAGGTTATCCAGGTTTGTTACTTTATTTTATTCTCATATCCTTGCTCATCAGTTTCAATATGCATTCAGAAGAAAAAACTTCCTGTTAGAGGGTTCAAATTTGCGATTCGGACACATAAGAAAGCGGCAATGGTTTTTGTATTTTTTACACATTGCTTACATGATCCGATCACGCTCAGGTTGTGCGTACTATACCAGTAAATGTTTTTCATAGTTTCCTTGGTAGCTTGAAAGAGTAAGGTCTTCCAGTTTGGTATTATTCTATTAAGAATAGTGTACTCCATCGTTCTAAATTATCACCAATTTATGACCTAAGGCTGGTTTTATCTTTTTCAGTTTTTTAATTTTGTTTTTTTCTCTATTAGCAACCAGCAATAGCGCATGGGTGTTCAGTGGATGCGATTGCTTCTTTTCTTTCTGAACTTTTTTATTATTGACAGATCTTCAGCAAATTGAGTTTGAAAACGATGAAAACGTCATGTTTTATGCATAATGACCAGTTTTAGTGAAATTTCGAGCACGGTATGTGTAGTTACTCATGCATTGTAGTAATGATTAATAATCACTTATTATTACCGAAATTGTCCTTTTTTTAATAAAACTTTGTTTTTATTACAGAGTTTTAGCACAATTTATTTTCAAACGGAAGATAAAGCATGGCCTAGCGCTGATATTCACCAAGTTTTAAAAAGATTGGAAGAGTTTAGGTTTACTTATAAATTCTTTCAAGTTTTGATTATTTATAATAATTATTACCGAAATCAGAAATATTTTCAGGGTTAATTTTTTTCAGTCAAAGCAGCCACGGCTGTTTAAATAAGTTGGGTTTTCAGAATTCCCATTGTTTTTTTGGTCTTTGACTCTAGTTTTTGTGATTATCAATCTAGTATAACATTGTTAATTATTTATCAATAGTCACCAATGCTTTTTATTATTATTAGCAGCAACACAAATTTGGGGCAATTAATTACAGTATTTAAAACGTTTAAAATAGCAGAACCACAAAAACATTACCTTAGCAGTTTTTTGTTGAAATTCAAGCCTTTTAAGAAATTTTTTCTCCAGGGCATAAAAACTAATTAGTTAGCCATTACTGGTGTTGCGCAATAGCATTATTGTGGCTTTTGATTGAGGTTTTGTGGTTTAGTTTTTTAAAGCAAAACCTGGAGAATAACTAACATTTTTGACCAATATTTTGCCATCATTCATTCCAGCATTTTTTTGTGTCTCAGAAGAATATAACTGTAAAATATGAATCCATGCTTCGCCTTCATTTCGTGGTCTTCGGCCATGTCGCAATTGGAGCGTAAAAGTGACGATGGAGGTGATTTTTCTGATTTTTGCTGTTTCCATGATATTGCCCTTAGCAATATCTTATCTTTATTCTGGTATTTGTTACATTACTCTAGCTGCATTAATTTAGTCTCTAGAAAATAGTGAAAAAAGGCAATAAACCACAAAAACCACAGGAAGCATCGAGTGAACAATGTTTTAAAAAAAAGAAACTCTTATCCTCAGATACTGCAGCCATAGACTTCGATAATTATCTATAGTTGTTTGATTGTAGCACCAATGCCAATAACGGTAGCTTATTTGAACTACTCTCTGTGTCATCTTTGAAATAAATGTCACCATTGGGTTCGGAGGTGATATTTTAAAAGTTTTTACATGATAGAAGAAACAGTGAAAATTTGCCATTTTTGATGGAAAGTAGACCCCATTTATGTTTATATATTTGTGACTGCAATAAACTGCATCCCCAACCAAGTTTTGGGTTTCGTTTTTCTAGAGCGGTCTATGCAAAGTCAGCGGTTTTTTTTCGCTCGATAAGCTGCCATCATGTTCCCATTGGTATTCATTTGACGTTGTTTCCCAACAAAAAGTGGGAGGTCGATTTATTTATACTACCAACAATTTTGGCTTTGTTGCAATGGCTCTGCTAGTTCTACTAACTACTATACACCATATATAATATTAGTATGCACCTCATTTTTAACAACTATTATTTTTAATTTTTTTAGTTCTTGTTGTGCTTTCTTATAGTTGTAGTATCATCTTCCTCTGCAACTGCTTCAAGTATCATGGATTTACTTCCTTATTTTGATTTAAAGAGTATGGATAAAACAAAGTAAAAGATTTCATGCTCAGCGTGTAAGTATTCATTAAGTCAAATCTCAAGGCGTGTTGAAGATTTGGTAGCAAATATTTTTTCTAAGCTCAATGGATTTCTTAAACTAAAATCTCAAGGTTCTTTAGTTATTTCTTTTCCTTTTTTACAGCTATGATCAGCCAAAAGTAACAATTTTTATTGTAATGGACATTTTCTTTTAAATTTACTTTTGCTGAGGAATTCACATGCATTCAGGTTGGTTTTTCTTGAATGCAAATTAGTTTTTTGGAACAAGTTAGCTTATTTTGCTATTTCATTGTTGGCTTTTGTGTTTGTATAATTTGTTATTGCTGACTGAAGCTAATTGGTGATGCCAAATTATTTCAATCTAATTAAGTATATTGTTACTAGACATAACGATTCACTATAGCTTATCGCATGCGCTTTAATGTAGAACAATTTGTTTTTTTGCAGAACAAGCCTGTGCATTGATCTGAATTCTGTTTTAACTATGAGGATGGTGATGACGACAACGACGACGATGATGATGACAGCGACCCTGGTGCCTATGATGACGACAGCAGCAAAGCTGACTCCCTAACGAAGAAGTGTCTGTGTGGACACAGTTAATTTTGTTACATTTGAGACAGTTTCCCACTCAAGTCACTGGTGGATAATGCTGTCCTCGATCACATCAACTGTTTGCTGCACATTGTAGTTGTATTTGTTATTTCATTTTTCAGCCTGTTCAATGTTTGCTATCTATTATTTTTTTCGACATTTTCATTTTATTTTGTAATTTTTCAAATTAGAGCAATCGCCGCACCTAGAGCGCATGGGTACTGCAATCATCTGCTTCAAAATCTATTTGATCGTGAAATTGGCTTGGAGACTGGATAGAGTAATTGAATATGTATAGCATCTGATTTAATCTTATTATGAGAAGCCGAATTTGTGTTTTAGTCTGTTCAATAAAAGATTGAAAAAAGCCGCTAACGTGCCTCAAAGAACTAACAAATCTTATGTTACAGGGTATAAATTTACACCTTACTCTTATTAAAATTCTTCCTGAATTTTATTTTTTCCGCTAGAATGACATTTGATAACTGCTTTATTTGTGTTTGTGGGAGTTGTCTTTATGTATGAGGCAACTCTGCCAACAAAGTATTTTTCCTCAAGCTACCTTGGTTCATTCATCATCGTAAAATTGAATTCAGCTCATTGCAGTTGTATTTTCATCTGTGCAACCGTGAGCATTGACCGTAATTTCTGTCGGAGCAGTTACAAGTTAGCCAAACATTGTGTCTAGTCAGCCATTCCTTTTTATTGTAATGGAAAATGTACATTACTTGCTACCCGATTTCTGTGTACTGCAGAGGTTTGATAATATTGATAGACGGCAAAAGCTTGTCAGGTTGCTTGAGGCCTTAATGGAATAAAAATCTAAATCAGCAAGGTTCAAATCAAAGTATTTGTTCACCGTAACTGGAATAATATCGTGATTATGCATTACAACACCGGATTATCTGTCACATTTCACTATCTATCGTCTATTTTATCAAGCTTTCAAACAACAAACACATGTGGTTACAGTCCAAAACACAATATTTTATCCCAGTCATAATTCATTAAAAAAAAACCATTGTCTTCATTTTGGTGTTTGCTTTGTTTATCTATTGACATAAACATAAAAGCCTAAATTTGTTTGAAGCCATTAAATTCGAATATGCCCATCTAGCTCATCAATGATATGAATTATCAAGCTCTCTGCAGCATTCTGTTTAATACATGAGGCTTATCACAGTCATTGATGGGCTTACAGTTTTGCATGCGATGCCCAATCTGTTTACAATTACAATGGCTTGGGAGATATTTTTTCAGTATGCAGTCAACCATCATAAGGAAGATGGATAACGGTTATATAGTATGATGGTGATTGATTATAACTTATATAACATTTAGTTGTCTCCCTGCATTGCACTAATAATATATAAGTTATATTGGGTCACCATTATACTATATAACCAGTATCCACCTTCCCTTAGATAATCGTTGATGCAGTCAAGGATTGTGTATAATATAGGTTTCATATAATTGCTGCTTATGCAATGTTTCCATCTCAATAACAGCAGCCAGCGTACATTGATTCCACAGATTATTAAACTGATAACTAGGCAAGCACAGCTTGAAATGAACAGAAAGTTTTGTGAAAACAAGTACAGCACTGGGGTCAGCTTTCAGTAGTATTGAAGTTGCAAAGTTGCTAAAATGATGATTAATTTTTGGCATAACACGATAGTTCAACCTGAGCCCCCCCCCCCCCCTGATACCGGTTTTTTTTCTGCAAGCTGTCCAAGGTCTAAACTGAAACATTTCCCTGTCATAAAGTTATGAGTATAAAAAGGCAGCAGTTGCTTTATTGCATTCACTTCAGCTGTGTTCAATGGATGCTTAGCCATTGTTTGTGTACTGGTCAGCCTCAGGCTCACAGTTCAGCAGTGCACATCTGAATTTCATATAGCTTATTATCACTAGGAAGAAAGTGTTATGTAATAGTCTGTATTAGAAGCCTACCCACTACTTGTTCAAACTAAACAGATCATGTAAATGCTAACAGGTTGACCATTCACCCATTACTAACAGGTGCAAGTGTCAAGGACATTCTTATTTAGGCTGTTTTCAACTGGCACATTAAAATTACAGCACCATTGTGATTTTTTTCATCTTTAGGAAAATATTGATTGCGAAGTAACGTAATCTTTTTAATCTGTCTCAAGCCTTCTAAAAATTAACTATAACTTACTGTAACATATTTGGTTTTACGTTGAGTTTTTACCATTTCATCAATACTATATTTTTCAATGCAAAATACTTTCTGCATGATATATGGATGGATCATATGTAGCATATGACTAGAAAAAGATGCTCTCTCATATGGCTGACTATTTGTAAGCTGCCAGCTGCTGAAGATTATTTACAACATGAAGAATCAGAAGTGTAGATTGAGGCCTTTGAGGCCATCATAGCCCCAACTTTTGTTCACTGACATAAACTGTAGGCCAACATATGATAAGGTTCAATCGCAACTGTTTGTCAATGATAGCTTCATAGCCACTTAATCTACTGTGGTCGACTACACACACCTGTTCCCAGTGCAATCGAATGCTGTCCTAGCCTTGCTACGATCTGTTTCTTCAATCATCCCACAAAACACTGACTTTTTTGAGTTAATTACATCGAGTAGCTGCTATAGATTGTGTTCAATACTGAACAGGAAAAACAATCAGACATTTGCAGAAAGTTTGCCAGTTGGGTACAGGTCCAAAAGCAAAGGTAAAAAACCACTGGAGCATGTTTATAGCTAATGTATTTGCATTTTAGCTTGCTTACGAGGCACGGTGTGACAAAATAAAAAAGTTGCATAATCGCAGTAGGAACTCATATCATAGCTTACAACTATATTGTGCTACTGACTAACTATGAGAAAAATAATGCTTTCTACCACAAGTAATGGTTTAGCAATAATTTCCAATAAAAAAGTTTTTGTTTCGTTTGACAACATTGTTTCATAATATCTAAAATTATTTTAATGCATACCCAGCTCCTAATATTCTTGCGCCATTTTAATTTGTGAATACTTTAAAAATCACAACAACAAAAAGACGACCTATTTTATATTAAATATTAGGTATTTTTTATATAGTCATTTTCCATTAGCATGATCCTTCTCTGTTCACAACTGTTTGATGCATCCTAAACAATTTCTATGAAAATAACTGATGTAAACTGTCTTTTTTTCAGATTATTTAAAACTTCTATCACTTTATCTCAACTAGATCAACTGTGATAACTTGCAATATCTGCCGAAGTTCAGTATTATCAAACTATCCGTTAGATCCGTTGCAACTAATGGACAGTCTGACCGCATATAAAAATACATCTATGCTTCCTCATTTCTTTCATGAATCAACTTTATACTTATGAAGTAAAATTTTTGCTGCATCATAATATCTATTTTAGCGTTAAAATGTAAAGTTTACTTGATCAATGATCGCAACACCGCTCAGGGTTTACACTAAACACTTTATTTCAATAGAAATATTATATTTGATTAAATGCATCGCGAAAACATAAATTTATTTTTGGAATTAAAAATTTTCTGTATCATTAAAATCTCTACCTCTTTATTCTTTGGTTACCAAATGCTGTTTCTTTTATTCATAGTAAATGGGTGCAAAGACATTAATACTTTATATTTAGCTTTGGATATTTACAAGCTCGTTATGTGTGGTTGTCAAGGGCATACTTGTGGTGACCATTCCTTTGTTATGTGAATAGGCAATGGCAGTTATATGTACACTAGGCCAATAGACCCCCATTTCACTGTCTGATGAATTACACAAAAACTCCAGTTTGACTTTTAGGTAACATGCACTTGACTATTTCCTGGCTGGCTTACATACAGCAGAATTTCAAACCAGACGGACAACTCCGAGTGCTCAATTGAGTCAGGTGGCAATCCTTTGAGCTAGACTGAGTGATCTAGTCATGTTATACAAGTCTGGTCTTCAGTGAACAGTGATTAGCTGAAATAGGCTAAAACACGTTGTAGTGGGTAACTGAAAAGTAATTGATGACAGCCAACCAGTCAGCGACCTGGTCAATGATAAACTGTATGGGAATTAAATTATTTACTGTGGTGTGTTCGACTCCTCATCTGACTGAAGTCAGGTCTGGTGTAAAATTTTGTTGTGTCTGACAGATTTTTGTTTGTGTTTAGATATATTATGGATGAGATATTTTTCATAACTGCCAAGACTTGTGCAATGGCCGCAACTTGTATCATGCTGCTATTGTTGTGGAGAGCTACCAACATTTATACTCATCATATTACTGACATCTTTAGCATGGCAACATGATGTAAAATGTACGTCTGTCTTTCTCAAAGGTATTTTTTAAATAAACAAACCAGCCTAGCCTTAACCTGATTTTTTTCACCTTTATGTACTAGTGGAAAGTTCGTTTTTAGTGAAAGACATTGAATTTCATCAATGGTCAATTTCAGAAGACTAAATAGGCAACAAGCTGGTTGAGTTTACTTACACTGTTTCATAATCGATCTTAACTGTCATCCATGTTTATTTCGCTCTACTGAAATACATCTCTTTCAATTTCTTTTTTTTTTCTAACCCATATGTGTTCAGGTATGCTTTCAATAGAACGACCAATTGAAAACAACATATCATATGATTTATACGCTGGTTTTACTCAAAATATGAAGATTAATCTTGTAATAAGCGAATTTTTTTAGAAACTCCTTTTACAGCAAGTACTGATCATAAGGTAATCAAACAGGGGTTTGTTTCCTTTGGACTTGAGAGCATTAACGGTTGAAGTTCTCATTCTTTTCAAAGTGTGCTAAAGCGTTTCGAACAAATATAAAAAACCTTGAGTGAAAAATCACCAGAAACATAGCAGGCGAAGGTAATATTTTAAGTTTTGTGTGTTTTAGAAAGTTTGTGGTTTTTGGTTTGTAAAATACAAAACTAGAGATTTTTTTTTATAAATCAACCGAGGTCAAAACTATCAAATTAATTTAGTTCTATTGCCATAGTATACGGTAAGAGAGTCTAGATTTAACTAATACATTGCTAGTAGGAAAGTTTGTTGAACGAGATGAGTGCCAATTAAACTTGGGATTAGTTTATCAACTTTATTGTCAAGTTCATTCAATAAAAAAAGTGGTTTTGAAATGAATGAGACTAGCTTCATAACAATGAAGAACCAATCCAGTAAACTAAGATTATTGCTTATCATCACTGATAAAACTGGAGTTGTCAGCCCTAAAAGAGACAACTCCTTGCTCAATGCAACATGAATGTCAAGTAAAAGATGTATTGCGTTTAACTGATACGGAGTGTGTGATTTTGCATTGTAGGTCATTTATCATAAAACTAATATTATTCTGCTCCGTGAAAAAAATACTTCTGCTACATCTTTGGCACTTTTTTGAAATATTTACTTCTGAAATTTGTTTAAACTGATCAATAACTCATTGCAGTAGAAGCATGATCTGCTCCAAGTGTAAAAATTTAGAAAGAAATTTTAGCATCGTTTGCGGATGCCAGTTTTATGGTATTTTACATAAAAACTGGATCAATATTTACAAAATAATTATAAAATAAAAATACAGTTTGAGTAAAACTAAAAGCTTAGCTGTCAAAGGGTGCACTGTAACACATATTACATAAGATTAGGTGTATATGTCACACTTTCTACAGTTTCAAAAATTTCGGTGCTTTTGCCTTAAAAAATGAACTCTGAATGGTGAAAATCTTTTTAAATGAAAAAATTTAAACATTCTTGGCTCATATATTTTGCTCACTTGTGTACTCAAAAGATCTATTTGCTAAAAATGATCCATAACGGAGGTATAAAATTTTAACGTTTCCTTCATGGGTTTGAAATACTGAAGTTTACACAATTGGAATGAACTCTGCGCTGTTAGGAGTATATACGCAACGAATCGCTAGTGTTTCCAGAACCAATAACCTAAACAATGCAGTTGTCTCCCCAAAAAGAAGACAACTCCGCTATAATAGTTGTTTCCATCATAATTGTAGCATGCACGTGTGTTTCTGATAAAGGAATGCAAACTAATAAGAACTTCTGAGATTGTAATTGGATAGTTCTCCTCTCTGTAACAAAAAGTTGCTGTTGGAATTTTGCGATAAGTTTTCGACTTTCCTTTCAATAATCTGTTTTTAAATGTTTCTATAACAAATATTGCTATCTATTAAAATAAAATGTAATCAATTTTTTATATATATCTAATAGGCTACCAAGTTTCACAAACTGTTTCCAGGATTAAATGATGCTTGAGAAAGAATGCTACAGTCCCCATTTTAAAAATGTTCCAATGCATCTTTCCCAATGGGCTGTTATGTTTATTTTAGATTATACATTTGTTTGTATTATAAATGCATTGTCACTTCTATTCACGCATTCTCTACTCTTTTCACATGTAATTGCTCGTTTGTTTTCACGGAAATTATTGCAAAGTCATCAGACCAAAAGTTGCGCTGAGTAGGTACAAATGAAGCTGACATAAAAAACAATCCAAGTGTTATTGTAAATATTTTAACTTAGTGACTGAGTTAGTTAGCTTTGCTTGCATCATCATCGCAGCCTGAGTTTTAACTAAGTCTGTACTTGTTTCACCAAAACAGTGTCTGTGTTCTAGAATCATCTCCCTTAGTAAGTAACCGGAGGAGTGAACTACAGGGTAAGATAAGTCAAGATGAATGCAACTCTATGAGTCACTGGCATCTGATACTGTGTATTGAGCAGATTTACATTTTGTCTCACCCAAAATATGCTTGTTAGTGATTGGTTGGCTGAGTATTAATAAGCATCGGCTAATGCCTAGATAATGAACAACAAGTGGATTGAAGTTTGAGCATTATCATTGAAACCTTAAACCATTGTGATGTGGTATCTCCCTAAAAAAGATAGCAACATCACATGAGGTAATTTGAAAATAACTAAAACATCTGCCAATTATTTGAACCCTACAAATGGATTTAACGAATAGAACTTCTTTATAGGGGTGAATATCTAGCTACACCACTGGTGAGTTTAACTTCGACTACACTGCTGGTATAGAGGTGGCAAATTTGTACGGCTAACCTAGTCACTGTAATGTTTGGACTCCTACAGTCCTATAGACAGAAGGATATACTGCGATATCTCGGTGTAATCTGGTTTACTGATATTACCGACATTGACTAAAGATCTAGAGTTAGTCATGCAATAGACAGATGAGCCCGGCGTGGCATCTTGTACTTTAATCTAGTGGTGAGTGGATGTGTATTTTTTTTCCGCGCTGACATTAAACATAATCTGACAATACACAATCAACAACCAACAACCAACAAACGTGACTCGAAAGACATAATCTTCCGACTAATTTTTCAGTATAATGAGTGAGCTGACAGGTGAAAAAACTTGAAAACAGCTTCATTATTCTAATAATTGCAATTTCATTGAAAGTGCGAGCACTTTGCTATCAGAAAATTCTCATGCCAAGTATGAAATACAAATAACGTCTAAAACATCATACAATTATTTAGGCATTCACTGTTTTAAAATATTATGATCACCTAAAATTTTAGCCATAGCCTACATAAACACAAAATTATTTTGAGTTTCACTAAAAAAAATTGCTTGTGAATAAAACTGTTAACCTTCAATATTGATATTCATTATTATTTTATATCATTTTCAGCTACAAAATTTACAACAATAAAATATATGCACGTTTTTTGAGAGAAAGAACTATTACTTTTTGTCAACAACAAAATAGAAAACCTTCACTCACCTTACTAGTTGCACATGCTCATTAAATTCTATAGTTTCCAATTATCAAAGCCACGTGCTGGCGGATGTGTTAGAGCTCTGAGTGAAACAATTTCCAGGATTTTGCTTTATTACTGAGTGCAAATGGAAGCATATGTATAGCTAAAAAATATTGACTAACCCGTGAACTTTGGATTGCAGCTTTTCGCGGTTGGATGCTTCGTATTCAAACATTGGCTGCAATTATACACAGCAATGTATCAGAATATAGAATTGTGTTCAGCAAAGTTTGAAAAAAGTTCTATGCATATTTGCAAGTTGTATTAGGTAAGGTAGGGGGAAGTAACTCTGACTAAGATAATTTAAGGGTTAGGCCAAGCGTTGTTGAAAGCACCTAATATCACAGCTGGAATGTAAACCTACCATTGTAAACATACCAACTACGTTTCCTAAAAATGGAAGTGGACGAGGATATGGTAACCCCATCTTCTTGAACGTACCAAATGTGCTGGTTCCATACCTAAAGGAAAAAAAAAACACAGCCAATCCCAACATGTAAAATACCACTAGCTAAGCAAAATGGAAAATTGCTGAGCACACATCTAGAACGTGATCCAGTGTGTATAAATAAATATCATTAAAATTTTTTGAAGTTGCAGATTAAAACAATAATAATAATTAATTATTATTAATTACTAAATAATAATAAAAGTTTGGTGCTGCTATTAAACTGCATGTCACAATGAAATGCATCAAACACAACTCACCAATAGAGCAGAGGTAGTAGAACAGCAAGTAGGCCCAACCACAAGGGTATATCCACCCCAAACAGTAACATTCTGAGTGACTGCGTCTCAGAAACCTAGTACTAGTACCGAGTGTACAACACTCGTATGAGGGCTGAAGTATGCATACTAGCCCTTGATCTTAGAATCGAATGTTTATCGAGAGATTATTTACACTCCCCATCAATAATGACAGTTGAATTACCAAGCTAAATGTATTTAGATTGATTACAATGTAATAATGCAGCGTCACTGGCGCGTGACTTTCATAACGGTGTAGGCCGTGCATAGTGCACATATATAGTCACCCTGTCTAAAAACAATCCAAGTTTTAGTAATCAGGAGTTGCCCTCTCTTGTTAGCTTGAATTGATTTAACAGTACGCTTGCTTGATTAAAAAAAGTTAGTAGAGAGCGGGTCAATAATTGAGCTCAACTGCCGTTGATGTTGGTCTGCAAATGAGGAAACAGTAATTGAAATATTAACTGTCCAAAGCAGTTTTTATTTAAAAAAAATAGGCGAAGTTCCATTAACAAATTCTCATTACATCTCCTGGAGACCCAAAAGTCAGCCTTCATAAATGTTGTCCAAGCTTTCAACTAAAAAAACATGAGCATGTGTCACTAGTGTAGTAATTAGTGTAGCTGTTGCATTTGTTACATAGCCTCAGAGTTGTTGCTGGCTTTTCTTCTAATCGAAAAAAGCTAGCGGGGGTCCCAAAACCAGAAAACTGTTATTTATAGGATCCCACCATGACAAATAGTGATCAGCTAGCAAAAAATTAATCACTGTCTGAGGGTATGTCGGGCTTGCTCTTGTGCACTATCTTTAACTTGACTCACAATTTGATGCCATAACTTCTGAAACAAAATGAAAAACCTTTCTCCGCTTGTCATAGTAAAAAATTTTCAAGTCATGACTAATTTGACAACTAATTTTTCTGTTTGTTTAACACTCCAACTCAATTCTGTTACTTCTGAGTTATTGCAAGGTGGTCTGTCTGCTGTAAAAAAATGACTTGAAATGCGTTAAGAACATTTTTGAAATCTTTTTAACAACGAGTGAATGCAGGGATGGCTGTGGCAAGGGACCATTTTTCTCTCCTTAATCACATTGTTCAATTGATGTTGTGACAATCAATGTAGTTCAAGGTTATATCATAGTCAAGGGCTTTAGCATATACTTTTAGCAACGATATGTTAGCTAACAGTTTTTAGGTTATTGTGCATTTTGTTATGTGAAAACTACTGGCTTTATAGGCAAGGCAATTGTTAAAGACTGAATATTACCATAACAACTGGTAAACATTACCATAACAACTGGTAAACATGTCAATGATTATGAAATAACACAACTCCCTAACCAATAGTATGTTTAGCAGAGCAGAAAACCAGAAGTGTACAGTTGATTGGGTTAGGAGTTCATAATAATTATGATTATGAATAATTTTGAAGCATGACCTTTGTGTACATGACTTTTGTGTATTTGACCTTTGTGTACTTGAATTTTGTGTACTTGACCTTTGTGCACTTGACCTGTGCGTACTTGATCTTTGTGTACTTGACCTTTGTGCACACGACCTTTGTATACATTACCTTTATGTACTTGACCTGTGTGTACATGACCTTTGTGTACATGACCTTTATGTACATGACCTTTGTGTACTTGACCTTTGTGCACATGACCATTGTGCACTTAACCTTTATGTACATGACCTTTGTGTACATGACCTTTGTGTTCATGACCTTTGTGTACTTGACCTTTGTGTACATGAAATTTGTGTACTTGACCTTTGTGTACATGACCTTTGTGTACCTGACCTTTGTGTACTAGACCTTTGTGTACTTGACCTTTGTGTACTTGACCTTTGTGTACTTGACCTTTGTGTACTTGACCTTTGTGTACTTGACCTTTGTGTACTTGACCTTTGTGTACTTGACCTTTGTGTACCAGACTTTTGTGTACTAGACCTATGTGTACTTGACCTTTGTGTACTTGACCTTTGTGTACTTGATTTTTGTGTACTTGACCTTTGTGTACTTGACCTTTGTGTACTTGACCTTTGTGTACTTGACCTTTGTGTACTTGACCTTTGTGTACTTGACCTTTGTGTACTTGACCTTTGTGTACTTGACCTTTGTGTACTTGACCTTTGTGTACTTGACCTTTGTGTACTTGACCTGTGCGTACTTGATCTTTGTGTACTTGACCTTTGTGCACACGACCTTTGTATACATTACCTTTATGTACTTGACCTGTGTGTACATGACCTTTGTGTACATTACCTTTGTGTACTTGACCTGTGTGTACATGACCTTTGTGTACATGACCTTTATGTACATGACCTTTGTGTACTTGACCTTTGTGCACATGACCATTGTGCACTTAACCTTTATGTACATGACCTTTGTGTACATGATCTTTGTGTTCATGACCTTTGTGTACTTGACCTTTGTGTACATGAAATTTGTGTACTTGACCTTTGTGTACATGACCTTTGTGTACTTGACCTTTGTGTACTAGACCTTTGTATATTTGACCTTTGTGTACTTGACCTTTGTGTACTTGACCTTTGTGTACTTGACCTTTGTGTACTTGACCTTTGTGTACTTGACCTTTGTGTACTTGACCTTTGTGTACTTGACCTTTGTGTACTTGACCTTTGTGTACTTGACCTTTGTGTACTAGACTTTTGTGTACTAGACCTTTGTGTACTTGACCTTTGTGTACTTGACCTTTGTGTACTTGACCTTTGTGACCTTGACCTTTGTGTACTTGACCTTTGTGTACTTGACCTTTGTGTACTTGACCTTTGTGTACTTGACCTTTGTGTACTAGACCTTTGTGTACTTGACCTTTGTGTACTTGACCTTTGTGTACTTGACCTTTGTGTACTTGACCTTTGTGTACTTGACCTTTGTGTACTTGACCTTTGTGTACTTGACCTTTGTGTACTTGACCTTTGTGTACTTGACCTTTGTGTACTTGACCTTTGTGTACTAGACTTTTGTGTACTAGACCTTTGTGTACTTGACCTTTGTGTACTTGACCTTTGTGTACTTGACCTTTGTGTACTTGACCTTTGTGTACTTGACCTTTGTGTACTTGACCTTTGTGTACTTGACCTTTGTGTACTTGACCTTTGTGTACTTGACCTTTGTGTACTTGACCTTTGTGTACTTGACCTTTGTGTACTAGACCTTTGTGTACTTGACCTTTGTGTACTATGATTTGAGCTAAATATATGGCCCTAGATTTACATATATGTAATAGAATATGGACTCAAAAATCAGGTTATGAACAAGTTCTCCAATAAAGGTTGCACTTACACTGCGATTCACCTCCTGTTTACAAATGAAATGTGGAGTCAGTCGTTTTTTGAACAGCTCACATAGCATTAGGTTAATGTTAGAACTTCCTTTCAGTAGTAACATAGAAGAATTTAACAATTGGTATTGCTGGAGTTATTAAAAAATTATATTGGGATCATAAATCCTTTGATTGTAGTTTGCGTTTGCCAGGCCAAGTTTGGCATTGGTAACCTTTTTGCTGACAAACAAGTCTTCCTGTTAATGATTTTTCTCTGGTGACCTTAAAACAAAACTGCATGAAATTTACAGTTTTAATTATTTTAAAGTCAGTGTCAAAAGTGTCTTTTCGGCAATATGCATTGAATTACAGGCTGTTGTTTTATTCAACCTTTCTCTCAGCCACATTACTGTTTGAATCATCAGATTTCATTCGAAGCAAACATCAATTTATTGGTGATTATTTTATCTTTTGATTAGACTATTTATGACAGGTTAATTAATGCCATCCAACCAATATTGAACAGGTTGGTCCTAAAGGTTCAGATTTGGACTTTTACAATAATTTTGTGGAATTTCATAGTACTCACATCTGCGCAGATACTTAATAATCATTCTGGCATCACTTGTATAGCCATTGGATGGCCAGAATGACTATAATAATACATACCGAACTTCCCGACCCTGCATCGGTATTATACCAACCCTGCATCGGTACTATACCAACCCTGTACCGACCCTATAGGAGACAGTACCGACCCTATAGGAGACAGTACCGACACTGTTGGAGCCATACCGGGCCTGCAGGAAGAGACTTATCCTAGCCTGAGACCTGAAAGTAGCCTGAGAAGAAATAGAGGACCATATCCAGGAGATATCCACCCTTATATCTGGAAAAACTCAAGGAACTAAGCTTATAAAGACTGAGATGTTAACCACAGGAACTAGAACTGCTTGTGACTGGCCGGTTAGCCCATGACTCCACCTACTACTTCTGGGCGCCAGATATTTTTAAGCTTGTATGCCATGTTTCCTTTGTTGTTATTTATATCTGTTTGCCTATTAGCTATATCATGCTCTATTTCTGTGTCATGGGCCATTGCCCTATACTGCTTCTTGCGCTCTGCCTTTAAAAGGCAGAACTTTTGCTATGTTTAATCAGTTTTCATTGGAACTTGTACTTGCAAGAATATATGCATATTACTCTCAAGCTCTGAGTTATGCGTCTGAGCCAAGGGCTCTATACTAGTTGTGGAGTGGAAAACACTCATTCACTTTCAATTTGGTGTGGTAGCGGCCTGTTGTTACCTCTAGGTGAAAGGTAGCTGGTGACAGCATGCCGTCGGAACGCTACCGACTTCAATGTGTCAGCGAACAAGGAGTTTGGCTGGTCACAGCACTCGGTTGGTGAATTCAAGCTACCAAAATCTACTACAATAAGACCCCAAGGCTTGATTTAACAGCTTAGCAGTTGCTTTTAGTGTGACCCCAGCAAAGTAAATCTACTGAATATAATTTTTATTAATAGGTATCATTTTTTTTAATGAAACAGTTCAAATCAGGAAAATATATCTCTCATAAAAATGCAGCCACATGTTATATTTATCATTTTCGAGCATAGATTTGAATATTTGATTAGTGAAAATTACATAGTACTCAGTTAGCAGTAACAAGTTAGAGAAGATAATACATATCTAAGTACTGCTATCAACCAACGGTGTCTGTTCCACTGATTCTTCATCCGTAAATATCTGTGTGCAGTTATTTAACTGAGCTTGTAGGGTGGAAAGCCTCAACTCTAACTGTGATACTGTGTATCTAATATACTGTGCAAGGGTTACCAGTGAAAGCAGAGAGCTGAGAGCTCCAACAACGAACACACATTCTTGAGTCTGTAGTAACAGCTTGGCGTATGCTGCCGTACTACCTGGTGGGCAGCTGTCTGGTTTTTCTGCACATTGATGGTTCAGAAGCCAAACCCCTGCAATATAACAATATAACAAAATAACGATATACAAAGTAGAAAATAAATACACTTCTGAACATGACACGCTTGTTTTTAAATTTTGCTAAGTTTTAGCTTTACTCTGTTTCAAAACGAAAAAGTTTCTTCAATACATGCTTTAAAGCCTTTTTAGTTTAACATGAAAAAAACAACAAATGGTTGATAACTGCAGTGAAATTGTATCCACTCTTACTACTAACCTTGAAAGACCAAGACAAACAATAAAACTGATTTAATTAGACCTTTGTTCACCGAACAAATTGCAATAAAAATAATCAGACCGGCAATAACTTTAATCAATAAATAACTACTTTGTTAGAAACTCCTGGGCCAAAAGAAAGTAGCACACTGAATAAAAAAAATAATTTACTAGGATTTATTTATATTGTTCGTAGGTCGTGAATGAAACTGAACATCAACTAAATTATTATGGGCGAGTTGATTTTTTCATTTTTATAGACTGGTTTTATATCCTTGAAAATATAATTCAAAATCATTACAGTCATCCAAATTTTACTAAATTGAAAGGACATCCTTGCAAATATCCCAGTTTTATAACGGTTCAATTATTACTATTTTTATTACGTTAAAAATTGGGGGTGATCTTCCATATGACTGGTTCAACAATTGATAACAATACATTGAATAATTATGATGTTCTAGACTAATATTCCGTTCCATTGGCCATGTATTGAATGACGAATACCTATTATTTTTGTACTTTGTTCGACGAACAGGTCAAGAATACCCTTAATGATACAAAAATGTGTTACGTTACCATAACCACATTGCCATGTAAGGAAGAGCAGGGTAAGACAATTCATGCTGCAAACGATGGTTGCCAATAACGCGGTGTGTAACTTATACTTCCATATATGTATGAGAACAGTTATTCCTCCAATCAGCTGACATATTCCTGTCTCATAAAAGTACAACATTTATTATTTTAATAAGTCTCTTGGCTAAAATCAGCTGCTACTAATTAAATAATGAACTGTAAGAAAGGAATGAATTGTAACAGGTTTTTTGGCTCGATGTCACTCTCTAAGACTTTGAGTGTTACCAGTTACAGCTGACCTTTGATTGTTTCCTCCTGGTGCAGTACAGAAATAGCCCCAGGAATTCCAGGTTCTTCAATGTGTATGATTTGTAGTTCTACACCAACTATTGCTATCCCAGTGGTAAGCTGTAGTAACCCACACAATACCTGCACCAATGTACATCTTCTCTTCATGGCTAGTAGTAGCTAGTAGTGTCCTACTAGTACTGACTTTGGTGGGAAACTTTACATCTGTTTTACCTCACCGTAGCTTATCAACATTTCAACAATTAATGCTTTCAGTGATGTAGATTGAACATAGGCAGCCTCTGCAGCTTTGTTTGTTTTATATTTCAGATTAATTCATGTCAATAAAAAATCCTCAAAAATTGCCTGGATTAGTTGTGATCGTAACATCGCATGCATTCCTAGTCTATTTCGTCAACAACTCCATTGCCTTATTTTTGCCTACCAACCTACAAAATATTGAAACAAATACAGAATCCTTGTGAAACTTTTAAAAAATATGAGCACTTTGCTCCAGAATCGATTGAAGGAAAGATTGTAAACAAGTTCGTATCAGCGGATCAATTTCTGCCGACTATTTTAAAATAGTGGAGTGGTCTTCACTTAAGTTCAAAATTCAAGATTCGTAACCTGAAAATTTAACATTTAAATGCATCTGTCAAAGCATGGCTAGAAAGTCTGATATGATCAGAACTACAACTATAGCTAGACGTTCTATCTCTGTTGTTAGTGCACTAATGAAATACGCGATGCTTGCAATAGTGATTACTTTTTTCAATAGTCTTATTCATGTATCCGTATAGTAAATACTGGATGTCTGTGTAATTCTGATACTGCTGAGTTGTTTTGAGAAAAATAGGATGGTATGACAAAATAGAGCAAATTTTTACAAACCATTTTAACATAATCTATAAAAATAACAAGTGCGTGCGGGCTTTATGTTGAATTACAAGTGAATAAACATAGAAATCTTTGATTGATAAGACAACTCCAATAAGCAATCTTATGATTCAAATTTGTGAAGAGCTAAAATATTTCGAACGTATGAAGATTTAAATGAGAAACATTTTGTAACAATATTTTGAGTTCTGATTCTAAATTATTATCTACAGTGCCAATTTTTTGTGAGAATAAAATTTTCCCACCAACATCTAGTGTCTACCCCCTACACCTTTGACTCACCTTTTTACAACCTAAAGATTCCAGCCCATACTTTGTTTTCATTTACACCATTCTGGCCCCAAATTATTTTTTACAATCTCTTACAGCCTTGCGAAACTAAAACCTTGACTTTCCTAAAACAATATTTACCTGGCTTTGCATCATAACATCAGAATTAATGCTCTTCTTCAGCTGTTGGTAATTTTATTTGCCCCAAATGTACACTTTACGCTGGATACGCCCCTTGATTGACATTAAGTCCTTCCTCAAGCTTTTATTTTATCTCAAACAGTTATTGTGGGTGCAAGCTGAAAAAACTGCATATCAAGCATTGATATTAACTTTTTTTCAATTGTATTACATACCACATCATCCCCTCTTTTGTCACCCAACAAATTTTCCCACAGGCCCTCTGTAATCATCACTTTTTGTAAAGAAAAAAGATGAGCAGGTTTGTTTTTTATTTCTTGTGAAAAATTTATGCAAAAAGCTTGTCTTTTATGTTGCCGTCGGACCTGGTGTTTGCCATGTGAAAGACCATAATTCCAAAACTGAAAAATTAAAGTTGGAAAATAAAAGAAATGGTCAAGCACTTTTATAAAAAGGTTTACAAGGGTGTAACTAATTGTTTTATATTATCATGCTTCGCATGGATGGGTGGCAACATTATTCTTACTAACTTTTAGCAAATAAACACATAAGCCAATAAAGATTTTGTGGTATTTTTATTATGATCAATTATAATTCCTCTGCAAAAGATTTGATCAAGCACATAGTCTGTTGTATAAAAATTTGCTATCACCTTTCGTGTTTAATACAACAAGCTATGGTTTAAGCTTAGACAGAAAAGTAAATAATTTATAAGGTAATCTTACCACCATAATGAAATTTGTAACACTTTCAGTTACAACCACAAAAATTTTGTTTAGGCATAGCTTTAAAAAATTCTCGTAGGTCTGAGAGGTCAAATAGAACACGAAGTAGCGCATAGAGACTCAAGCTATGCTCTGTGGCTGGCAAGCGTTTAGTGATTTAGCTCTAGAAACTGAACCAACTAAACGTTGGGCGTGGAGTTGTCACCTCTTCACTGACACATTCACCACTTCCCGTTCTTCTGTATCCTGTACTACATACACATTGATATGAGCCTGCAGTGTTGACACAAAACTGTCCTTGACCTTCACAAGTCTTCACATCTGTAGACTCGCACTCATCTTTGTCTGTAAAGCAGTGTGCTCGCATGTTCAAGTTAATAGCTTTCAGTACCAATATCTCTTGGATACAATGCTGAAACTAACATCAAGTTCTACTCTCTGACATACATGTAACTTACTGGATAAACATACATCTATGCATAGTTAACAAACGTACCTATACATTCATATATAGTTCTTCCTCTCTCATATCCCCGGAGACAGTCGCACTGGTACCCATCTTGTATGTTATGACATTCACTTGTTTTGTTGTTGCAAATGTTCTCTTTCTTGCATTCATTGTTGTCTGCAAACCAATTTTTGTAGATTTTGATGTAAACTTTTTGTTGTTATAATATTATACCGCTAAATTGTAACACAACAATTAGTTATTGTGTAGAAGACTGAAAAAGTGTCTATATGTGCGCATTCGGATGTATGCAGTTCAAAGGGTAATTGACTATGGTAGAATGATACATGTGCCGTGAGTCGTCAAAATTATTAATAACCGCAAGTGCTTGCTTCATCCAACAAAACTGATTTTAAATAATGCATCAAAATTACAGAAATTACCTGAACAGACAACTCCACTACCAGTAAAACCTTGCCTGCATACACACTTGTATTTCCCATCAAACACGCAGTCAGCATTTTCTGAACATAAGTTGGCTGCTCCTGGACAGGGTTTTCTTACATCTGCAGTCAAATTTATGAAAGTAATAATTTACCATTATTTATGACTATTGTTGGCTTTTTATATCTGACATCATTCATAATCCATTTTCAACATCTTGATAAAGTGTCTATATTTATCAAAACATATAAATGTACATACCTGTGCAAGCAATTCCATCTCCAGTGAAACCAGGATTACACATACAATAAAACGTGGATTTTACAGTGTTGAATCCGCAAGTAGCATTTATTGAACATCTCAACTCCTCATCTGGACATGGCAATCCAGCTGTAAGAAATGGCAAGTACAAATGCTTAATGCAATGAAAACACAACACTCCAATCCATCTTTTGATATAGTGTTCTGTTCGATTTGCAGTTTATTCTAAATAAAAAATGAATACCATAAGATAAGGCTTCTGTAATCAGGCGTACCATGACATGTCAACCCATCTCCGGAATAGTCGTGGTTACATCTGCAGATAAACGAGCCATCAGCGTTAACGCAGAAAGCATTTGTGTCACAGTTGTGGCTGTTTTCAATACATTCATCAATGTCTGAAATAAAGGAAAACTTCACTATTTACCCTTTGAAGCTCTATCTCACAAGAGTCAGTAAACATCTTCCTGGTGAATTAAAAACTTACTGGAAACTTATTTGGATGTTCAGAAACTTACCAGAACAGCTGTTAATTCCATCACCAGTATAACCAACAGGACAATTACATACAAAACTACCAACTGTGTTCTCACATGCGCTGTTTAGCTCACTGCTGCAGGGAGACAACTCACACTCATTTATATCTAGAAAAAAAAAATTAAAGTTAACATGAATAATACAAATGCAGCAGCAATATTTTCTGTAAACAATTTCTTGAGCTGCCTTTAGCTTTGTTAAATCTTATGCCAAACCAGGTTATTTTTAACAATTTAAATTGCAATAAAAACACCCTGCATCTTTCTAGCAAGAGTAGTAAATAGTTTGTAACATACCAGAATACCAGAATTATGTTTCAGAAATGTTTTGAATAAGGGTCCAAGTTATATCCATCTAATAATGGGGAAAACCTGATTTAAAATTAAAATGACTCAAATTAGCTAACAAAGTTAACAAAACTCATTTTACTTTTACATTCAAACAAATCTGATCACCTATTGAGGACTTATCCTTAAATTATTTACTCAACCATTTTGAAAAAGAACATTTTATAAAACAAGTAAAAGCATATTAAAATGAAACCGAAATTTTTTTAATTTTTCTGTTTGTTATTTGACCAAATTTCTGCGCCGAAGTCTATAAAAACACAACTCTTGAATTGTATAAAAATGCTAATTACACTGAAGATGAGTTTTGATCATTTAAATGATTTCTACATGCCTTATACAGAAGCAATTAAAGCTAGTGACTAGCACAATCAAAATTAGCTAACCTAAGCAATGATTGATGCCATCTCCTCTGTACCCTTCTGGACAAATGCACCGGAAGCTTCCGTTAGCATTTTGACAAGAAGTGTTGAACTCAGCTAGACATGGGCTGTACAAACACTCATCCACATCTGGCAAACACAGAAAATTGCTATAGTGACTTGGTAAGACTAAACCTATTGGAAAATGTTTGCAAATTGTGGAATAAACCTAAATTTTGTGAAATGATAAACTTAATTGAGTCTTTCATTATAAGTTATTATAGCATTGCTGTATTTTATTTTAAGCAAAACGCACCATCACAACTGTTGATCCCGTTTCCATGGAAACCAGCAGGACAAACACACTTGAAGCTGCCATTTGTATTCTCACATGTAGACTGAAGTGAACTGGAGCAAGGAGACAGATCACACTCATCAACATCTGCGAACACGTATTTTATAACAAGTAGCAGTATCTTCAATATAATAATTGGGTTCTTTCTGTTTAGCTTTGCAGTTTTGTAGGTGTGTAGAAGAGTTTAGTTATTGGGAATTATAAAAAAATCGTACCTGTACAGCGGAAACCATCTCCAGCATATCCAGTTCCACATTTACAATCATATGAACCTATAGTGTTTGTACATTCTGCATCTACTGAACAGTTGTGTGTGCCCATTTCACATTCATTGCTGTCTACAACAGCAATATGCTAAAAATTTAAGATGCATATACCAGCTATAGTTGACATTTCTCTTTTCCATTCCAAAACTGCTTTTTGATCAACCACAGGACCTTCATGATTTCATCAAACTAATTTCCAGAATTCCCATATATTTCTCTTTCCCTACCCTACAATTTATCATCAGACCAACAAATAAATGTGCGACAACTTGGCCAGATGAATCATTTGGCTCTAAAAATTGGTTTATTATTTCAATCAATCAACAAATAGAGCTTAAAACATAATTTCTTGTCTAGTATAAATGACCGCACCAAGTTCTCCTAATTTTTTTGACTCTAAGAAAAAAATTAAGCGATGTTTTCAAGCGCATTTATACAATGATTATGTTAGTGCAAACTGTAACAGAGTCACTGTAATACATAGACTCACAAACATATTACAGGACAAAGTTGTCTATTATCAACTCAAAATAAAAAAAAGTATAGCCATTTTACAGAGGCTAAATATGTGTTAAGTTTGATATCTAAATATGCACTCATCAAGGATATACAAAGATATCTATGAACTGATAATAATCGCTGACTTCAAGCTGTTATTATCATAGTTTGCCAACAATGTGACAGCAATATAAACAGCCATTTAACATTGCTTGTCTTATTACACAAATCTTAAACAGTGCAGTACAGTAGTTATACTTTACTGTGGGATCATTATATTGTAGCCAGTTTCAAAGGCAAAGGTTAAACTCCATTTAAATTCCAACTTTTATGAACTGACAAGTTTCAAAGTAAACATTTACATTTCAACAGTACAAGTGTTAGCAGGCTACGACCCTTGATTTTCAAAATATTTATTTCGGCAAAAGCTGACAGATGAGAAAATTCTTGTGGTGCTCGTTTTACTGCATACCTTGTGAACTAGATTTATGCTGCTACAGTGCTCTAAAAATGGTCTACACAGTTATCATCACACTGAATTTTTAAAGAAAACAAGTGTTTAAAAACATTTTTGGCCACTTTTTAACCAATCATTTCATTTCATTGTTTGACAACAAGTTGTTTTTTTACTGTGCTTGGAGCTTCAAACTAATCATAGGAAGTTATACGAACAACAACATGTGATAATAAATGTCCTCACTCGATTATTTGTAGTATGCACCTATTATTTTTTATATTAAATTTATTTTGAATAATTTTAACTTCACAATAAATTTACTCAAACCTGCACAAAACATCATGCAAAAACTATTAAACCAAGATTTAAAGATATTGGCACCAAATCTACAAATATTATTTGTATCTGTCAAAGATAACAATGAAATGATATAAAAACTGATTCATATTTCGTATTTTGTAGGATGAAATACACAATATTTCAGTTAACAATTGGCTCACTAACCAATACATGATGCACCATTTCCTTCATATCCTTCCATACAGCTGCAGTTAAAGGACCCTTCCTTGTTTGTACAGTGTGCATTCTCATCGCAATGTCTCGTCTTTTCCTCACACTCATCGACATCTGAAAGAAAAACAAAAAATATTCATTACTAAACTTGCGTGCAGATAAACAGCTCAATTAAAGTGTGTTTTGTTTCCCAGCTGTAAAAGTCAATGCAGAAACATTTATTGTGACATTTAGCACATTTAAATGGTCCGACGATTTAAAAAAGTGGCTATTTATTAGCTTTTGGTTTTCCAATCTACAAATTTCAAAAC
Organism: Cryptosula pallasiana; assembly: GCA_945261195.1. NCBI lineage: Eukaryota > Metazoa > Bryozoa > Gymnolaemata > Cheilostomatida > Cryptosulidae > Cryptosula > Cryptosula pallasiana. Next base: position 53,564,355 of record OX183132.1, on the reverse strand, counting down.
AACTCATATCTCTTTACTGAGCCGAGTGCTTTGGTTATTCAGTTACCTCAGCTACAGTAAAACATAACTTTAACCGTCGATAAGTAAAAAGCTACTGACGTGCTGTTTTCCCAGAGTACAGACTTACCTGTACAGTTTTCACCATCTCCAGTAAACCCAGATGTGCAAGAGCAAAAGTAACTATGGGTAGTACCATCAAATCCACAAGTGGAGTGAATGGAACACACTAGATCTTCTTCTCCACATGGAAGTCCAGCTACATGAACAATAAATCCCCAGCTTAGAATGTAAACCCAAATAACTAAAAATTTAAAAAGCTCTATTTTACATACCATTGCACTCATATCCATCTCCAGAGTAACCATGGCTGCATCTGCAGGTAAATGAGCCAACTGTATTGGTGCACTCAGCATGGTCAGCACAGTTGTGTGTATTAAGTTCACATTCATTTATATCTAAAGCACAAGATCTATTGGGGTTGATAAAGCGTTAAAAAACTATTCATATGTATATCTAGCTTTAAAACTGAGCAAACTTACCTCGACAATCATTTCCTCCATCACCAGCAAATCCATTTAGGCAAGGGCATTGGTAGCTACCATTAGTGTTAATGCAGAATGAATTTTGGCTGCAGGGGTTTGTAACACACTCATCAATGTCTGAAGAAAATATTAAAACTTCTTTTTTTCAAACAGCCAATCGTTAGAAATCTAATCTTTTGTATTGATCCTGCAGGATCATAAAAAATTACAATGAGTTGAAATATATTTAAACATACATTTACACTATTTGATGCCAATTCTGTTACCAATTAAACATATGATAATTAAACAACTTTTTCTCAATCGGAGTCAACATAAATTTACCATTTTTTTAGCAATAATTTTTGAGAAACTTTGCAAACACTTACATCGGAGATATAAATGAGTAGAGCAAATATATTTGTAGTAACTTTAAAGCAAAAGAATAATAATAATAATAATAATTAATAATAATAATAATAATAATAATAATAATAATAATAATAATAATAATAATAATAATAATAATAATAATAATAATAATAATAATAATAATAATAATAATAATAATAATAATAATAATAATAATAATAATAATAATAATAATAATAATAATAATAATAATAATAATAATAATAATAATAATAATAATAATAATAATAATAATAATAATAATGATAATAATAATAATAACGATAACAATAACGATAACGATAACGATAACGATAACGATAACGATAACGATAACGATAACGATAACGATAACGATAACGATAACGATAACGATAACGATAACGATAACGATAACGATAACGATAACGATAACGATAACGATAACGATAACGATAACGATAACGATAACGATAACGATAACGATAACGATAACGATAACGATAACGATAACGATAACGATAACGATAACGATAACGATAACGATAACGATAACGATAACGATAACGATAACGATAACGATAACGATAACGATAACGATAACGATAACGATAACGATAACGATAACGATAACGATAACGATAACGATAACGATAACGATAACGATAACGATAACGATAACGATAACGATAACGATAACGATAACGATAACGATAACGATAACGATAACGATAACGATAACGATAACGATAACGATAACGATAACGATAACGATAACGATAACGATAACGATAACGATAACGATAACGATAACGATAACGATAACGATAACGATAACGATAACGATAACGATAACGATAACGATAACGATAACGATAACGATAACGATAACGATAACGATAACGATAACGATAACGATAACGATAACGATAACGATAACGATAACGATAACGATAACGATAACGATAACGATAACGATAACGATAACGATAACGATAACGATAACGATAACGATAACGATAACGATAACGATAACGATAACGATAACGATAACGATAACGATAACGATAACGATAACGATAACGATAACGATAACGATAACGATAACGATAACGATAACGATAACGATAACGATAACGATAACGATAACGATAACGATAACGATAACGATAACGATAACGATAACGATAACGATAACGATAACGATAACGATAACGATAACGATAACGATAACGATAACGATAACGATAACGATAACGATAACGATAACGATAACGATAACGATAACGATAACGATAACGATAACGATAACGATAACGATAACGATAACGATAACGATAACGATAACGATAACGATAACGATAACGATAACGATAACGATAACGATAACGATAACGATAACGATAACGATAACGATAACGATAACGATAACGATAACGATAACGGTAACGGTAACGGTAACAATAATAATAATAATAATAATAACTAGAAAAATAGTGGAATAAGATAACTGGTAATGCTAGTGATTATTTATTTCTTATTTTACCGAAAGAATAACAATAATCACAATAAAATGCTTAACATTATATTGCTAAACAATAATAACAAAAATAAAGCGTGCAATAAAAATGCTGAAATGTTTAATTTAATTTGCCGGGTATAGTTTTAATAATGAATGAAACGTTGCAGAAAAAAATAATGACGTGAAACGGCACGATGTAATCATGGAATTGGTTAAGTATATCAAACTTTGCCAAAAGATTGGAGATAGGCTCCATTTTCCATTATCGATTTCAGCTCTGGCATAAATTAGAGTTTTCTGGTTTGCTTTAAAAATGATTAACTTAAAATGTATACCGAAATTTTCAAAAAGTCAATTGTAAAATTTTTACACCGGCGGAACAACAAACCGAAAACAGACAAATTTTATTGCTGCTAACTAATTCCTGTTGAATTCCTTAAAGTTACTCCAATGATTTAAGATCACAAAAAGCTTACGCTTACCTGAGCAGAACACCCCATTCCCCGTGTAACCAGTGTTACATATGCAGTCGTATGAGAAGTCATTTCCATTGCACAAAGCATTCTCATCACAGCCATCTGTGCCAGTTGCACATTCATTGATTGCCGCTACAGAACATCGTTCAAAGATATTAAACAGCCTAAAAAAGCTACATTAGGTGTATTCAGGCTGGATTGACAAGCATCTGCTATTATTTATGTTTGGGATTCACATCTGTGGGTGGCAAAAGCATCAATCTCAGATGCTCAGGTTTCATTCAATAATAATAAGAAATAATACCTTTTGATCATTGTAGCGAGCGTAATTACTTTCACATGTGTAAGCGATTCATCAATGACGGTTATCATGTTGTTGATTCCTTACTGGTACTCATAGCATGATGCTACGGAAAGCAGCAGATAGTAGTAGTGAGTCACAGAATAAACAACTGTATACTCGTCAGGTTAACAACATTTATTTTGAAGCAATTCATTCTTGATTAACATTCATCTTTATTGTTTTAACAAAATGGCTCTGCTTTTTACTATTATTATCAATTTATTTACAATATTTTATTATTATACATGATAATCATAATAATTAATAATCATAAACAAATTAATAGTTAATGATAAAATTATAATACTGGGGATGTGACTGCTTTCAAATAAGCGTCACTTACATGGGTATGTCTTAATTTTGTGTGGTGGATCTGTAGTACTCAAGATCTATGAGTATGCCTCTCAAATTCATTTTATCCTTTCCGTGGAGATGGTTTTTTGCAATCCACTTAAAACATTGCTACTGACCCCTTTGCATTAAATAAATTGCTAGGAACACTATTTATTCAAGTTATTGCATGGATCTATCCAGCCTGGAAATACACCTACCATTCGCTACTTTTTGACTTCCTCAATGCTTTGGCGCTTGTTTAAGTATTGAGACTATTTTATGATAGCAGATATTTGAGCAATGAAGCATTCAAAACTTTGAATCGTCCGCTTGTAACAACACTCACCAGCCCAAGTTAACCTCCAACCAGATTGCACCACCGAGCCATCACTGATAAATCTTATAGTCACAGAGCTTGAGCTAATCTCCACTGTCTGTGGTCCTATAAGTTCCTTGCTAATTGAGTCAGAGCTGATCTACTGACATAAAGCTACTGAAACAATACAGCTGACAGGGATGAAAAGTTTTTTTGCTCAATTTTTCTTTGGTGAATAAAAATCTTTCACTGTTTTGAATATCCAAGTTGCAAAACTGAAACATGCTGAAAACACTTTTCTTCAAGAAACATAGATAATCTGTCTTGTCAATGGCAAAACAAAATAGTTACAAATAGAATCAAAAAGTGATGAATTGCCATGTTGGGCAACTTTGCATAAACTGCTTGTTTTCTCTTTTTTTACATAATTTCGATGAGAAGTCATAGATGATGGAATGTCACTTGGATGTGATAAAAACTCTCAACTCATAGCTTCAGCGGTATATCATTTAAGGACAACTTACTGTAAGATGGTCACAGCACGATTCAACATCATATCTCTCTAATATGAGCTTGATACCTTCTCCCTCAGATGGAGAAATGGTCCACTCACAGTTTTCGTTGTCTCCATAGTTATTTGGGTAGTTGGAGGAGACAATTTCTCCAGATCTTGACGTTAAAAGTTCACCCGGTGGACAATATGAGCCTGAGGATGCTGAATAAAATTTTCAAAGTTTATCTCTAGGTATCCATTTTTAGAAAAAAAATTTCTGCTGTAAAGTTATTGGATACAGAATTTTTATTGCTCATTATTTATTTATTTATTTTATTTATTTTATTTCATTTTAAATTAACTAATAAAGCATTTTTGTATCGACACTCAATTGTTTTGTGTATGTGCAGATATTTTGCAAATTATCTCATATTCACGACACTTTTGGAGAAAAACTTATTTTGGAAAATATTTAGCAAGTGCTCTCACATGAACAGATAAATGTGTCACCAATAGAAGACGAATTGCCATACCTTGGCTAAGGGGCAGGAGAAAATAGAATATTGAAACAAGTAAATACCTAATTTTTCTTTAAATGATATGTATATGCTAAAAAAATGAAAAGCAAGTTGCGTAAAAAGCTTATAGGTGTATTTAACAAGCAGTTTAAACTGAAACAATCGAACCAATGTCAAGACTAGTACTACACGTAGTGTTTGTCGATCATACAGTCACCAGGCTAAAGACAAAGAAATAATACAGATTTGTTGAATGACGTACTCACCTACAATGCTTGTTGCCAAACACAGCCAGATTACTGATGAAGTCGCTGAAAAATGTCCCTTTGATATCCTATCCATAACTTTTGCACCGATAAAAAAGATTTTTAATTATTATATTGAATGAAAAGATTAGCAATAAACTGCTTGACTTGGTGCCGTTTTGAATTATTGATATAACTTAATAAATACACAAAAAGTCTCTTGGGTTTTGCTAGTTCCAGGATAACAAAATTCAAGAATACAAGTTATTAGAAAGTTTAACAAACATATTTTTGGAGCTTATTTCTAACATGCAAAAAAACAAATAAAACATTTGTTAATAAGGATTAGAGTGCTTTTGCATACTATAGAATCGTTTAATACATGGAAGTGTTAATCTTGAGTCTAACCTGTGCACTAAAAAACTGAAAAATGTAATAGGCTCGATACTGCATGCTCAAAACAATCTAACCTATATCGTCGTCTCTGATTGGTTGACTATCAAATGCTAATAGTCCAAATTTGTATGCAGTTTCATATTACAAAAAATAAACAAAAAAGGTTTTTCTGCATAGTGGGTTTTCTTGATAAAGTTTACTTATATGGATAAGGAATGATAATATACAATTTGTTTTTACTTGTAAAATTAATAAAAAAAAAACATTGTGGTAAACAGTATATGGTATATTCATATCTACAAAAATTATTAACAAAATTCAATTAGAAAGTTTTTGCAGTTTAAACAAAAAAAAATATAATAATTGTAGTTCTTTCTCAGTTTAGCCATGTTTTTGTTTTATATTTTTTCTGCCAACTCGTGCTTTTATTTGAACAATGAAAAAAATGTTTTGGAATAACTGAATATTTTTAAATGTAATTGCGTGAGATTGCAAACGTAGTTTAGGTGAATGGAAAATGGATAAATTTAGCTGGCTGTTGCATGTGAAAAATGCAGCCAAATCTGTTTATTGCAATTCCTGATTGCTGTGATTTGTCAATGGGATCACTGCAAATTGTAGAGTAAATAAACACGGTATTCAATCCCCTACCTTCTTGATATGTATTTGCTGTAGCACACCAGGGTTGCTGGAGTCTCTCAGCCTGTCCCTACTCTCTACATGGCATTCTCATTCCCGTTTTGCTGAAAAAGTGCCCTAATAGAATTAATCTCCGCTCATATTTACTTTCAAGTTTCGGTTTTTAGCTCTTAAAAACAGTGAATGGCCAATATTTTGACTCTGCCTTATGGCAAACATTTGATACAAGTTAGTCAAGTTCCACCAATGTCTCTAATGTAACTGCTACAGCTAGAGCTTACTTCATAGAAAAGCAAAATGAAAGAATATAAAGCGCAGAAATGAGTGTTTTCCTGACATGCTCAGTCACAGGCTATACTTTTTTGGCACCTGAAACAAACCCCTGGGCTAAGGTGAAAACCACAACTGCTTTTCTTCTGAAAAATTTGAATTGCACGAGTGTATTTTTAGTAAACAGATAGATTATGACTGAGTATAATCTATAATTATTTATGTTGTCAGCGACTACAACAAGATAAACTGCATCAATGTCAGCCTCAAAAAAATGAGATTAAATTAAAAACTAGAGGAGCTGGCAAGCTTTGCAAAGTGATACGGTATAATGCAGTCGATATTCAGAAGTAGCTTGAGCTTCATAAAAAAATATGGTGATGATTATTCTTGATGCAAGCAGCCATGCCATCAGTTGGGCAGTTCTGCCTGCAGTGGAACTGATATTTGGTAAACTTGGGCTTTTGAAGAGCAAACAGACGGGTGGCATTTATTCCTATGGCAGCTCTCATTAGCAGTGGCAGTGACAGCTAAACAATTTTTAACAGTTATTGCATCAGGAACTTGGAAACTTTCTGTGGCAGCAGTTTATAAAGTACCAGTACGAGCGTTGGACAAGCTTATACCATGAAAAATCAAAGTTGGCTGGTTTGAAAGGGTCCATGTACATCTAAACTCTTATACGCTGAAAATATCCGCTTAAGTCCTTTTCAGAATGCAACTGCATGCATTAAATAGATGTGAGAGGTTTCGAGCACTCCACCAGGTACACCTAATTTTGCAAAGTACAACTATTTACTTACGTTTCCTGATCCAGAAAATCTTACAAAAACAAATTGTTTATTTTATTGTCACAATTTTGATGCAATTGGTATAGTTCTCTACATGTATGTTACAATTTCATTTTCGATTTGAAATACAAACTTTGTGGAAGTAGAAGTAAATTAATGTTTAACCGATGATGGTTTGAGTTACTGTTCATATATTGCTAATAAATTGTTTATTATATTACTATACAGTATATGCAATGTACAGTTACCATTATTTGTTTAGTTTTATTTATTAGTAACAATGGTGATGATTGTTTTTGCTTGGCGACCAAGATTTTTAATTATTTTGCCAGCCGTAGTAATAAAAATTTGATTAATTACCAAGAATATTATGTAGTGGTGAACAACTCTATGTAATCAATAAGTTTCAAGTTTGAAGAATGTACTTTAGTGGATTGGCATGAGGAATCACTTTTTATAATCCGCTGAATTTACCCCTTAGCCACTCACATCTCTCTCTGATGTAGATTCCTCATTCCTACCTCCCACAGTGCTTATCCACTTGATAATCACCCTGTCCTTCACCCTGCTACAGATAGATAAACTGTCCGCAATCAACATAAAAGCCTAAAGCCCACTTGCATTCTCTATCAGGCCCCTAACTTTCATCCTCCAAATTATCTCAGTATGTACCGAGACCCCCTTCTGTCCTGCAAATTGGAAATTCCTGCTAGAAAGGAGACAGCCCTCGGCCTGATAGCACCACCACCCAATTACAGGCTGATACCATACAGGAGTTGTGCTCCCTTGAGGGAAGGAAGATAACTCTGTAAAGGTTGGCGAAATACGAAGTCAGAGGCAAGTAGAAATATTGATGTCCTAGGAGAGCAAGTGGACCAACAGAGAAACCCTGACAAAAAATGGACCAATATGCAGTCCTGACAGGCATTAAATCTATAAAAAGGGACTATTTGGAACTTTTCTCACCTCTTTTCGATAGAACAGGTGCCATATTATATATTAATTAGTGCAGAGAGAGATTTCATAGCGCAGGCATACGTACTGTGGTTTCAGAGACGCATATGCCTTGCATGTACATATTAAAAAGGTGTCTCTGGCTGGTGATTTCAGCCAGACATGCCTCCCTAAGTGACGAAACGGAGTGTCACTACCATAGTAGAAGATGTAAATGCCTTACAAACACTGCAGCCACCCTACCAACCCTACAACTACCTCACCGGCCTGCAGCAAACTATAATGGCCCTGCAGTGACCTTTGACAACCATGCAGTGACCTTTACCGACCCGGCAACCGTCCTTATCAACCATACCTGGTGGGAGACAAACTAGCCGATGTACCTAGAGGTACCAAGATAACCCAAGTTACCTCAGAGGGATAAATCCAGGACCTAACTACCATTAGATGTAACCAATCATGGACCAAAGACTATCTAAAACTAAGAACAATATCCATAGCCTCCAACCTTTGCTACCAGGCGTCTTATGCATTTAACTTTGTGTACCATTATATGTATTGGTACTTTTAAATTATTAATTGGTCTCACTTACCTTCTGTATTATTCATTGTTTGCTATTTGACGATCCAACCAGTTTCCTGCAAGACAGCCATTCCCGCTGCTGTATACATCTCTAGGCAATTTTCTCCATAGAGAGCGGATATTTGGACAATAAATATGTTTTATAATTGAACTCTGTTTAGTTTGTCTGAGCGGTGGGCTCACCCTGTTGTGAAGTTGTGAGCAACTTTTCTGTTGCACTCTGCAGGTCTGGTTGACCTGCATTACCACTTGAAGAGAAGGTGTAGTTTGGCTGTGTCACAAGTTGTTTGGCTCGGATAGTTGTTAGTTAGTGGATAGAATAATCCACTACAATATTTTACATTTTTATCTTCGGACAAGATTAAATTTGTTGAATTTTACTTACAACATTGTTGCATTTGACTGGAAGCTTTACATACGTGTTGTCGCAGGTGAACCTGACCTACAACTATGTAAATTACTTAGAAACATATGCCAAGTATTTTATTACTCATTAATAAGTACTTTCCTTGCATTCGCTCAAACAATGAAAATAGAAAAAAACCAACATTATTATTGCATAAAAAACTGATTGCTTCCTGTAGTGTCTAAAGAAAATTACAGTTCAGTTCTCTTCACTAAACGGCTACCTCTAGAAATTAAACCAACTGAATGTAGGATGTGGAGTTGTCACCTCCTCACTGACGCATGTACCACTTCCTGTTCTTCTGTATCCTGTACTACATACACACTGATATGATCCTGCAGTGTTTATACAAGATTGTCCTTGACCTTTACAAGTTTTCACATCTACAGACTCACACTCATTTATATCTGTAACCGAAAGTGTATAATACAATGAGCACAGCAAGTCAAAAATAGACGATACAAAAGCCCATTTCATGCTTAAACTCCACGTCAAAACATACCTATACACTCATGTATACTTCTCCCTCTCTCATATCCCGGTAGACAATTACATTGGTATCCATCTTGTATATTATGACATACACTTGTTCTGTTGTTACAGATGTTACTGAGCTTGCATTCATTGCGATCTACAAATACGTGTTTATCCTACTTTCATAATTTATATAAACAATTCAAAATATGTAGTTTATTGATTAAAATAATAGTTGGGAAAAATATATTCTATTCAATGCAAAAGACGACTCTCCTAAGTATTGGTGTTGGGTGGAAAAGTTTTCTCCTATAAGAGTGTGCCTAATACAACATTAAAAAGCTTTAGCAAGCAGCGCAGATTTGGTAGTGACAGCATAGGGGAGAAATGACAGCATAGGGCACACTTGGGGAGATAGATTTAAGCTGTTTTTACTTTTGGAAGTTGGTTATAAGCTTTGGAAAAATCTTCAGATCATTGACCACACCATCAACTGCCAGAGTATTAGTGAAGATAATGGTAACAATCAAGTAGCAAACACGACAAAGATATCTTTGCCGATACAAACCACCACTAAAGGCTCCACCCTAGTGTAGCCATACACATAGAAAATGGTGAATCACAGAAAAACTGAGTTTATTGACAACTTTGAAGGTAAGGAGAGAGCTAGTAAAAATTTATGCTTTTATCTGAAAACTCTAGTCCGAGGCTTGCAAAAATAGGACACCTCAGCTGAACAACAGGGTACTACAGCAGACCAATAATGTATGAAAGAGTGCACAATTCTAATTATTGTTAAAGTGGAAACATAAACCTGTTCTTTCGTAGAATAAAAAAAAGTTGTTTTTTTTGAAAAATATTACAAATTATTGTTTAAGTGAAAATGAACTATAATTGTGTAATCAAGGAATAAATAGTGACATAACACACGACAGTCGTGCAACTGAAGTCAAAGTGATGCTTAGTAACCTGGTTTATTTAATATCACAAATCAACTCAAACAGTTTACCTGAGCAGACAATTCCATCTCCAGTAAAACCTTCCTTACAGACACATTTGTATTTCCCATCAAACACACAGTCAGCATTCTCTGAACACAAGTTATCTGCCCCTGGACAAGGTTTTCTTGTATCTGAAAAAAATGATTTATCTGCTGAGTTTTTTTGCTTTCAAATATTGAAAACACCTGCCATCTAGCCTGGTAAAGTATTTATCACTGTGAAACAGGAAGAGTTATTATCTTTTATTTATTTGCTTTTGAAAATCCTCATTATCATAAGTTAGTTTCTTTTTCATTTTTTCTCAGTGAATAAGCAAATAATTTAGGCTTGAAGCTTTTTCTTGTGGTCTGCAAATTGCACCAGAAGCAAACCTTTTGCCAAAATTCTTTCCTATAAAGAGGGAGAATTGTATCAATTTTGAATCTGATGAGTCAAAATTAAACAATTTCATTTTTTTGTAAAAATTAAAGTACACTTGTTTTTTATTTCAGTTTCTGACCAAATTTGCATAAAATTCAATTAATGTGTACTTAAAAAGAGCTAAAAATACCACTGGTTTTTATAATCTCAATATTTGCAGCCCAAACATTTTTTTTTCTATTTGAAAGTTTTGAATGGCCCACACTTTTTGCCAACTTGCGAAAACTTTGTAAAATGCTTTGTAAGCCCTTCATTTTATGAGAACAAACGCTTGCAGCCAGGAATAAGGTACATTTCAAAAACCAGTCCAGCTGGTGAGAGTACTGCTTTCTATAATTATTTTGTAACCTAAAAGCCCAATTGATAAAGCATTTTAAGTCCGAAGTTGTTTTTACTTGTCTTTTTAGCGAAATGAAATTAGCTACTAAAAAAACAAAGTTGAAACTAGTGTTTGCCACTGACAATTTATTGTACAGAACCTATGAGGTAAAAATTTCATTCTCTTTCATTGCAGGAGTGAATCTTTCTTTTCCGATCGAAAAATTTTATTTTGTGTGTTCTTTAATTAACAGGATGGAAGTTGTTTGACAGGACTATAAGAAAATATTTTTATTTAACTTTAGAACTTGGTCTAAGGACAAGCCAGAAAACATCACACTTCAGAAGTTTTTTTCCCTAATAAATGTGGTATTGAGGGTTTTTGGCTGTAGATGTAACATAATGTTTACAAACCTTCACAGTTAATTCCATTGCCCACAAAGCCAGGATTACACATACAATAAAACCTGTATGTTACGCTACTAAACCCACAAGTAGCATTTACTGAACATGTCAGGTCTTCATTTGGACATGGGAGACCAGCTGTAATAGATAATGGATAACAGATTCACAATGCAAATAGTGACATACTAGATCTAAACTTTAGGAACACTTGAGAGTTTCTGATCGAAGGTTTTTTGAAATTTTGTACCCAAGTACAAGTTTGATTATTTCTGGCAATGATACAGAAGTTGTAGCATACCATGACAGGTTCGCCCATCTCCTGTGTAGCCCTCGTTGCATTTACAGGTGAATGAGCCATCAGCGTTGATGCAATGTGAGGTTTCGTTGCAATTGTGTGTATTTTCAGAACATTCATTGATATCTAGAATAAGTTTAACACGTCCAAAACACAAAAATCTATTTTTTTCTATCATATAATTGAGACAAACAATACGTTTCGCAGTTCATCAACCCACCAAAACAGCTGTTAATTCCATCCCCAGTATAACCAGCAGGACATATACATACAAAACTACCAACTGTGTTCTCGCATGTGCTGTTCAGTTCTCCGCTGCAGGGAGACAACTCACACTCATTCGTGTCTGTAAAACAGGAATGGAAACATCCAATAAAGAAGATTGTCTTGAAAAGAGTTTCACATAAACTAAAATTCGCTTAGTTACAATATTTGATATCAGCAAAGAATTTTAGCTGCTGGTTTTTAAAAAAAAAAAATTTATTTGTTTAAAGATTTCAAAATCTAAATGTTAAGTAATGACAGAAAATCTAAAATGGAAATTCGCAGGATAACTTCGGTGTTTCACAGTAAAGTTTCAGTACCGATAGATTTCACTGCAATACCCATGATTTCCTGAAAAATTTAAGACCCAATACAAGCACAGAAAACTTAAAAATTGAATGAAAATTATTGTGATGGACTTTGATATTCTCAAGATTATTTTATCAGCTCTCATAAAGTGAAGTGAATTTAAACTTTTTGATAATACCAAAAATCAAAAATTAAATGGGTTTAAATTGGGCAGCAATTGAGATATTTGATAACATGAATGGTGTTGGGGGGAGGGGGGGGGGGGGGGGGGGGGGACATCTATCGGTTTTGAAATGAAATTTTTCTGGGAAATCTTAAAGAAGTCCTGAGGATTCCCTTTTTAGAATGTGTTATTACTTACCATAATGAACTTAAAACTTTGAAACAATTAAAGCTTCTTGTTTATTTAACTATTGTTTAATATTTTTTGTTATTATTAAGCAATCAAATTAAATTAAGTTTACATAACAGTTAATTAAAGAAAATTAGGAACTCTCAAAGATTTCTCAGGACTTTAGAACTGATAGATGTCATCCCAGCACCATTATTGCAACTGGCGGAAGAAAGAATCTGTTGCAAGTTTTTATTTATAAACCCTAAAGCTGCACACACTCTAAGATGATTTTTTAAACAAAAAACATTCATGTTGGAGTTGTGCCTTTTTTCTACCGCTGACTGAGTGCAGCCTAAAAAGAACTTTGGTCAAAAAAGCATTCGCTCTTTTGTAAGAAAAAAAGATAAATTTTGGTTTTCTGCACAAACCCTAATATTACTAATGATATTGTCATAATTCTTCACTATGTCTATGGTTTTTATTAGTAAATGGAGTTGTTGGTGTATCGAGATCAATTATTCGTAATATCTGTTGTTCTGAACAGTTATACTAATCTTTGAATACTTACCAAACACCTTTAGCTTCTAAATCCTGCTGTTGGTTGATATCAAGGGGGGGGGGGGGGGGTGGCGTGTTATACTTGGAAGTCTTCACAGAATGTTTTTTATGTATTCAGCTTTATCTAACATTTATTTTCAAATAATGTAAACTGTTTCAATATTATTTTAACCTATGATTATCAGTAAGTGATAAAACCATGTTGAAATAAGAATGTTAATACACAATAATAACTGTTGATTCACCTATGGCAAGTTTTCTTGGTAAGTTTTAATAAATTATAATTATTATTTTGATTGAATCTGCTAAAAGATGCGACGATTTCTTATTATTTTTTCATCATTTGTCGGGTAATTGGTAACAAGCGACTTATACACTGATTTTGTGCTGTTTTTATCACTGATAATCGGCTAAGAATAATCGGTGAATTTGAGCAGTGCCCAAATGCCAATGACTCTGGCTGATATGACAAACATCGACCGTTATTGCGTTCACACCATGCAGTTTTGAGACTGCGCAGATTTTGGCATCTAAATCATTCTAGTGTGTACGCAGCCTTATATCCTTATACATACCCTATTGTTAAATTATTGGGAATTTTGAAAAATTGTCTGTTATTACTAAAACACAAACACAGTCTATAGAAATTGATGGTATTATCAAAAATTTTTTGTCACGAAAAACCCCATCTGTTTCAATCGTTTGCAACAATGGTTGATGCAGTCGTTCGATAACTTACTGCAGGTTATTTTTTATGGAGTTTAAAAATCTTCTGCCAAAAATGAAAACTAGACACCTGAACATTGGTTTATGCCATCTCCTTCATATCCCTCTGGACAGATGCACTGGAAGCTTCCGTTAGTATTTTGACAAGTGGAGTTGAACTCAGCAAGACATGGGCTATACAAGCACTCATCCACATCTGAAAGACAACATCTTGTTGAAGATGTTGATAAAAATAAACTTATTTGATATTTTTAACTCTGTTAATAAGTAAGTCATAGAAAACCTTAAATGTTGTGAGATGGTAGAAAATGATAAAAATCTGTGGAAATGACTCAGCTTTTTCCAAGTTTAACGATTATTTCCAACACAAAAATACGAACCTACACAGTTGTTGATACTGTCGCCATGGAAACCAGCAGGACAAACACACTTGAAGCTGCCATTTGTATTCTCACATGTAGACTGAAGTGAACTGGAGCAAGGAGACAGATCACACTCATCAACATCTGTGAACACGTATTCTTTTTATGTTTTGACAAATGTTGCCTTAAGGACATTTCCAATAATTTAGAGGAAGAATAAAAGGCCCACCTGTACAATTGAAACCATTTCCTGTGTATCCAATCTCACATGCACAAGTGAATGATCCTAAAGTGTTGGTGCATTCTGCATCTACTGAACAGTTGTGTGTGCCCATTTTGCATTCGTTGCTGTCTACAAATGGTACCTAAACTGAACAAGCCTGCAAATGGCAATTGCTTTTATACTGCTGCCCACGCGATGGTTAGTGGTAAATGAACAAGCTTTGTGGAAACTCTAAAGCAAAATGACTTGTATATTTTCCATTCGGTTGCAAAACCCACTTCACTGCAGCTCTACAGAAAACCTTTTATCAATCCCTCAACATAAAAAAATGAATAATAACTTTAGGGAAAGCTGGTTAAATAACTTTTAAAACTCTGAAACGAAAAGTCCAAAGATTTGTGTAAAAGTTTAGAATTTCTCTTTCTAATGTTTTAAAATACTTAAGTCTTTAATGCATTATTACAATTATTAAATGTTTTCTATCTGTTCAGTTGATAAAGAGTTACATAATAGATAACTCTATTTGCAGCTTCACTCATATTGCAAAACAATGCTTTAGATTAACTAGAGAAGGAGATATGTAACAAAAGTACTGGATTAGTTTTGCTAAGTGTTTGCGTGTGATAATTATACTAGGTGAAACTGCCAGTAGGATCGATCCATACGATAAATTTATTGCATAATATTTCTCTCAGATTAATTGAATCAAATTGCTTGGTGGCTCTATTTTAAGTGAATTGCAAAATAACATCCCGACTAAAAAAGGTAATTAATTTCCTAGGCATTCTTATACACACACCGATCCATCACATAAAAGTAATACATAGCCCTGTGGGTGCTGTCTAATTCAAAGCATTTCATTCTTGGTGCCATTAATTGGCATAAAAATAAATAATGTATTGTTTATTATTATTAACTATTATGATTGTCATCTGCAATAACAATATATCATGAATAAGTTCATTATTATAATAAAAACCAGAGCCATTTTGTTAAAACAATAAAAATAATTATTGTTGTTGTTAAGCAACATCATCAACCGGTCAAATGTGAAGCTGTTCATTATTTGAATCGCTATCACTAGTTGCTACTTCCTGTAGCATCATAGTATGAGTACAAGTGAGAAATTAACGACACAATAACTGTCGTTGATGAAATGCTCGCAGATGCGAAAACAATTACTTTCACTACAATGCACAGGGGAATCTTATGTCTTCACAAACTGATCGGATTGAATAATATGATTTCCTATTACCATATAATAAAATGTAAAAGCCTGAATTGGTACATTTGCTGCCAACCGATGTGGTCCCCAAATATAAATAATGGTAGTTAGTCATGGATCCAGCTGGCGAATACACCTACTGTTTCTAAATAGGCCTAACCATTGATGTAATGATAAAGGATGGAGCAATAAAATATTGAGATGATTATCTCAGGTTTAAACCGTGTTTAAAAATGGAAGCAGTTCTATAAAATATATAAACCCGCAGGTGCATGCCAACTAATACAAACTGCGTGCTATTTGCTTAACGTAGAGATAATATATAAAATTTATGAAAAATGTATATAAATTATATTACATTTACTAACTACAATAAGTTGTTCTTCTTTGAGTGTATAGTGAAAAAACAAAGACGCTAGAGGGCTAGTTCGTGCTCAGCTAGCAACCACAGATGTTTTTCTATAAAATAATGACATGTAGCTGATTTTGAGTAAACACTACATTGTGCCAAGATAAAGACACAATCTGGCAAAACTCAACTTGCTTTTGTTTTCGTTTTGTGCAGCCTTTGAGTAGGAAATTTTCAAGTTTCATTCGTGGTATTTTCTTTACCCCGGCAAGCTAAACATTGCGTGTGGGTTGTGAAACAGAAGAGACAAGGTATAACATATTTTTGTTGAAAGTATGTAAATAGAAAATTGTTTGTCTAACGAAAGGTGGGGCAAAGCTGATGGTTGATTTGGTTATTTGAAGGACTCATGATTCTGAACGAAGTATTTTTCCTTGCTCATTGTGCTACCATTCGCATGGCGCACCCTCCCCCAATATGGAAAGTATATGTAATTATTGCTGACTATTATAACGTTTTATGAAGTGCTTTATGATGAAAAAACTATTATAATGTACCCTAGGAAATTATTATGCAAATTGTGTATGATAAAAACAATTCAAGCAATTTTCTTATCCAGTGTCTTCAGTGTCATTTTTTCTAAAATATTTCTTCGAACAGACACTATCAATGGACCAATTATCCTGTTTATTCAAAGCGAGTATCCAGAATTTAAAGAATGTAAAATTGATCTTCAATTTAGTAAAATAAACTGATAATTAAAGCTGATGTCCTGTTATATGCCGGGAATTGAAAAATATGCTTTTTTTTAGTAAGTAGATCACTGACTTTTCTAGTTATTGAAGGTTTATTGTAGTAATAATCTTAATTTTAAGTTGTACCAATCATGCAGTTTTTTTGCCAATCCATAACTTATAATAAGGTTGCTTAACATTTTATTGGCTTTCCATTCCAGACTAACTAGCTAAGTAATCTATATCATATTTTTTCTTACAGTAGCACATATTAGGCAAGATTATAAAAAGCGGAGTTGCAGTATGAACTCTACAAACATACTAGTGCATCATTACTACAACCATTATTATATGCTAGGTGATTACCTTAGAACTATGATGTAATATTTTCACTAAAGCAGCCTACTATTTATCATCTACAGACAAAACTTGTAGTTGTCTGACTGGCCGGTGAAAAAACAAAGTTGTGTCGACATGACGCCTGAGAGATTATTACTGAGCGATAGAAAATAGCAACAACTCTGTGCCAAAAAAATAAAACAAACATGTGGTAAAGTTCATGCTGAGTTTATCTTGTTTCTGAAATATTAATACTGAGCTATCCAATGTACAGTTGGCAACCATGTAAGTGTTTTTCTACAAAATATTGACATCTAACTGAGTTTGAATAGCAATTGCGTTGTGCCAAAAAATTAAACAAACATGTATCAAAGTTCTGCATAAGCTTAAAGTTCAAATTTTTATTATTGCTGTTGTTTGACCATCACAAGCTGGAGTCTTTTGCAGGTTGTGTGCCAAAAGTACAAGAATTACTCATAAAAATTCTCAAAGCATATGTTAAAGTTTAAAAAACTGTCTGTGTGGCTGGCAACAAAGCCTTAGTACTCCTGAGAAATGTCAAGTCAAGTGGTCCTTTGTAGAACTCATTTGCTACTTAACTAAGTACTTATTCTGCAATGTTGTGCTACGGTAAGCAAGGGGCATTGTAGTGTAAAACACTGAATGATAAAAAAATATGTGATGTTTAGTTTAGTATTTTACCTAAAAGGAAAAAATATACAAACTTTCACCCGTGCTTCTTTGAAATATTTTCAAGAAAAAGTTTTGCGTGTAAAATATGTAATCTTTTTTCAGCTCAAGACAAATAAGTGAAATGTGAGAAAGCTTGCCACAGAACATATAGTTACAATACCGTGTTATATAATTGATTATTATTAATGAATTTTTATAGTTTGACATATACAGTTAGCTGTTAAAATAATGGTTATCCAGGATGTTTAGCTAAGCAAACAAAACACTAACCAACACATGATTCACCATCTCCTTCATACCCTTCCATACAGCCACAGACAAATGATCCTTCTGTGTTTGCGCAATTGGCATTCTCGTCACAATGCGTCCAGGCCAAGCATTCGTCAATGTCTGCGGAGCAACAAAAAAAGATACAAAATGTTGTGTGATTGTATAAAATGTACATATAATTCATTTTCATTTAAAAATCGAACATGAAAGCAAAATAGAAAACTAACCCGTGCAATTTTCACCGTTTCCAGTGAATCCTGGTGCACAAAAGCAGTAGTAACTGTGAGTTGTGCTATTAAATCCACAAGTAGAATATATGGAACATACGAGATCTCTTCCCCCACATGGAAGTCCATCTGAAAAAATTTTCTGGCTAGTTAACCAAGACTGTTGAAAAATCAGAGTTCACCGGGTGTTAATTACTATTGCCCCATATTAAAATTTAAATCAGAGGTAAATCTTGATAATGACATTAAATTTCAGAAGGTTTTGCACCTACCATTACACTGATATCCATCTCCAGAGTAACCATGGCTGCATCTGCAGGTAAATGAGCCAACAGTATTGGTGCACTCAGCATGGTCAGCGCAGTTGTGTGTATTAAGTTCACACTCATTTATATCTAAAGCGCCAAAGGAGGTCAAATGAAAGCGTCTAGCTGTCTTTACAGATCATCTTTTGTAAGTCAGCAAGAGTTGTGTATACTGTAAACTATCACCTACCCTGGCAATCATCTCCTCCATCACTAACATATCCATCTACACATGGACATTGGTAACTACCTTCTGTGTTTTGACATGATGATCCTTCATTACAAGGCCGTGTGTTGCACTCGTTAATGTCTGGAAAATATAACTTACTTTTGACCAATTTTATGATTATCAAGTCATGTAAGATATACATAGCATTTCGCTATATACTTTTTAAACCAGATATTTTCTTTCTTGCTATGACATAATTGTCCGAACAACAATTTTAAACGCATGGGAAACTTTGAAGACTTCAATTACAATTTCCAAACTAGCGCAAGTATTACTTGACAGAGATTTATGGTTAAACTATATTTTACTATTGCTGGCTGGAAAAGGCTAAATTGAAACTAATAAAAGGTCACTAGCAACTTTTGGCATTGCAATCCACACTTGATAGTGAGTGCAATTAGAACTTTCAGCGTTCACCACTTCCCCAAAAAGAAAACTACCAAAGTAAATTATTCTTTTAATTGTTGTGATGTAAAGACCTCACAACTCAAACCTACCTGAACAAGTTCTCCCATCCCCCGTATATCCTGCATTACAAGAGCAATAATAGGATTCTCTTGAATCAGCGCACTGTGCATTGACATCACAGTCATGAGTCCCATCAGCGCATTCATCTATTGAAACTACACAATATCTTGAACTAAGATATTTCATGATTATTGAAGGTAAAGCAATGATTGTTTAACTCAATAAACTGGAATATGTCAATCAATTTGCGTCTAGACATCATAATCTCTTATTGATGTAAAGAAGACAGCTGAGCTTTGAATGTTCATTTTGTAAGTAGTTTTGAAGTGTAACTCACCTGTCCATTTCATTTTCCAGCCTGATAGAGTGACAGAACTGTCAGTTGTAAATTTCACAACCACAGACCTTCCACTGATTTCAAATGTTTCTGGTTCAGTTAGCTCCTTACTAACCGTGTCAGACCTGATCTACAAACATACTTTTATTAAAGTAATGCTCTTGATCATCAGTCAAAATTTAGTTATGCAACTCTTTTTTTTGCTGGTAAATATTTGTAGCCTCTTCATATCTGCATTTCAAGTTTTCTTTCTGTACTTTACAAAAGTTTTATTCATAGAATGAATTTTAAAAAAAGGAAAATAAAAAATAGCATATAAAACAAGACAAAATATTTGTCAAAATTTTATGCACTATGCACTGAAACGAGTTCAATCAAGCTTCAAAGTTTGTTACATTAACACTATAAATAATAAATAATGAAAATTTAAAACTGAATGAATATACAAAACTTACTATAAGATGGTCGCAACATGTTTCAACATCATATCTCTCCAAAATTAGATATATAAGACCTCTCTTTGATGGAGAAATGGTCCACTCACAGTTGTGATGGTCCTTATAATTACTGGGATAGTTGGGAGAAGAAAGAACTCCAGAAGTCGATCTCAAAACCTCTCCTGATGAACAGTACGAACCTACAAATTTAGTATTTTTTCCACACACATAAAATCACCGATTTGGCAATTTATTGAATGATAACAAAGTTTAAAAACCTAGTAGCTGCATTATTACTATTACCCAATACTTCAATAATCTTCCACGAATGTTATCAAATTAACTTTTCTTGTTTGGTCAAAACAAACTACAATAGTTTCCACTTTTGTAGCTCATAAAATCATATCAATTGCAAATAAAACTAAATGCAAAACTCAACAGAAAACTACCAAAAAATTATATTTTGAATAAACGATTGTGGACAGTATAGCCAAATAATTTGTACCTTCAAGACGAAACATTTGCAAAAGTTAAAAAGTGAGTGACCCAGTAAACACCTGATTTTCTTTGGAAATAAGTTAAAAGTTGAAAGGGAAAAGGCATGGCTAAAAGTTGTTTGTTTTCTTCATACTAATTATAAAAAAGTTTCAGTATCTCATCGAACAATTATAGGTAAGGAACTTACCTGCAATGCTCGTAACTAAACATAACCATATCACTGGTATGATCATTGGCAAAAGTGTTTCTAATTGTGGGTTCATAACTCCTGCTACAAAAAATACAGCAATAGGCGTTATCATTGTAAAATATCAACCGCTATCTCAACACTAGCATAACAGACATAGTGGATTATTGAATGAAAATTAGTTAAACTATCTGTTTCAGATGACTGACCTGTCTTACCTTGCTTAGAAAAGCACAAACTGGTTATTAAATAGAACAGACCATTTTTTCAAGTTTCTACAAACTGTATTATTTAAATCATGCATACAAATCTAAAAATCTTATGATTTATAATGATAAATTCAAAATAATGTCTTAATTGAAAATAAGTGATATTTGGAAAAGAGAAAAATTAACTGACCAAATGAATTGTTAGAAGTCCTAGCTAGCTTCCTGTCAAACCACAGACTAATGTTGCCTTTTTACTTAGTCTATTATTTGCTAAAGTATGATAGCCTCTCATTGGTTGGTAATCGTTTGTCTTGCATACTCAATGTGGTAGGCTTTAGCTGTGGTGATCAATCCTAAACAAATACCCGAAAACAATGTGCTACTCCTACAACTGCCTCCGCGATGTCTTTCTCTAGCTCCAATTTTCTGCTACCTCGACTCCTCGCCTCCCGTTCTGGCCAATCCGCTTTATTGAAAGCTGCGGCAAAGCAAAAATATGGAGTTGTCTTTCTGCTGTCGTAAAAAATACCATTCTCAACTCTCATCCAATCCCTCTAAGATATGTTACTTTTTCTTTCCTAATAAATATCAGAAATAGACCAGGCCTCTGAAAACTGCTTGAAGTTGTTTAAAACAATAAATCCTTAAAAAGAGCACAACTCCTAGAATTAATCTATTGATAGCTAAAAACAAGCTATGTAAAACCCTTAAAAAAAATATTGGTGACACAATCAAAAGTCAGCCTCAAAACCTTTAGAACAGCTTGTGCGGTGAGTTACTGAACAAAATTTATGGTTTCACGGCTAATTTAGAGGAATCTACCTTAAACAATCCATTTTTCCCTCAACTCTGATTAAATATTGCAATGAGCAGGGTTTTGGAACCAAAAGAAACCATGTGCTAGAGACACGTCTCGCTAATTGGTATGTAAATATGTAAATAGCGTGTTTGTCAGCGTGTTTTAATGTTTTGTCAGCTTGTTCCACATAAGGGCACGTAAGAAGCTGGGACTTTTAAGATGAGGTTTCTAAAATAAGATTTGCATCATTCTATACTGTACACCACCACCTAGGAGATGTACATATATGTTATTGGAAAGCTGTCTTATTCGTGGAATCTAGCTCAAAGTTACTCTTGTAATCAGCTCATTAGACAAGTATAAATAGTTCTGAAAAGTTTTCTTTGTGGCACTTTACCAAGTAGATGAGAGTTGAAAGTGGTAACAAGTGTTGGTGATGGAGACACTTGGCACAGGGAGATAAGTATGGAGAGAAAAAATCTACTTGAACAAGGCTGATAGTTTCAGCCATTACTAGCAGATAAGCAGTATCAGGCTACTAGTTGAATGTAGAATTGTGTATTTGTGTTTATGACAGACCAGTTAACCAGATACTTGTTTACGGATATATCAGTAGGGAATAGTTTGCATATCAAAACATTTGGTGAACATTGTCCTTTCTTTTGGTATAGCAAGTGACTCCTTTTACAATGAATACTTGCACTGACTAGTAGTACTTTGATGGAATGAAGCATTATTTCAACAATATAAAATCCTCGTAACAAAGATCGATGTCTCTCTTTGAGAGAGGCTAAGACAATACTAAGCCGTAGACACCCAGTTTATTGTTTCCTGGCAGGGAAATAATAGATAGTTGTAATCAATAACATATGTTGTCACTTGGCAGTGTACATGTAAAATTTGTCAAAAAATTTCTGCTACGAACAACCAGAAAGTTTACTCAAGAAGTTTCATTATTTTTTAGAAGCTGCTTGATTGGCTATGTAGTTGTTTGTGTTTATTTATCAACAGATAGATAAGAACATAGTAAGAAACAAAGGAAAAGGAAAAGTATAGATAAGAGAAAAAAAGCGAAAGAATCATAGCTTGATGATGAAACGCACACACGCTGTAGGGAGGGCTTTTTGTAATGAGAAATGATGCTCACAAGTAGTCAGAAATGCTATATCCAGCTTTTTGAGCACTTCTACCAAAATACGAGTCTGCTCCATCAAATGACAAATGCACTCAACCTGATCCTTAACCTCAACCAACAACTGAGTCCACAGACCAACCCACACCGGAAGTTACCAGGAAAACTGGCGAGACACAATCAGGAAGTAAACCAAGATTAAATTTGTTTACCTTAAAAGGTAAAGAATGCATGCGTTTACTATTACAGCTCACTCAAGACCAGGTATAATAAGGCTTGGCCCTGCCTGTATAGAATTTGTACACAATCGAAATGAAGAGTTCTTATTGGTTACAGTCGAATTGTTGTCTTGACTGTCTCTCTGGAGCATTGACTTATTAATCTATTTGTATAATCTTCAGTACGCTTCTACCTACACACCTTCGTCCTGCCTCTGCTAACTGCAACTTGTTGAAATAGTTATACGCCAAAAATTGACAACTCTGGTGACTCATCAGCCTATCGGGTGTAATGAATGGGAGGATAGAAAGGGGAGGATGGAATCATGCAGAGCAAAGAAGGGGGAGGGGGTAAGTTCGAAAGAGAGCATAACATTATGCTTCATGATAGTTATTTACTATTTTTAGGCAAGTATAAGGGGAGGTGGGCCAGCAGGAGCAAGCAATAATCTGGTGATGCAGCGGTGGGAAAGGAAAAGGATTGGTTGTTCCTAGGAAGGGGAAGACAGGGCAGTCACAAGGGGGCAAAGAAAAGGGAAAGGAACTGTTTCTTTTGTGGCCGTACACCAAATTATATTTCAATAGTACATAAATTTGGCTTTGACAGCCAAAAGCTTTTGTTATATATCGGTTCATTCACACGTAGATTTAGATTTTAAATACAAAAATTGTCTTAAATCAATAAAAATAGTCATGACCTCTGTTCGCCAAACACATTGCAATAAAAACAATCAGGCCGGCAATAAATTTAATCAATCAATAATCATTTTGTTTGGAACTCATGGGTCAACAAAATGTAGCTCACTGAATAAAAAAAATAATTAATGAGCTTTTATTTATATTGTTCGTAGGTCCCGAATGAAACTGAACACTAAATAAATTATAATTTGTTCATTTTCATAGACCGGTTTTATATCCTTGAAAAATAATTCAAAGTATTAGCAAGCGTTCAAAATTTACTAAATTGAAGGGCAGCTTTACAAACTATCCCAGCTCATAGCAGTTCAAATTTTATTGTTTTCTTTATTTTAGAAGTTGGGAGTTATCTTCTGTATGATTTGTTTGGTGAACTATAACATTTCATTGATTAATTTATGTTTTTCTAAACTAATATTCTGTTCCATACGCGACATATTGAATTACGAACACCTATTACTTTTTGTATTTTGTTCGACGAACAAGTTGCGAATACTCTCATTATAATCAGACTTTACAATTTAAACATCAGGCAAAGTGGACTCACCATCCCCTTTGATAAATTGGTAGTAACTTCTGGTGAAATGAAACAAACTATCAACAGGAATGAAAAATCAAAGCTTAAAAAATTAGATTGACAACCTGAAAAGTTTTCATCTCTAAATGAATGCAAAATGCATGGATGTATGGGAATTTTTTAAAACATTCTCCTTGTTTATAAATGCATTAATCTCTTTTATAACACCTTTTCTGGGCAAAAATAAAAGAAACATTTTGCGACAATACTACTTTTTACAACAATAGTGAACAGTATTTCTCTTCCAAATTTTGTTCAGCAAAATATTGAAAAACAATTATCAGACTTTTACGTGCCTTTTTAAAAAAGTTTATGCATGATGAACTCTATTTACCACCTTTTTATTTGCTAAAACTTGCTGAGTTTTTACTACAGCCAGCCAAAGAAAACTAGCTTGTAGTTTGTATGCAAATATGAACATCAGAAAAATACATTTCTAACTCGACCACATAGCAGAAACAGAATTCCAAACATGCAGCAATCTTTAAAATAGTTATTGCGGCTTTCATCTAAGCTTCAGTTGTTTCAATCCAGATAGTTGCAAACTGGCTTACTATTGTAATAGAGTTTAAGGAACTGACATACTGTGGCTCTCTATATTGCCTTGTTCTGCAGATTCCACATGTCCTCATACCCCCACTTCTCCCAATCTTGTGCTGTTTGATGAGCACTCTACAATCAGAAATGAGTTGTCTGCATAAATTATTTCCACCATGCTCCCTTGAGCGAATGCATAACTCCATCCCTATTTCCCTCAACTATGCCTAGTTGCTTCACAAGACCTTTTTTGTCCCTGGGAGTTTCATTTCCTCAACACGATGCAGATAATCTCCAGCCTCCTATCAATACTATCTTGAAAATGAGCTGGCTTTACAAAGAATTATCTCTCCTTGCTGGAGAGGACACAACTGATGTACATCCTCAGAAGCATTGCAGTTGAGATAGAGTACAAACATACTCGATGCCCCCAATATGCAATAAAGACTTCTACAAGCTAACACCTCAATGACGGATTTAAGGTTACTAATGTGCCTCCTTACCAGTAACCAATTAGAACTTTGTATTCCAGCTATATGCCTATTTTATATAAGTAAGGCTCAAATCGTTTCACATTAGCTTTGAATTAGCTGTGTACACAAGCTAAGTAAGCAAGGCTTTTTATTGTGAACTATTAAAGTTTGTTTAGCGTTGCTTCTGGTGTAGTGTGTCTGGACAATTGCAGTTGTTTACTTCTGGTACAGTGGTAGGGTGGCTCTGTAGTTGGTTAAGGTTGAGTGACTTGTTTGTAGGTCAAGTTAATCTTAAGTTGGTCCAGCAGATTAACTTAAGTCAACAGCCGTAAATTAATTTCGACTGATGCTTCTGGCTTAGAAATTTAATGTGTGATTATAGTTATCAAGAAAAGTTCAGGTAACTTTTAATAGCCATAAAACCACCAAAATCATCAAAAAAATGTTGTTAGTATATTGGTTGTCTTTCGATTATACCTTCACCAAAACCTGTGCTTGTACTGGTGTTGATTGGTGAGAAAGGATCTTTTACAAGCAGACAACCAATTTTAACAAATGGCGATAGTTTCATAATTTAACGCATAGCAATTGACATTTAAAAAAAAACTGAAAAGGTACGAATCATGTATAAGCATTTCGTATGTATAATTAGAAGAAAAAATGTAACTGTTTTGCCAAACAATTTTTACTCAAACTGACATCAACTGGAGCTCTGAAGTTATGTATTACTACATGTATCTTATTTTTCAAACAGCCGGACTGAAGTTTGCGTGTTTTTGAGGTTAATGCACCTGCATAATCAGGTGCCAAAAACATAAGCAGATTAGCATGTTTGTTGGATTTGAAAATGATTATTGACTTCAAGATGGAAGATAGATGAAATAGATCACAGTTGTTTGAGGAAATAGTTCAGAGTTTTGGGTCAAAAGCTGTAGGGTACTGTCTATATGTACATGTAAAACACTATTAATGTTTCAAATGCAAAATAAATCCAAGTTGATTTATAGCTTGTTTAGAATTCTTGTCTTATTACATTTTTTCGTGGAAGAAAAATACTCAACTGTGGTTCAGATAAGGAAAAACATTTGGGGAAAAGTTTTTTTCTCTGGTAGTTTGTGTTTACTGAGCTGTGAAGTTGTAAAGCACTGCATCTTCCACCACCACTCAGATACTTAACATTCGGCCTGCAAAGTGTGAAGACATATTCTTTCACTAGCAAAACTTTTGATCTTGTATTGTGAAACGGAGCGTTTTTACAGCTGAAGATGGTGGTTATCAAAGCCTTTGCTACATTGGTAGCAATATGGAGCTGTTTGCTTGTGAATACTATTGGTAAATATCATAAATCAATTTTAATTTTACTGTTTTAATATTAATTTATTATTGGAATAATGCACATTGTCTTTTGTAACCCTGTTGTGAGTTTTTTTGCACATGCCAAATGGATAACAATCAAATTTACAAAACAAAACTTTAGTTGATGTGATAAATCAAAACGTGAGAAAGACCAATACACAAAATGACTGGGACAGTAAAACAACTTGAAAACATGACTATGCAAGATCTAAATTTTGTAATATTATATGTATATCATCATATTTGTTTTGTTATAATTGTAATAATGATGTTTGTTTTGTGTAACTGTTTCCATTGTAAGCTGTACCATCTACAGGTGATAAACACTTGTAAAATATGGACTCGAGAAACTGCTTTTTGAAGTGTCATGTTTGAAATAATGGGAATTGCAGTTTATGTCAAACTTCATAGTTGCAAAACTCTGCAGATAATGATAATGGCTTATTTTAGGGTAATTTCAACAAACTTATACGTCATGAATCCATTCTTTATTTATTGAACAATATATATGAATAAAAGCATTCAACCAAATTAAAAGAAAAAATACGTTTTATGATTTAGCAAAACCTCGAATCAAGGTTTCAAATTTAATTAATGACAATTTATTACAACCTATACGTAACATTGTACTGCAGTATATTATGGCTCCAATTAAAGCCATGCAGGCAATATGATACCACAAGCCGGATATTGGCTTTGACATAGTGGTACTTGACAGTCCTGATGAATGATTGAAACGGTGGTTATAGTGATGTGATGGGAAGTTGCTTGCACTCGGTATCAGACCAAATTACTTTTATGTGAGGTTTATTTGTACGGCAGGTCAACAGCTATGATGTAACGTGATATGACAAAGTAATTTGATGGAAAAGCTGTTTACCTAATTAATGTGGATGCATCAGTCTGCCGAGAAATTTCTCTGAATGTGATAAATATAGCAAAAGAAAATTTGAGTTTTCATTTACCTGTAAAGCTAGGTTTATCTTTTTTAGCTAACATGCATAATATAACTGATAAGCAATTATCAGAACATTTACAAATAAATTTTTTTAAAGCTACCATTTTATTGTAAATGTTTTAGATGCCAGTTCATTATGCAGAAACAGAAACTTCACAGCCGACTCTGGAGTGCTCACATCGCCAAACTATCCAAACAACTATTACAACGGCCTTAGATGTGATTGGAACATCACATTTAACTCCATCAAGTCCATCTACCTGTTCATCGATGTCTTTAGTATACCTGATTATACTAGTGGCGATTACCTGAAGGTTATCACTTTTCACTTAAGCATTTATCACCGAAACTGGGATTTGGTAGTATCTGTTTGTGTTTTGCTAAATCCAGCCGATGTTGAACTGGTTTGTAGATCTACGAGTCTGGCCAGTTGGTACAACGAGTGACTAAACCAACCAAGCTGAAGGTGCGTGCTCACGCCGTACAAATAAAGTTTACTACTAGTTATTCGTTTACTTATGATGGTTGGAGCATGAGGTGGAAAGGTGAGTGCCAGTTTCCTATTTTTTTGATCATTTATTCTGAAATTTTTAGTTTTAGAAAATCAGTTGACATGCATTTTTGAAACTTTCAATTTGTGGATTATTTACATGTAGTGTAGCTCTTTATAGAGCTATGCAGCATTTGGTGTAAAACTTGCAAATATGGACGTTAATCAGCAGCAGTTACAAATAAAGATCTTAAGCCCAAGTACAATGAAAACAGTTTGAAGGTTATCTAAGCAATGATAAATGAGTTTTTCTCAAAAGAACGCATCTGTATAATACATTAGCGTGTAATATTCCATCAGACTTCTTATATCATGAAATTGCTGAAAAAATATGAAAATATTACGCATTAAATCTAAAATTCTAGCTATTTTAAGTTAAACTTTGCTTGACATTCTACATTTGATATGAATCATTTTATAATACCACTAGCAGTGTTAGGCATCGTATGCAGATAACCCCACTCATTCTATCTCTCCTTCTCCCCTTCCCTATTCTAGCTCTACATTCGCTCCCGGCTCACCCTTCACCCACCCTACTCTTTCTTTGCCAAGCTCTACTTCTCACACATTACGTTGCTTTACTCTGCCCCATCCCACCTTTGCGGCACTCAACCTATCCCATTTTTCTTATTTCTCTGTTGCCGCTCAACCTGGTAGAAAACGCTTGAAGTTATTGTGTTAACGAGTGTTTCAGTAAACTCCACATTGAAGTTTCATAATAGATTACATTATATTAACTGCTGCACACAACTACCTCGCAGTACCAAAAAACTGTGATATATGCCTACTGGAAGAAATTAATGTGAGTCACAAACTAGAATGAAATTAATTATTTGACATTCAAACCATCTGGTATTGAGAAATTTTTAATTTTTTGACCTTTTTTGCTGACAAAAAATTAAAGACGCAGATCTTCAGCTTGAGCACAAATGAAAAATTTAAATGCTCAATTTACCTCTACCTTGTTCAGTTGTACGGCAATTTTCACTTCACTTGGTGTAGTGGAATGGGCATAAATGAGTTTGGACACGCTAAGAAATATACCCACATGTATTTGTCACATTTATATTTATAGATTACATTGGGTATTTACCTTCATATCAGTAAATCATGTCGGAGTTGATGTCTTCACAACCAAAAATGTACAATAACAATACACCACTTCGCTTATTTCCATCAAGTTTTTTTTTAATTACAAAAAACAAAACAAATAGTCTTCAATTGATAAATGTGTAGAGCTATTGAAAATTGAAACTTAAATTACTGTAGCATCACAAGTCTTGTGATTTCAACTTGTCTTTGTCACGCAAATGATTCTGTGCAACCTTCTTTTATTCTCGCTTTAACCAAAATGAAAAACTGTCAAATTTTTTTCAATTTGTCCTCTACTTTTTGTTCTTTTGGGCTTCTTGGTTTAATGGACATAGAAGCTTTTGGGCTTCTTGGTTTAATGGATATAGAAGCTTTTGGGCTTCTTGGTTTAATGGATATAGAAGCTTTTGGGCTTCTTGGTTTAATGGATATAGAAGCTTTTGGGCTTCTTGGTTTAATGGATATAGAAGCTTTTGGGCTTCTTGGTTTAATGGATATAGAAGCTTTTGGGACTCTTGGTTTAATGGATATAGAAGCTTTTGGGCTTTTTGGTTTAATGGATATAGAAGCTTTTGGGCTTCTTGGTTTAATGGATATAGAAGCTTTTGGGACTCTTGGTTTAATGGATATAGAAGCTTTTGGGACTCTTGGTTTAATGGATATAGAAGCTTTTGGGACTCTTGGTTTAATGGATATAGAAGCTTTTGGGCTTTTTGGTTTAATGGATATAGAAGCTTTTGGGACTCTTGGTTTAATGGATATAGAAGCTTTTGGGACTCTTGGTTTAATGGATATAGAAGCTTTTGGGACTCTTTTTGTTTGTATGGATTTAAAAGAGTTGCGTCGCAAGATATTTTTGAAACTTTGCACTCGGATAAAATTAGCAAGCCATCTTACTGGAACTCAAATTTTAGGGTGATTAAAAATATAAACACGGCAGCGTCTCTAATATGCAGCTTTGTAGTATCAGTGTATTTTATATTTTGTAGCGATAGACCAGCTTGATGCAGTAACTGAGCCTGAGAATTGTGATGATGAATGCGATGTCAAAGCAGACTGCCACAATGTTAATGATTACAAGTTCTGCATGTGTAAAACAGGTTATGAAGGAGATGGAGAAACTTGCTCAGGTGAGGTGAAAGCAAAAAAAAACTTCGAAAAAATGTCTTGCCAAGATGCAAAACTTTAGCGCTTGTTGCCCATCAAATCGATATTTTTCTTCATGCGGTTCAACCATCCCAAAAAGCTTGTGTAGCAGTTTATGATTGTTGTGGAGTGTACAGTGGAGTTTTTCTCTGCCTTGAACAGCTAGCATTGACCAAGAGCAAGAAAGGTTGCAGAAACCATTATAAAACTAGAACAGGCAATCATCAGAGTTAATAAACTTTTCAAAAATTATCTTAGATATTGACGAGTGTGACAACTACAGAGAATACGGCTGCTCAAGCAGTTATTCCTGCACCAACTCTGATGGATCTTATTTGTGCAGTTGCTCGTCAGGTTACAGAAGGGATGGATCTAGGTGTAGAGGTGAGTTGGCCCCAAACTTATGCGCTATTGGTTTTAGCTAAAAATTTAGCTTTTGCTCGAGTTAAATTACGGCAAACTGCTTGTAGTACACACATTAACATCTTTCAGACATAGACGAGTGTGCCCTAGGAGCACACAACTGTGATGTCAATGCTTACTGTACTAACACTATTGGATCTTTTACCTGCAGTTGTCAACCTGGCTACTCAGGCTATGGAAGAATATGCACCGGTATGAAAAATCAACTTTTCTTATGATCATTGCTATAAGAACTCTGTGATAAAAGTAATAATTTTAATTTCATATTCTCAGAGATTAATGAGTGTGAACGAGGCTTACACAACTGTGGTCCCAACTCAACATGTGTCAATACACCTGGATCTTACACGTGTGAGTGTAGTCAAGGCTATTTATTAGAAAGAGGTTATTGCATAGGTAAGTGTGGCAACTGAGCATAAATGACTTACTTCAGTGGCAAAGTGTTTACCACACTCTAATGCTTAGGCTTATATTCGTGAACCATGATCAGCCAAGCTTAACCAATCAAACTTGATCAGTCAAGCATGACCAATACATTTTTTTCTGGGAATAACAACGCTTTCCTTTCCTGTGGGCCGCTACTATAAATTCTTACAACTATGATTATCCTTCTTACTTATCATTAAAGCTTATTAAGTACGAAGTTGATTGCTGGTAATTGAAGTTTTGTTGACAGCAACAATTCAATAGCAAGTCTGGTTTGGAACAGCTATGATGTTGAATGAACGCCATCAAATAATTTTAGTAGTAAATTTACTTTGGACCAGTGAAGATGAGCAAACATGCTCACACGTTTCAAATTCTTCCGAGTTGTTGTTAAATACCCCACAAAAAATATGGTATTTGTGTATGAAGCAATCCAGTGGATAAATATTGTTAGGCCAATCAAACTTGGCATGTAAGTGCATAATTTTATATATTGGTTTGTTTCCTCATCGATTGCACAAGATGATGCAACTATTGCAGCTGTGTGAGAAAAGTTGGTAGCTAGATAATAAATCTGATAGAAATATTTAAATGTGAGAAGTTTTGACAGGTTAAGAACATTTCGTTCAGTTAATGCCCTGATCCGAATAATAGTGGAAACTAATCTCAGCAAAAAATGATTTTTTGAAACAGTTAAATCTCATTTTATTTTATGATGTGTCATTGTCAAGGTAGTTTTTTGAGTAAACAAAAATTTGTAATGTTCACTTTAAGTGAACTTTTCCCAACAGAAGCTATATTTAATTGCTTAAGATGTGGTTACTATAACTAATTGGCAATTTCAGACATAGATGAGTGTGATCTAGGCACAGACAACTGTGGTACCAATTCCACCTGCCTCAATACTGATGGGTCTTTTACCTGCAAGTGTAACCAGGGATATTACGGAGATGGAACTGATTGCTTTGGTAAACCCGTTTGATGTACATCTATGCCTCACTTCAACTCTATCTACATGAAACATTAGCATACGATTTCATTTCATGCATTAAACATTTAAATAAAAAAAATCAATTTTTATTTCAGTTGAAAATTTTAGAACTGGTTGCAGAAACTCATTAGTGCAAAAAACTAACAGCATCAATCAGGCCTTACAGTGATGAGAACCATCTAAGTTCCTCATTCTCAGTTTACCTTCAATGTGCACCTGTGGAATGTAAACGACTCAATATAAACCATTTTTGTCACGCTAGTAAATCATAAAACCAAAACAACACAAAATAACCAAACATTCATGCGTATATTGCACATTAAAAGTGTAGCATTTCAAAATAATTTTAATGCCATAACCATGAAGCTTTCATCAGATGGTTTTTAGGTTTGAAGTCATGGTTTCAATGTTTATGTTCTGCAGCTGTCAAATAAACTTTTCAAAAACTTAATGAAAAGTGACTAACTACAGCAACCTTCACAAAGGGATGGCTGATAATTAGAAAATATTGGCGATTTAGGACAAACAGGGTTCATTTGGCACTGCATAAGATTATTAAAACTGGATATGCCCTAAATGTAAAGGTAACAGCGTTTGCAGTAGAGCAGTTGTAACTAACGCTAACAAGTGACATAAAATGTTCACAAATACTCATGCATAGCGCATTCTTACTAATTTTGTAAGGTAGGTTTCTAAAGCAATGTAATCTATTGTTAAAAAAATAGTCATATATTGTTTCGAGAGACATTAAAGAAATATAAAAAAATTAATTTTTTTTTGTTTGTCACCAGAACCATTAAAGTTTAATAGTTGCTGGTCTTTTTAATTGCTCATAAGCCTTTATTTATGCACTATTTTCTAAATTTTACGGCTTGTTTTAGCTGGGCTTCCTTGCGGAGAAGAGAACCTCATGTGTTCCATTTATGGCATTTGCGGATTTGATAGCACCACTCAAAGTTACTATTGCTCTTGCGCACCTGGGTTTACCGGAGACGGTGAAAACTGCACAGGTTTGTGTTTCTTTGCCACATGGACTTTCAATAATACTAAACAAGCTTTTAGGGATAACTGAAGTTTAAAAGTGTTGGCGTAGATACATGTGCCCTGTCATTATTCAGGTAAAGTTTAAGCTTTCGTTACAAATTTTGACTTTTCAATGCTTTCCGTTGAGTCACTGTGAAAAGCTAAGTATTTTAAGACATCATGTTTTTTGGTTTTCTTCCTCTACCATATTGATGAAGAAAAGTTTGTTAATACCTAAAACCTACATTACACATATTACAGATGTAGATGAATGCATCAACAATACATATAATTGTGACAGCAATGCTTACTGCAACAACACATTTGGAACTTATGACTGTATTTGTATTGATGGTTACCAAGGAGATGGTGAAACATGCATGGGTAAGCGTCCACAACAAAACAACTCAAATATTTCAGTATGCGCTTGATTAATGTGAGAAATCAAACAGTTATCTTTGAAATAGTAGAAACACGTCAACATCAACAAGTTTTTCCCAAGAAGACAACAATACAACTTCTTTTCTAGCTCACTTGTTCTGGTTGAGTCAAATTATGCAGCACAAAAACAGTATGGTTGGCAAAAAAGCTTTTTTTGCTTCAATAGAATGGGAGAAGAGGCAAGGGGAGGGGAGCAAAACATGTCTTAATGAAGTTTTTGGGATAAAAGCAAAATTTAATCCTTGCTCACTGGAACTGAGGAGTCTCAAATTATTTTTTTTCTTTGTGCAACCAGAATGCAGTAAAAAGTTTTTCACTTGTTAATTAAATCGTTAAATCGATAGACATTTTTTCAATTTCATAAGAAGGCTACCTGTAATTTTGCTTTTCACAAAAATGTGATATTCCATTTCAGATGAAAATGAGTGTGAGCTGGGCACAGATGACTGTTCCAGCGATGCTTACTGTATCAACACTGTGGGCTCGTACAGCTGTGCCTGTGGCAGAGGTTATAAAGGAAATGGTGTCGACTGTATTGGTGAGTTACTACAACTCTTCAGATGTTTAATTTTCAATTTTTCAGAATATGAATTAGAAGCCAAGTTGTTTTTCATGGACAATCCAAGAATTATGGAGTTTTTCAAGAATATACAAAAGTTCTGCTCTATTATTTTTTGTGGCTCTGTAAACTGGGAATAAATACTAAAAAAAGCTAAAAAGACAACAGTGCAAAGTCAGTAAAAAATTATATACTTTCAAGACTTTTTAATTGAATTACTGCAATTTTTTGAAATATGGAATTTTTCTATGTATTAGTAAACCTGAAATTGGAACAATCTGAGCTTCCACATCATTAATATTTTAGATAATCTAAAATACTATTGTTCTGCCTTCTTTTTTTATTCTTATTATTCTCATTATTTTACGGCGAACATTGTACCACAGTAGCCACTTTTTCTCAAGAACCGTGATAGATAGAGCTACAATGTTTCTTGCGGAGCAAAATTGATAGGCATAAGTCATTAATGTAAGTTGGTTTTCAAAATTACTGAACATTCCAGAACATCGCAATTCAAGTGCGAAAACAGGTGAAGAATCATTTTTCTAGGCATCAAAGTGGCTGAAAAAACGTAGACTCCATTGACGAAAAAGTACGAATTTTTGGTGCATCTCGCTCACCTTCTGATTCGATAGCATGACACGTCATTAAAAAATTGTTCGGAAGCGGCCATCTTGGTTTTTCAACAAAAGCCTGTTTTCAGTATGAAGCAGCTTCCCGTCAGAGCACCAACAGGCTGATTAAGCTGAAACCTGCTGCAAAGGTGTTAATTAAGGTATCAATGCTCCATTCTGAACTTCAAAACGATCACACAAAACCGTTTCAAGTTTTTCCATTTTTCATTTTTAAAATCTCAATCAAAACACTACTTTTTATCGCTTTGCCATTCCAGAATGAAACCAGTTAGAAACAATTTTAAAATTTGAATTTGTAGACCTATGCGTTGTCTTTCAAAAATTTGACATTTCAAAGTTTTCGCAAAAACGCCAACACAGCTATTCTATTTAAAAAATGGGACATCAAAATCAAAAGATGGCTCTAACTCAAGAACCGAAGATAAGATCATTTTAATCTTTCCACCAAAGAGTTCCCCTTAAAACGCCTTTTTGGAAAATGGGTCATTTGTTACCACTCTTTGCTTGCAAAGGCTCGATCTGTGTATGAATACGCTAACTGTCGTGTGATACATAGGAAAAGCAACCCCTTTTTAATGACACGTAGAACAATACAATTGTCAAGTACGCTTATGGGCATTTTGGCTAGCAATTTGACCTTTTGTTTGTAGGGCCTGGGTACGATCCCTGTTTGTAGTGTTTCTTTTTTATGCAAAACATATTTAAACATATCTACTTACTGATAACTCTGAGGCTTAACATTATTCAAGTGGTTTCAATATGTTTCTTCATAGAAAGTGTCGTAGTGTGTGTTTCTGAGCAACTTGGGTAATGTAGTTCAATTCCCATGTGACATTATCTTTATTATTGATTCTCTAAAATACTCTTGTTTTTGTTCGCAAACACAAACCAATATCTAGTTAAAATTAAGTTATTTTTTACTGTTTGTCTTAAATCTAGTGTATGCACCATTAAATACTATGCAGTATTAAATAAACTTACTAATTGTGTAAATCTGAATGTCTTAAAAATTTATAGTTGAAAAATGTAATGCATTAAGGCCTTTCGTAACAGAGATGGGACATATATATAACTAGACTTTTATCAAATACGTTATAAATCTTCTCACAAAAAAGGTTTGCCGTGAGTAAAAACCTAAATTCAACCCATTTCAACCTCCCATGATTGTCATAATTATGAGTAAAAACGAAATGTTTTTCTAATTTACAGATATTGATGAGTGTGAGTTGTCCCCCTGCAACAAGGACTTGAACAGTGAATGTGAGAATACAGTTGGTAGTTTTGTATGTAATTGTCCTGATGGTTATACTGGTGATGGAATTAACAGCTGTATTGGTGAGTTAACAGAAACCTAAAATCGTGTAGCCATTGATTTTCAATTTTTGTTGCATTTATCAAAAGTAGTAAACATTATTTCTGGTAAGGTTTTTGGCACTTACCTAAACTCATTTTTTACCAGTTTTATTATTACTTTCCAACCTCATGTACCAAACTGGTGCACTTATATGAGTAACTTGAATTCATAAAAAGTAAAAACAGTATTTTTGTACCAACAACTTTTGAGGTAGATTTTTGTCTTGTTGTCTACGAAACAGTCTTCAAAGAAGATACTTCCGGTATGGCTAGTGTAACATGCACAGCAATTAAACAGTTAAAATTGAGCCTTTGGCTTACACATACCGACTGGAGTAGCGTGGTACAACAACATGTATTTATACTCAACACCATTTTGGGAAGGCAATCAGCTTGAGCATATATCAATGGCAAGAGCTAGAACAGAACTAGTACTAAAGTTAGAGCAACGAACAATGAGAAAGGCCAGCTTTCTATGAGCTGACCCACAGGAAACATGTTATGTACCTTAGAATATAACCAATAAAAATGCACAGGATATTATATAACTGTATTTCTTTGAGTAATAGTTGAATAAATAAGGCACCTAGTAGAAAACTGGCACCGTCAACATGTTGATCATCTCATCTATATCTCTCCTCATTAATCAACAAGTCCTGAAGGTTTACCTAGTCTTTGGATCACAAGGTATTGACATCTGAGGAAAGTTTAGTTCAAGACAAGCTCATTTGAAACTTTCAAGCTATCATTTGAACCATATTTTGCTGCCCCTAAACTGCCACTGCAGAGATCAATATGGCCCCAGCAAGGGTCAATACCAGCCCTGCGGCAATCAGTGCTAGCATGATCATTACACCCAGTGTCAAGATGGCAGCGTTAATTATTATTGGTGCAAGTTGTGATGACCAAACATTTTAGTAATCCGATTAGCACCATTGAGGTCAGTCTGGGTAATCAGAAGCACTTTCTTAAAATAGGTATAGTGAATGCTGGTTTTTAAGAATTGACCACAGCCGCTTATAAATAATTTGTTAGAACACAGTCTTACATTTATTACAGCTAGTATGCCGTGTCCAGATGAAGAAATGAGATGCTCAATAAACGCTACTTGTGGATTTGATACAGCAACATCCAGGTTTTATTGTATGTGTAATCCTGGCTTCACGGGAAATGGAGTTAGTTGTACAGGTACGGAACTTATTCATGTATCAGAAAATATAAAAACATGCCCAAAATTACAAAACTTCTGTGGTAATGCATAACGGTTTTGATTCAGATATGAGAAAACCCTGCCCAGGAGCAGATAACTTGTGTTCAGAAAATGCTGATTGCGTGTTTGATGGGAAATACAAATGTGTCTGCAGGCAAGGATTTTCAGGAGACGGAGTTGTCTGTAAAGGTAATGAAACGCTTTGATTATTCATTTGAGTTAAAGCTACGTAATTAACTTTTTGTTGGCAATAGTTGGTAAGGGTTGATAGTTATCGAAAATAATTGATAGCATTTCACAAATTTATGTCAGTTAAAGTTTGCATGCTGACAAAATCAAGCTTGTCATTTTCATTGTATTTACTTGTACGTTGGGATTTAATTTGTTTCAGACAAAAATGAGTGCTTGTTCAATAACATCTGCAACAACAGAACAAGTGTATGCCATAACAAACAAGATGGATACCAATGTAGCTGTCTACATGGATATGAGAGAGGAAGAACTATATATGAATGTATAGGTTAGTTTATTTAAACATGTACAACCTTAGTGTTCAGGCTGTAAGATAAAATAAACTTGTCTACTGGCTTGTATTGGAGATACTGCACATTTATTATAGATATTGACGAATGTAAGTCTAGAGATGTAAGGACATGCGAAGGTCAAGGTGAATCTTGTATAAACACTGCAGGATCATATCAATGTGTATGTAGCACTGGATACAGAAGAACGGGAAGTGGTACATGCGTCAGTGAAGATGTGGTTTAATAGACCTGCTTGTGAAACTATTGAGTAACAGCTAATGAAACAATTGAGCTTTGGAAAGTCCAAGTTTTATCTATCAGTAATCAAAACCGATGCAATATGCAGTATATGCGAGTAAAATTATACATAAAACAAAGTTATCTAAATAATAAGAAAATTCATATCTTATATTTTTTCTGACAATAATCTGCGCATTTTTTATGCAAGGAGTTACACTTTCAACTAATAAGTCAAAAATCATGGTCAATTATTAACAACATACTATAGCTAAATGTATTTACTTGAGGTTTTTTCACATTGCTACTTTACCGTTAGACACTGAACATTTGTGTAAATTTTTTCAAGAACCTTCATTTTGAAACCTTCTACCAGTTTTGTGCATATGTATGATGGAGGACAATTCTATGATTTTGTGATAATTTCTAATTCTTTGCTAATTTCAACTGGTTTCTTAAGTGCTGACATTCTCTATTTTAATCATTACTAACATGCCTGTTACTATCCCTGGAATAAATACTAACCTCGCATACACCACACGTGGGATTGATTGATAAGATTTTACCGAACGCTGTTCATTTAAAATTTTTTTGCAACTTCAATAGATATGATCCAAATAAAAAAAAACTGATCTTTGATTTCAGGGTATCGAATTTAACCACAATTAAAAGCAGCTATTTTGACAGCAACCATTTTATGTGCTGACATAGTGTAATTTGAGCCAGTCTTACACCAGAAATTATTTTAGAGCCCTCAGTTTCTTTCAACATCAATTCTGAGCATTCGTGCACTAATTCTTTCCCTAAAAATTAACCAGAAAAAAATAAACTAAAACAAAATACGGAGCTAAAAAATGGTTCGCAGTTATCAGCAGGTAGTATTATGATATTGAAGTGAGAAGCGGTTTATTTAAAAAATGCTATGCTCAAGAGTTTAGCTTTAAACTGAGGCGTACTTGGAATGGATACTTCAAATGATTTACATGTCAACTGATAACCAACGATATATGGGGGCTACAGCATTCCTCATGAAATAAGAGTTCACTAACTTGACTGTGGTTCATCATATCTATACACCAGTTTCTATGGTAAACTGGTTGGGTTTGACTTGCATCATGCTTTTTTCATCCTTCCATAAGAATCATTACTGCTCAGTTGCTATTTAGTTTATCAACATCAAATTAATTTACATCAATTAAGTTTTTTCAAGTGACATAAACAATAAGAGTATTTGCGACCTGTTCATCGAGCAAAGTACGAAAAATAATAGGTGTTCGTAAACCAATACCTCGCGAATGGAACAGAACATAAATTTAGAACATCATAATTATTCAATTAACTGTTGTAGTTTATCAAACAAATCATAAAGAAGATAACTCCAAATTTTGAAAACACTCAAGAAAATAATAAAAATTGAACAGCTAGAAACTGAAATAGTTTGTAAAGCTGCCCTTCAATCTAATAGATTTTGAACAGTTGCAATATTTTTGACATACTTTTTAAGGAGATAAAACCAGTCTATGAAAATGAAAAATATCAACTCATTCATTATAATTTATTTGGTGTTCAGTTTCATTCACCTTTGAGCAATATAAATAAATGCTCGTTGACTGTTTTTTTTTTGTTCAGTGAGCTACTTTTTGTGGTCTTACGAGCTCTGAACAGAATGATTATTTTTTGATTATAGTTATTGCCTGTCTGATTATTTTTATTGCAATTTGCTCGGCAAACAGAAGTCACGAATACTCCTAATATTGTTTTCCGCTCATGAGTTAGAGCAATCATATGAGTTATCACAGTCAACCAACAGTATAACCACATATGCTAGCAGAGTATTCTAAGTTTCTGTTTCTTGTGACTGTTTATCAGATAAAATTTTTTAGTTAATCAAAATCTTAGCCAAATGACTTTGAGTGACAATGTTACCAACCGTTAACCACTTTTTTACCAGGTATGGTTACTTTAATGACTTGTTTACAATTTGATCTTCTGCTTGAAATGGAATACTATCACCTGTGAAATAAATCACTTAACACTAATGTATATATATCAAACTGAGTATTTATTCGAGTAAAACAATTTGATGAAACATTTTTCTTAGTACGGTTTAAAGCAAGCACACACTCTCACTTTGATGTATTACTAAATTTTTGCTTTGCTTCCTGCTGCAGAGTGTGTTAACAAAACAAGCCGTAAACAAACCTAATGGTAGTTTAAAATGGATTAACTCTATAAACCAGGTGATACAGTTCAGTTGGTTGAAGTACACAAACTTTTTGCACATTTAACTAAGTGCATTTTGTAAACAGTTTTGTAATATTTTCTCTATTTGTGGTTTTCTGGTTGATGTAAAATATTTAGCAGTTATTTTGAAAAAGGAAAAAAGTTACAGGAAAAACATTTTACTTGGATAATAACTCAGGCATGAAACCATAGAGATAAACTGGCTAGAAAGCTGTAATCACACTGCTAGTCTGTTCTTCTCTCGCAAGTTAACCTAGTACTTGTGGTAAGTTACTTTTTCAAAAAATATTATATTAGTACTACTGTTTGACATAATAGGTTGTATGAGAACTGATTGGATCCATTTTATAGAAAATGATTGGTTCAAGACTGGTCAATACATTTGTGACAGCGGTGGCAATATGGAGCTGCTGCTTAATCTACTCCATAGGTAATTAATTGCCTGCTATGTATATTACATAATTCATTTAGGAACACTAAAAATACATTTTTAAGTTTTAATATTTTTAGTTTAAGGTAATAGATAATTTTAATGGATACTTACTAAAATAATATGCAGACTAGTTACTTAATTGTAAAGATAATCACAAGAAGAGCTATTACAAAAAAAAAACAAAAAAACTGAGTGTTAAAAAACCTGAACTTTAATTTCTTTGGAATAAATTGATGAACAAAAAAAATAACGAGTCCTGTATGTAAATTTTCTACATAAAAATCTTTAGATGTAGGTTAAAAATCAA
Organism: Cryptosula pallasiana; assembly: GCA_945261195.1. Classification (NCBI taxonomy): domain Eukaryota; kingdom Metazoa; phylum Bryozoa; class Gymnolaemata; order Cheilostomatida; family Cryptosulidae; genus Cryptosula; species Cryptosula pallasiana. The sequence continues at coordinate 53,522,623 of OX183132.1, read as the reverse complement.
CAGAATGCAAGCTCAGCTTTTCAAGCAGGTGTAAAGTTATAAATAATTAGCTGGTTGGTTTGAATCACAAGCATACGAAGTTTGTTCAATATACTTGCTTAAACATAGCATTCAATTATTGTACCAGACCTCTCCCATAACCACAGACTGCATCTGATTACACTAGTGTTATATACCGTTGTTTGTTGAATAATTTACCTTTTCGAGGGAAACTTATCAATTTTGTCATCAAAGTACCAAATAAAATTTTTGAGATTTTTAGTAGAAGATTTCCTTTGAAAAGCTCATTTGTAGTTACATAAAATCTGCTTTGAAATATTTCCCATTGAGGTCAATGTATGCCTTTAACAGTTTACCATTCACAACTGTGGTGACGGTTGCTAAAAAATATTATTTCTGTTAAGCAGTTCTCATCCTTATTTAGTCGGTGGCATGTTTCATTTACTTGTTATGAGATAAAAGTTTTACTTTAAATCTTGTTTCCCCTCCTTCAACTTTTAGAGTAGAGTTTTTCAGCTGTTAACTATCCTGAACTTGGCTGTGTTTTTGTGACTATATATAACAAGAAATGTATTTTCAATGTAGGTTTTCCTCGCCGGTAACGTTAGATTGTTAGCAAAAACATTAAAGTTTTTATATTAACAATTAAAACAGTTGTTATGCAACAATACTTGCTGACTAATTCGATAGTTCTTACATACATGTATTTGCATGTACTTCGCTATGAAAAATGTTGGTAAAAATTATTTATCATTTGCAGTTTGCGATATGTAAACTTACTTCAAGTTGTTTGAGTATCATGAAGTATTGTTGCATCTGTAGGAACTCACCAAAATTCACCAGATTGAGCTATGATTGGAAACTTCAAAAACTTGTAGCAGTGATTTTTGCCTGCAAATTATTTAGTAGCCTAGAATAATAAAACCATGTAGACAGTAAAAGGGGAGCGTAGTTGCTTGACGGCTACAAACTCCATCGGTTTCTTTATTGCATAATTTGGCTGCTGATAATTCAGATGGAACTCCCTGTACTCCAGTACGAAACTTCACAGCGGATTCTGGAACGCTCACATCTCCAAACTACCCAAGCAACTATTACAGCAACTTAGATTGTGAATGGAACATTGTGTTCAACTCTTCCAAGTTAATATATCTATTTATAGATGTCTTCTCCGCAGAGTCTTGTTGTGATCAACTGAAGGTGGTCAAGCTATAACATTTTCATCATTTAAAAGTTTCTTATGAAGATATTAACATAAATCCGTTTATTGGCATAGAATTTTTTATTATTAAAGCATAATTTCTGATCAAGTAATGCTGGAGTTGCCGAACATATTAATTGTGATGGAAAAAGCAGCAAGCTTTTGAAATCCTCAAAAACAATGCTGATGCCAAATGACTCGTAGTAAATCTATTATTCTCTATTACTTGCAATGCTGCCGAAAGCTCCCTTAGCTAAGCCTTAGATCAAACATCAGGAAGGTTTTTGTTAATGTTATTTTTTTTCAATTAAAAAAAACATTCAGCATGAAGTCAACTGAGAATATTTCATGAAGAGCCTGAGGATAATAACAGAATTCATTCCAAAGAAGTTTCTTTGTAGGTTTATGAGTCTGGCCAGCTTGTAACACGTGTGATTAAACCAACAACTCTAAAACTTTCTACCCGCTCAGTACAAATACACTTCACTACCGACGGCTCCATTACAAAATCAGGATGGAGTATGAGGTGGAAAGGTAAGTGGATTACATGAATTATGTTCTAGATGCCAGTAGTTTTCAGGTCACAAGGAAATTTTGTCAGTTATGGTAATGATAACATAAGCAAGTACTTTCTGCAAATATGGTAATAAAAATACCCTAGCATGTTTTGAAACTAGCTGTTAAACAAGTTGAATGCAAATCTTAGCTCAATTGTTCCTAAGTGAGCTATAAATAAACAAATGAATTTTCAGTTGTCATCAAAATTATTTTGTATACTAGGGTGTGTGTTTTTTTGACAAATGAAGAGGTTTTAGCAGTCAAACAAACCATTCTAGTATATTTGCTTTTTCTACTGTACATTGCTGTACATGTAGCGATGTGATAATAAAATGTTTGTCTGTGAAAACGCTTTCTCCAACAATATTAAATTTTCTTGAACAGCCCATATGATTTGTGTTTCTAATTATAGTGTTTTTCTAAATCTTTCTAACATTTCAGCGACTGACAGCCCTATGGTCCTGGCGGAACCTCAAAGCTGTGAAGATGAGTGTGACATCAGAGCTGAATGCAACAGAATCGACAACTTACATTTTTGTGTGTGCAGAACTGGATATGAAGGAGACAGGAAAACTTGCTCAGGTTGGGATTATCAAAATTGCACCACAAAATTTTATTTTGTCAACAAGTTCAAGCATAATTCATTAGATCAAAGTTATTTGGAGCTGCCTGAATATAGAATATTGCCCAATCAGTTATCATGGCAGCCACAAACTGCTACTATGAACCTTATACATGTAGCTACTGAAAGATTTTCTGCATTTGTTATAACTTATTTTCAAAGGAAATAAACCATATGTTGTTGCTCAAAGGCTAAGTTAGTTTTGGATACTATTTACGATCACCGACTATTTTAGACGTTGATGAGTGCGAGTACTATAGATATTATGGCTGTCCAAGTAGATCAAACTGTGTTAACAATGAAGGATCGTACTCCTGCAGTTGCTCTTTAGGCTACAGAAATGATGGGTCCGGATGTGCTGGTGAGTTGGCCATCACAATTATGAGTTGCTGGTTTTACTAAACAAAATGGGCTTCTTTTGGAACATGCTACAGCAAAGTGTTTGTGTAACACCTGCAATGTGTTTCAGACATAGACGAGTGTGCCCTAGGAGCACACAACTGTGATGTCAATGCCAACTGTACTAATACTGCTGGATCTTTTACCTGCAGTTGTCAGCCTGGCTACTCAGGCTATGGAACATTGTGCACAGGTAGTAGTATTAAATATCTCTATAGTTTGAATACAGTTTCATTAATGCAAAGAAAACACTTTCCACAAATAAAAAAATGACGTTTTATATTTCAGACATAGATGAGTGTGAACTCGGCTCAGACAGCTGTGACACAAATAAAACTTGTGTTAACACACCTGGATCTTTTACATGCAGATGTAGCCCAGGCTACACGTTGATTGGAGAATATTGCATTGGTAGGTGTTGCAGTTCGATTTAAATTAGTGATTTGGGTTCATCTGCTACACTAACAACTCATTTCATCGTCTATCGCAAAATAAACTATTTTGCAGATGTAGCAACGATTAACCTTGCTATATTGTTTAATTGCTACAACTTTTGGTTTGTTTCAAATGCCTGGTATTACACAATACTCTATTTACGCATAAAAAACAACTCCTGGATCTTCAAAACAAGTTTATGTCTACTTGAAATGAAGTCACTTAAATTTATGAAAACCCATTTTCATTGAAGTTTTCATCATACACGTTCGCATTGATCGGTTCCGCTCTTACTTATCTTATTCAAAAAAGTTGAGAGATTATTAGCGTGTTATTTATCTTGCAATTTTAGACATAGACGAGTGTGGTCTAGGCATACACAACTGTGATAGCAGTGCTACCTGCATCAACACTGATGGATCTTTTACCTGCGAATGTAACCAGGGACATTATGGTGATGGAATTGATTGTTTCGGTAAGCTTGCATATTGGACAGGCAATGTGTTTACACCACTTGATCACCGCTTTATGTGGCGAAAACCATGGCCTTTAGTATTACACTATATCAGAGTCTCTAAATGTATTGGATATTTTCTGAAGAAATCGAAGTTGATCTCATACACCGAGGATTCTTTACAATAGCAGAAAGAATAAAATAGGCAGTCAAGTTTTGTATTTTACTATCTATAAATCAACACCTTATGGGATCTGAAACCCATTCAGCTGTGGCTGAGCTGAGAGCTAAATTGCCAAACTCATTTCCATTTGAATGGAAATAGAGATAAATATTTTTTAATTTGTTAACAAGACTTTTAAACTGACTGATGATTCCAACTTCTTGCTAAAAACTGCAAAAGCGTATTATAAACCGGTTTAAAAACTTAATGCTTTGAAATTTAATATTACGATATAAAATTAAACAATGATGAATCTTTAAAAAATTGCTACTGTGTTTGCTGACCTTTGAAAAAGTGATAGTTCATTAGAGAGACAACTTCTCAAGGTAAGCTACAATTGGCCTTCTGGAAAGCACTGTAGAAAGACCATGAGCTTACCCATGTGCTTTTATGGATCAAAGCAATCATGAACACATTATTCAGAACAATCTTAGTGTCCCAACTGGAAAAAATAAGCATTCGGAGTCAATGATTTCTTTTACTGACGAATGAAAAAATGTGTTTGATTATCATCGATTGAGATCATGTTACTCCACATGAGGTTGTTTGAAATTATAACATCTTCTGCGTCTTTAACCTTTGAAACAGGTTGCTACATGGCTTCTGCCTTTATGGCAATTCGTGGATTCAGCAATAATTACATTGCATCTCATATAATTCTTTTAAGTAACTTATTTTTTCCAGGTTTTTTTAAAGCAAGAAATTTATGAACAGTTATTTAAAAGAAGGTGTATTTTAGCCCATAAAATTATTTACTAGTGCTTGAAAACATGCATCAACCCATTTGAAATGCTGCTCAGCGATTTATATTAAAAACTTTGAATAAAAATTAATGTAGCTGTTGCTGCAGATGCAGTTAAATTTACGGAAATTTCATGCCCATTTTATTGAAATTTCTACCCAAAAGTATCTAACCACAGTTTTCCCAATTAACTGATAGTCCATTGATCTGAAAAAAATCCTGTATCTAAGAATTTTGCATACCTCCAGGTTTTCAATAAAATATATCACCGCGTTGAACCATTATAGTGGAAATTTTACGAAAAGAATAATCGGCCTAAATGTTTGAAAACTCAACAATGTATATTTTTTGTCAATTCAACAATTTTGGGTTGCTAACTTTGATAAAAACTAGATCAAACCATTTATTTAAAACAAAAAAAAACAAATATTATCCTGATCCATTAAAACTTTCAAGACTTTTTTCAGCCAAAAATAAAATTTTCCATTTATGTAGCGCCAGGCAACCAAGTTTCCAAAGCTCTAATAAAACAGGACATACCTGACTGGAGATCGAACCCAAAGCTCCTAGGCACTAGCTCCATACTTTTTGGCCAGATTTACTAACCATTACACCAACTAAATGCTCTTTAGAAACAGAAGTTATGTGCTGAAATCTCTAGAAATCTCTAGTTTCCTTACTATATCAAAGTGATATTGTGATGGGTTTGGCTCTTGTTTCCACAAAACACCACTAACCTCAAGTATTCTACCCCTCTCAAGTGGGGAAACTGTCGGTATAATAGTGAAAACTAGTAATTTTTACTGCTGAATTAGTTGCGAAACATAGAGCCCGCGGCTTAGATAAACTAGACAGATTGCCCGCTTGTTAAATGGCTTTATTTATAATTACTAGTTCTAGAGAGGCACTCCTCTAGAGTGATTGGCAGTAAGAGAATGAATGCAATAATTGTGGTGAAAGCCAGTCTTTATATAGGTAGGCTGGCAGAATGCAATTTGCATATAACCTATAAAGGCATGATCGTTTATTTCACACTAATCGTGGTTAATCTACGATGACCACATCGTATTTATCTAATGAGCCAGGAAAACATTCAATTTTCTAAAGATCAACATCCTAAAATTTTACTATGTGCTTCCCATGATGCATAGTGAATAACTGATTGTGATTGGCTGCTTCGGTGACCCGTTCTCTAGAAGCTTAGCAGAGCTTTATTTTTCATTCATCGCATGTGTGATGAGTTAGCTGGATTCATAAAGCAAATAGACGGCAGCAATCAACATCATCCACCCATGACCATATTGTATATATCATTGAGAATTTATAGTTGTAACTATATTTGTAATGATGACAGTCTTTGTCTTTAGTTGGCTTAGTAGAATGAGTTGTCTCTAAATAAATCATTATTTTTATTGTTATGAAAAAAAAACAATAATTCATTTCAGCAGGGAGAATGCGTTACATCTAAACAATTATTATTGCTACGAAAAAAATATAGTCCATTTCAAACAAAAAACTGAGAGTTGGTTTGAAACTGATTGTTTAGGATGATCCTATTGGCTAGAAACTAATGAAAGAGGTGACAACTCTCCATCGGTCAAATGAAATTGTAGGAAAAATATCACTGTGTAGCGCTGGCCTAAACATAACAGCGTCCTTGTAAAATTTAAAATGTGTAAATATCTACGACCATTTAGCCCAAGCTTAACAGTACATTCACAGGAAGTAATTAGACCAGTAAAAATAGATATGTAAATAGTTGACCAATAATAATGCAGTAAACAATTAAATATGCAAGGCGCCAAGTGGCTATGAGGAGAGTAGTTTCTCCATGGTCCAAATCGAGACTCCTACCAGAACTATGGCTATAACTAGCCTGGGTTGACCTTTTCTTTCCATCCGAGATAGGGTACTTTCGGAGTCAGGGCTAGTGAAAGATCTCCCACTATTTTTAGATTCCTCTACTAAGGCGGCCATCTTTTCCCGGCCCAGTATGGAGCATATCGCCCTGCAGGGGTCACTACTGGCCTATTAAAGGGTCAATACCAATTCTGCAGGCTGTGCTACCGGCACAGCGAGTTGCACCACCGGCCCAGTATCCGTTTTTTATGGCTGTAGTGGCATTTCATTTACTCTCGCTCATTTAGGGTTGGTGCTCTTGAGGCAAGTACAGGTTTCCATAAGTACCATGCACCAAAACCTACTAAAATATTTGTGGCAACACTTTTTATAAGTTTTTATCACTTCCAAGTTTGAGTTTTAACAACTTCAATTTTTCTAGATGGACTTTCGTGTGGAGAAGATCTGGTATGTTCCATTCATGGTAATTGTGGATTTGAAAGTGCAACTGAAAGTTATTACTGCTCTTGTGCTTCCGGATTTATTGGAGATGGTGAAAACTGTACAGGTATGCATAATTCTTTAACTGCATTTTACTTATAAAAGGAGATAAAATTGTTTACTAGATTATTCACCGCTTGTTGAAACTTGCTACTAGTGTCAGTATCAGTGTTTGTTTTCAAATGGAATGAAAGACTCTGCAAAATATTGTTCCATTATTATTTTTAACTTCTTCAGTTATATAAAAATTGCCAGTTTTTTTTAACTGTTTGAACAAAGAATAATCATGTTTTCCCACAAAAACATATGAAAAATGGTCAGGCCCATGGTATATCAAGTTGCTTTACCAGTTTGTTTACAGCTGAGATCATAAACAAAACAGAAGCATTTAATTTCACATTTTGTTAACTTTTTATCCGCCATAATTTGAAGCATTTGAAAAGTTTTCAGCAACCAAAATTTTTATAATTTGAATTTTGAATAAAAAGCATTCAGTTAAATCATGAGTGATTATTTTCTTAATTTTTTTCCTTAAAATCAGGTTACCTGAATGTTCTATCAATTTAGTTATTTGATATTCCTACCTTTTTTATTAATGTTAGTTTTTATCCGCTCTAATCAATAAATAACTTTTGCTGCAGTTTTCCTATTTTCTGTATTCATTTATTTTGGATTGCTTGCAATCTAAAGTTTTGTAGTGAAACTTTTTCACATCTCCATACTTGAGATTTATTTCATAAGTTTAAACCTTTAGGATACTCTCACATTTACATAATAACTATTGGCAGATATTGATGAATGCATTGACGGAGTATACAATTGCCACAGTAGCTCTCATTGTAACAATACATTTGGATCTTATACCTGTACTTGTAATGTTGGTTACCAAGGAGATGGATTGACATGCATGGGTAGGTGTTGCATTGAGCTCAATTTACTTATTATAGGGAATTTTGAGATGTTTTTTTGTTATATTAGAAAAAAAAGCGCAACCTGTTCAAAAGTTTTATTACTAGGAAACCCAAAAAGTAATTATTGCAGGCTTATATAAAACAATAGACAAAATTTGGAAATCCCCGTAATTAGTTGGCGTTTTCCCCACTGTTTAAAAACTTTCTCAGGCTGCGCGTTTTTCTCCATTTTCTACCACAGAGTAAAATGAGATACAGCTTTTTTGTTGTACAGCGAGTGTCTGTCAACAACCTCTGAAAATTTATGACCTATTATTAAACCTGTAAAAATATAATCGCCTCATACTCTTTTTCAACAAATCGGTCATGAATAAAGCATGGACGTCTGGCCTGATCAACCAAAGAATGTGCAGAATACTGTTGTATTGTTTTACTCACAAAACCACCAAACTGATAACTTTTGTTATGAAAAGCATTGGCACGCTCTGAGTTGGAGTTTCATTGGAAACGATTAAGTAATCACTCAAATGCTTCAATGCTGTTTGTTTGATGTTAAAGGTGTTCTTCAGTTGATAAGTGCTAAAACTAAAAATAACTTAGTATTTCCTTCACTGGCATATCGTTCAGCAGTTAACGGTGGAAAACTTTTGATTTGCTAAAGACAATATAGCCGTATGCATTCATTTGCAAGATATTTTCAAATGTGGAAAGTGTGATTGATGTTTTTGTTAATAGAATATTGTTGGAACTGAGTTGATCAATGCTCCAAAGAAAACCACTATTAATTTATTTAAATGAAAACATTTTCAATGTATATAAAGTGAATCACTCAGAAATGACTAATACATGTGGTCTAATATTACTAGATACTTATTTGGCCCACAACTTATTGTGATTCATGTATGTAACACCAATTGCCGATTTTTTTTTTTAATTTTGCCTCACATCATGAAAAACATGCTTTCTAGTATGATATTGCTACACACCACAATAAATATTGATATTAAAAAGAATAAAGCCAATGAGGATCATAAAATATTTAATTACGTTTTCCTTCTATTCTAATTGCTTGGAAAACTGAATCGCATACACGGTTAATTTACAACAATAGAGCATGCTTTTGAAGGTAAAATTAACCTTAAAAAATGCCAGTAAATATTAGTATAGTGATAAATCTTGATTAGGTTAAACAGATTAGCAAAACTCTCAAACGCAATGCAGCGCACACATATATGTAGGAAGGTTTTTTTTTGTTTCGGTGTAGAAAAAACCGATACAAATATTGTTTTGAAGAAATCATCTAGACAAATTTTGTTTAAATAAAGTTTTAATACCTTGCTCACTTACTGTTTTAGATGAAAATGAGTGTGAGCTGGGCACAGATGACTGTTCCAGCAATGCCTACTGTATCAACTCCATTGGTTCATATAGTTGTGTATGTGAGAGAGGCTATAAAGGAGATGGTGTCAACTGTACTGGTGGGCTGATCTTTAATTAATAATCATTTTGTTGATTTTCATTACATATAAAACTGTTGTGGTAAACAAAAAACCATCAGTGTAATTGAATCTGTTGAAATTATGATTAAACTGGTCACTGGCCCAACCACTCAAATTACTTTTCTCATTTTTTCCAAGTTCATTTTCTGGTGGTGAGTAAGTATTTTGTGTTTCGAAGCTTGTTTGGTACTGTGAGTAATATTTTGAATGAAAATGCAATTTGGAAAAAAATTTTAAGAAGACATAAATAATTTCTCAATTAATTGTGATTACACTTATCTGAATTATCTGTTGCATAACTTATAATGCTTTCAGTTTTAATAAATTGCAAAAACTTATGAAACTTTGCCATTATTTTGTAGTAGGTGAGAATTTGCGCATGTGAGTTTCAATAAAAAAATTATAACAAGCCATTTGTATGAAGATACTTGTGAGAAGACAAATCCAAGTTAAAGTGTTACAAACTTGGTTCGGAGCTTTCCAGTTTTCAATTTCATTGGCAGGTTTACATTTAACAACTAAAGCATACAGTTGTTATATATTGCAGACATAAACGAATGTGAGTTGTCTCCCTGTAGCAGTGAACTGAACAGCACATGTGAGAATACAGTTGGTAGTTTCGTATGTAATTGTCCAGCTGGTTACACTGGTGACGGAATTTACAGCTGTATAGGTGAGTTAATTGACTTATAATGTTTTCATCTGTAATCTTGAGCATACTATTTATGAGTGAGGCTGATTGTCAAATTATGGAACGAAGTATAGTTGCAATTCATTTTTGGTTTGAATTATTTCTAGATGTTGACGAATGCACTGAAAATGCACATAACTGTGACATTAATGCTTTCTGCACAAGTATGAACGATTCATTTGCCTGCGAGTGCAAACCGGGCTATGTTGGAGATGGAATAACTTGTCAAGGTGAATAATTACTTAAGGAACTCAAAAATTGAATAAAGATTTAACTTCTGTTTTTTTACCCCTACGAACAACTTTTGATCATGTATAAAACATTGAAATGCAGTCATAGGTAAATATATTGCGATGCAATGTATTGTACTCTACAGTCCAGAAAATCAATCAAAACACAATAAACCACTGTTGTATCAATTTATACATGTATATGTCTTTTACCTAGCAACAAACAAGCAAATCACTTCACTACCTGTAATATTACCGATTTAACATGCGATTAAACTTTTGACAATTAGAAAAATAATTCGTTTTCGTAAACAGGAAACAGGGCATTGAGTATTATTTCAATGTTTCTAAAACAAAAAAGAGAACATCTTTAAAAGCTAGAGAGATATGCGCAAATAATTCTTTAATGTAAAATAATCAAAACTAAACCAATTGCTGGCCAATTTATCTGAACAAAACCTCACAACTATTTATTGTCACATCACAAATAATTCATTGCAAGAATAGACTTTTATGTAAAAGTTTGCGCACATTATTCCATTGTTTCTAAATAAAGAAAAAAATAATATGATTTTTTGTTGCTAGGCATTTTTTCAGGATCATTCAGGTATGAAAGTTTTTAATATAAAAAAAACATAACTGACTGTTGTTAGCACCAGGAAGAGGACAGCAACATCACCTAGCCAATGACCACACACATGAAAAATTTTTTATGTACTACAACAGCGTTAAAAAAAATTAGGTTATGAGATGCCGGGTTTGTTATAAATTTCTGAAGTTATAAAGAAATGAAACTGCATCTTTTGTTGACTATTTGAGCTTACCAGACGATTCGGTAATTTTATATATAATTTGAAACAAATATGAACAATATGACAATTTGAGTACAGCTTATGAAACTATGAAGGAAAGCCACATGACAACAAATCTCTGTAACATATTCTGAAACTAATACCCCATTAATGATGACACTCTAAACAACTATCAATTTATAGCCTACTTTTTGATTTCATTGAATTATACAATCTGTGTTTTTCAGCTAGCATTCCATGTCCGGATGAAGAACTGAGATGCTCAATAAATGCTACTTGTAGGTTTGATACAATTACATCCAGGTTTTACTGTAGGTGTAACTCTGGCTTCACCGGCGATGGAATAAATTGTACAGGTATTTTTTTTACTTTTGGTTCAAGGTATTTTGATTATATACTAACCGTGATTGAAAGTGTGAACCTGATTTTTTGTTTGTTTCAGACATGAGAAAACCCTGTCCAGGGGCAAATAACCTCTGTTCAGAAAATGGTGACTGTGTATTTGATGGAGAATACAGATGTGTCTGCAAGCAAGGTTTCACTGGAGATGGAGTTGTCTGCTCAGGTAAACTGTAAACTACCATATGTTACACACAGTGGCAGTGAGTCTTCTAAGATCTTTGTTGCAACTGAGATGTGTTTGGCTGTTTCAGACAAAAATGAGTGCATGTTCAACAACATCTGTAACAACAGAACAAGTGTATGCCATAACAAACAAGATGGATACCAATGTAGCTGTCTACATGGATATGAGAGAGGAAGGACTATATATGAATGTATAGGTGTGTTTTCCTTTTTAAAATATGTTTGATCTAATTTTCTTTAACCACAAAGACATCTGTACTGTCTTACTTACTAGCTACAGATATGTTCGCATTGCTTTACAGATATAGATGAGTGTGCATCTACAGATGTAGGGATATGTGAAGGTCAAGGACAAATTTGCTTAAACACTGCAGGATCGTATCAGTGTGTATGTAGTACAGGATACAGAAGAACAGGAAGTGGTACATGTGTCAGCGAAGTGGCGACAACTCCTCGTCACTTGTCAACTTCAACAGATGTATATTATTATTATTATTACAGTGATGTTAATTAAGGAGTTGAAGAGTTTAAGCTTTTCTTACTGATTGAAAGCAAAAAACAGGTTGTTGAATACTTTACTGTCTTCAGCTTTGTATTTTGTGTGCTGACTGTCATATGTTACTGGCTACTATATCCACAGTTTTCCCTTAAAAGAAATGCATTTTTTTGTTTACCAGAGAGACTATTTTAGAATTTTTGCAGACTAGCTTAGAATGATTGATGTTTGCATACAGTATATAAAATCAAAATAGTTTATAGGCACCTCATCGTATGGTTTTTTTTAGAATATTTCGATAAGTAATGACGGGCTAATTTGCTAAAGTCGTCTAAAGCATGTACTTGGTTCTAAAATTTTAATAAGCCGAGAAATTGATTTTCAATCTCAAGCATTTTTTACAGCAGCATTTTTTAGTGTGTAAGAACACAAGCTATTACTTTGCTGGACAGAGCTCGTAGTTGAGAGCTGTAATCAATGCACCTATCACAAAACGAAGTTGCCTTCTCCAAAGGCTGGTTGAACAAGCTTATTCAAAGTTGTCTTCTCTTGCAACAAAACTTTAAACTTTGCAATAGAGCTTTAAACACGACGCTATAGTTGAGTAAAATATTGTGGTTGAATGTGGGGGAAAATAATTTCCTGCGTCCTTCCTCCACTGATAAACAAAACCCAGAGGTGCCTTTAGCTGTAAACCAGCAGCCAGATAAACCTCATTGGTAGTGGCGCAGAACTCGCAGGTGAAGCAGTCTCCTACTATAAGATGTGCAGTAGCAAATAACCAATTATCGCCACCCATCACAAAGTAGCTCCCATTATACTGGCCCCGGATGCTATTCTGGGCTGGCATCAATATGCTGGTGAGTTTAGAGCCTGTCGACAGTTCCTGTTATTAGCAAAATGTAGTCGAGCAACAGAATCCACTCCACCACTACTAACCAATCACTATTTGCTGCTGCAAACCACTGAAGATATTGTTTTTTGTAATCTTCTGATGGGAAAACTGACATAATCAAAGCAATTGAAATACTTTCCACACATATGGCTGTGATGATTTAGTGTACAGTCCATTCTAATTGATCAGCTTGAAGTAGGTATTACTCTTTGAAAAAACAACTTGGTATCATTTTAAAGCTCTCAGTCTACTGAGTTTCAATTTGATATTGTTTTGGTTCTACAAAAATTGTGTATTGAGACAGAGGGCAACAAAGTTTTAAAAAAGAGGTATTAAAAAGGTATTAGCGGGATTTGTCTCATCTTGTTGATAGTAATTAGGTCATCGACATAAACAACAGGCAGTACCAAAGACATTGAAATCCAAAGACGATTGCGGTAAGAGTGATAATTACTTTACCATGAGCTGGGACTGTAAAATAAACAGCATGCTAGCGAGTGCACTGATATTACTTGGCACAAACGAAACAGATGCTTGTCAATGCCATTATATTGTGAATAAAAGACAACCCTAAATGTCATTTCTGTGCAGTCAAAAAAATAATGATATTGTAGGAACTTCTGGCTGGGAACATGTAATAGCATTTATAGTGTGCATGCAAATCTCAATGTCTGGAGTTATAACCTTCTAACATTTTCAGTTATTATTGAAAAAATTAGCAGTATATGATTTTGCAGTTTTCTAGATTGGGAGCAGTGGGAGCGGTCACTTGCTATATCTGCTTCTGTACTCTGCTAGCAAAGTGGAAAAAAAAATATGAGTCAAAAGGTTGTGAGAAATGTAACTGAATGTGCATTTAGACAATAGCTGTCCCACCCGACCTTCCAAGTAACCATATAGTGGTAAAAAATGGAAATAATATGGTCAATTAACCACATGGCAGGAAATCTTGCTAAAAATGTTCCCAAACAACTGTTGTTTCAGCTATGAATTTGATTGTGGAAACCATAAGAAAAATCTAATGAGCGCAGTTTTAATATTTTTTTCAACTAGAAAACAATGAATCATTATGTTCAGTTCAGTTTTTGCAACTTGTGGTGGAATGCTTCACAAGATTGGCATGGTGCACCAATTGTATAAAAGCAAATTTTTCTTCGTAATTTCTCAGAGTCAAAATCTTTCATAAGCAATAAGCAATAATGCGGCTTAAAAATTTTAATTGGGCGTTCTTTGCATAAAATCACCTTATGTTATTATAACACACACTGATTTGCAATTTGCTGCCAGCATTTTGCTTATCTTTGATTTGCCAAACACTGAAATGTTTTTTCTACATTGTGACAAACAGCCTTGATTGGGCGATACCTTAGACAGGCGGGCAGCTGAATTGCATCATAGTAGGCAGCCACAATAAATGCCAATGATGAAATGTGGTAATGTCTTTATTGTTTTGTGATAGGCTTGCAGATGACAGCCGTGCAAAACTTTGATTAGCTTATATGTAAACTGGCTATTGAACCAGCTATAAAAAATGACAGTTAAATGCACTTGCTTTGGTTTTTTATTTTTATACACACTTTGCTCCATCAACAACAATGTGGACACCTCCAAATAAGGTTGTATGAATGGGGTAACGTCAAAATGATGATACTGTGAGAAATAAAATGAATTTTGAACAGTAGTTACACCGAATAGTAAACCTCATTAGCCAATTTTTTTTAGTAATCAAAGTTTTCTGCTAAGATAATATTTTGTGTGAGTCTAATATCAATGCATTATGATGCTAGCGATGCTAACATGAATACTTCATTGCACGAAGACAATATCCAATATTGAAGTTCTCAATAATACCATTATTCAATACGAATGTCTTCAATATCCTCTAGCCTGTTTATGTAGCAATATGAACAAAACCTTACTTTTGCTGCTCAGTATAAGCTAGTTAGGAAGTCACGATGGTTTTATCAAAAACACAAGTTATTTTTTGTCTCTTTGCCTCTTCACACTAGCAGTTAACATTCACCCTCACTTGCAGCAGATAACATCAATCAATTGAGCCCATGGATAGTGATTAGAGAAGCTGTATGATAGCGGTTAGCCACAATGCACAGTGATATAATATCGCTGCGCCACAATGATAATACCATTCTAAGCAATGAACTGATGACTCTAGTACGCTTCAATAGGCTAGCTGTTGTGACCTAAATATTTTAAAACATTGCTGAGGTGATAACTCCAAAACTGTTTAAACCAAATAAAGGCTTATAAAAGCTTGCAATGGAAAAGAGGGGACAAATGACAAGCCTTATGAAAATCTCCGTAAAAAATGCTACAAAATGATACCAAGTTGTTTTTGCAAAGAGTAATACCTTTAAGCTTTGTCTAGGTTCTTGTAATAAAGTTTGCTTCATTGAAGCCTAATGTTAGTTTGTTTGTTTGTTTTATTTTCATCATGAATTGTTGCAAAAAAAAACAGTGAGAACAAAAATTGAGCAGTGATGAGGGTCCGTGTGCGCAGTAGCATAGCTAATCGAGGCGGTGGACGCAGTTAACAGCTAAAAAACAATATACAGAAGCAAGAAACCACTACAATGGAATCAAGCAGGTGTTGCCTTAAGGCCGCTTTGAATCTTGATGTTGAGGCCATCACTCGCAGCTCCACAGGCAGCGAGTTCCATACATCAGCAGATTGGTAGGTGACCTGCCTTTGGACACAGGCAGAAGAGGAGACTGGGTACGGCAAAGAATATTGGGAGTGTCGGGTATTATAAGAGTGGGCTGGCGATGATATTAGGCTATAGTGTTTATAAGCAAGCAAACCTAGCCGGTGTTTGTATAACAGTGAGATGGGTAAAACTTTTGTCTTTTTGAACAAAGGAGAAGTGTGGGTGTTAGGCTTTTTGTAGTTATCTTTTGTAAGGACACCCTCAAGCACATATTGCTAGCAGGAAGTGATGAAATATTACAAAATAAGGAAACTTTGAAGCTTTCAATAACCAAAACAAAAAAACAAAAGTTGATGAATGTTACAGAGCCAATCAACTATAGCTTTAAACTTTCTGACCCAAATTTAACCACACAAGATGTTAAAGTCATCAATATTGAAAAAAAGTTATTGTAATTTCATATGTTGAGGCTCAAAATGCAAAGGCTCATTGGCTTCTTGTTTGAAAGAGATAGATAAATGCTCGAAGACAACTTTTCATTGGTTATTTCAAAGACAAATACATTAAAACAGTGATTTCACCACTCCTTTATCTGTGTGATAGATGTAATGCATGAATCATAGTAACTGTGGTTATTTCATAATGTCAGCAAATCATTGTGTATGATGAAAACATGTTTGTTTGTGGGATGTAACCTCATATATGTATTATGTGCTAGTATGCCTTGTGAATAGGATAAAGGCAGCTTGTGTTCAGTCACCAATGAGAGCAGTTTTAGTACATTAAAATAGATACATTTGTTGACTAGCAGTTTACTAGCCCTATAAAAAGTTGTATTGGCTGTCACTTCAATCAAAAACTTGCTAGTTTCACGGATTTGGGCAACTTACTTATGAAGTAGAGATGATTGTTTTGGATTGGAACCAGTTTATTGTGACTTTTGTTGCAATATGGTGCAGCTGTCTCTGGAACACTATTGGTAAGTGTTTGTCACATTTATCTTGACTATGAGCATTAATATCTATAAAATTTCAATATATTAGTGCAACTTTCGAGTCTTGAAATTTATCCCTTTTACATCCAAATTGGTGAGGGAAAAATAAACTCTTATTGTTCAAAGTTGCGAAGAGTTTTATAATGAAGCCAGTCGCAACTAGATTTTGATGCTTGAAAACCACAAATATATTCTTTTTGAACAAATTAACTCTTTGTTTTGGACACATACCATCATACACAGCAGGCATTTGGCTTTAAGTGCTGAGACCTTTTTCTATTTTAAACATCTTAACTTTGTGGAAACTTTTGACTAAAAGCTATGAATAACGTTTTCGGTTACTTCCAGAGTTGTTGAGTAAAATATTCATAACATTAAAGCTGTACCTTTAAAAATAAACTTAGCTAGTTGTTTTTGTATTACCATTATGTACAGTTGTGAGCAAGACTTGAACTGTGTAAACTGTGATGCAGTAAAATTTTTATTAAATTGTAATGGCGCAAATTTTCATATTGCAGGGTATAAACATGCTCTAAATTCTTGTTACGTTTGCTATGAGTCATTGAGTAGAATGATGGTGGCATTAAAATAAATAAATTAAACTGCAAGCCGGAAGAAGTACAGAGAGTAAAATTCTCATTTAAATTTGCTATTCAACAAGAAATCCAAAGGCTGGTTAAATTGATTAATATAACACGTTAGCGATTCCTTCTTACACAGAATATGCTGATACACAAATTTATTTTGGCGGACTAGTTTTTTCTTTGACTCGCATGGGCTCCTCAGTTTTTGAACATGAACGTATCAAACTTTAGAGTCATCAGCAATTAGATGAAAGGAAATAATCATATTCACTCACAAACCATTTTTGATCAATCAAAAATGCCTAAAATGAAGCTCATTAATCACAAACTTTCCAAATATTAGTATCCATGGAGATAGCGTCACCACCAAAAGAAAATGCTGTAGTTTCGCTCACTAAAATTTTATATTCTGCTAAAGTATGAATTGTGCACATGTGCCTTTTTGGTAGAATATTATAAAACATCCAGTGTTTTCTTGAAAGACCGGTTATTGCTGACTGCTGCTTATAGCTTTTTGATGACGGAGAAAAACCTATGCATAGTTTAGAGCTGAAACTATCTGGTGCAAAATGTAAAATGATTTGAAGTGAAAAAAAACAACTTTTATACGGTGATAGAATCCAGTAAAAATTGATTGTAATTCTCTCCATCCACCTGTGGCTACCCATTACCCTTTCTTTTTTGGGTACCGAACCCCCACTCTCTTTATTGCTTTGTCAAGGGATAACTACCCACTCTTCCCATCCTCGTTTAAAAGTAATTAAAATACTTGCAGTCATATTATACACCATCGAGCCACTTGCAATCCCTATCAAGCCCCCACTCCTTCCAAAATCCTTTTGATTTCCTCAGTCTACCCTCCATGGTCCTTTCTTCCTCCCATGCAATGATTGAAGTCTTCATAGTAAAGCAGACAGCCCTCAACTTTATGCCAATATTACCCCAATATAGGCTGATGACAGTTGAGAGTTGTGCTCTATTGAGTGATAGGATAGGTAATTCCATAGTGGCTGGTAAGTCACTACTTACGGAAGTGCAGAAATAGTGGGCTGATGTACCAAAAGAATGCAAGAACTGATACTAAAAAAACTATTCAACTGTTATAACCTTTCGAAAAAGTTAGATGTTATGTTACATATTAGATAGATCAGAGAGAGATTTGATAGATAAGAGTAAAGTTACATAAGCTATACTTATAATGTTATTTAGCGTCTGGCTAGCCAATGTGAGGTGTTAGAGGGAGTTGGAGTGTGTAGGTGTTAGTGGCCCTTTAGTGATCAGTGAAGTTGTCTCTTTAAGTACAAGTAACATAGCTATAGCTATAGGATTCCCACAAAGTCTGTTATAGTACATGAAAGACATGGTATAAAGGTTGTTAGGCTTTTACACCTGAAGGATTGCTGTGGTTAATAACAAAAATGAGAATGTCTCTGGACCACAACTTTCAACATCTGGTACACACTCTCCCCTAATTGTAACCGTCTGCTGTGGCTATGCCACCAACGAACAAACTGTATTGTTTTATTTGGTTTTATTTTATTTACAGAAGCAACTCCATGTGAAAATCTAAACTTCACAGGAGTCTCTGGAGTCCTCACATCACCAAACTATCCAAACAATTATGACAACAACTTAAACTGTGAATGGAACATTGTCTTCAATACCACCAAGCCTATATATCTATTTATTGACTACTTCTACTTGGAAGGCTGTTGTGATCATTTGAAGGTAAATTCATGTTGACGTTTTCATATTCACTATTTAATTATTGGCACACAAAATTAAACCTACCACAACTAAAATTAATACTTACTTCTGTAACGAGTGTATTGGGCAAAATACACCCTTCTTGTTGGAACTATATTTAGATAATATTTTATTAGCTGTGACTGGAAATTAAATGAAAAAATCGCAGATCGAAAAAAAATTTCTGACGTGACACAAACCTAAGTTATTGAAGGATATTATGCAACTAACTAACTTGATGGAAATCATTCATTTGGTTTTCTGAAACTCACACCTTATTGGATCAGAAATTAAGAATCTAACAAAAACTTGAGCTTGGTTGTGATTTGACCTTAGTTGCACGAGTTGGTTGCGGAAAGGTGTCGATCATTGATAGAACCTTGGGGTTTATATGACGGTAAAATACGTTTTATGGGACTTTGGCCAAAATGAAATTTTGAAACGGACTCAACTCCTCCTAATTAGCGTGGCACAAACATGCTGCATCGGACAGCTGGAGGTTAATTCAGTGCATAGTAGACTGAACATCTCAAATGACTGCTGCCGACCTCAATATTTGTAAGAAGCAGAAATTTGCATATGGGTATGTTGGTTTTGATTGGCTAGCTGTGGGTGACCTAAATATGCTGGAATGACAAATTTAAAACAGTCATAAAATCTTTTAACTGCCGAGGGGTCAAAAATGATAAATCTAGTTAAAATCTCCATCAAAATGCTACAAAGCCATAAAAGGCTGTATCTCAAAGAACAATCCCTTTAAATGTTTAAGTTTACCAAGCACAGTTAAAATTTGACAGTTTTTTATAACAACAAAACAGTTTTCCAGCAAAACATATTAAGAATTTTTAATTTTTTAAACCAGATTTGAATAAATAGTACATCCCGTCAAAAAGCTAATGTTCCTCATCCTGCTTGTTGTTTCGGTAGTCAGCAAATAAAGTAAATTGTTGACAAGATTGACATCAAATAACCAATTTTTTCTTCACTGCTGTTTCACCATGACTTATGTTGTCATATCAAAGCACATTGCGCTGTTCTTCTGACCATTTTTTGGTGGCTTGTCTTGAACTTAGGTTCACTTAAAAAATTTTTTTTAAAATTGAACAATAAATTAACAGTTTGTATTGTTGTAAACAGATCTATAAACATGGAAGCTTGGTAAAGCATGTCGGAAAGCCACAAAGGATAACAATACATTCTGACGCTGTGCAAATAAGATTTACCTCAGATGGGTGGGTGACAAAGAGTGGATGGAGTATGAGGTGGAGAGGTAGGTGATCCGTATAAGAAATATTGGCGTTTTTATTTACTATCTCAGGAAGCTGGCAAATTTCAGTGATTAGATGGTAAATGGCTTCATTTAGGCCCCAATGTGCAAGCTTACTGCTTAATTGCAAATTTTTATTATTTGGAACATTTACAAGTGTAGTTGAACTCACCTAGTTGATGTTTTACCATGTTCCCATATTATAACTTGCACTGCAGTAATACGTACGAAGATTTGCGATACGTGTTCACATAAACCTGGCAATCTCACAATCGCAAGAGGTATAATCACTCTCTTGACTGGAAGGTAATAAAATTTCAAAGCCCGTCTTCACTGACCAAAGACTATATATACTAAATGAATTATGGTTGTTCAATTACACTGACCTATTTATTATTTTTAACAATTTCAACAATTTTATTATATTGTTACCCACATTATCATTAAGTATTATTCCATATTTTTGAATTAAGTTTATAACTGTTGTTCAATGGTGCAGTATTATTTTTTTTACAATCTCATAATATATCATTTTTGATTTTCAATTAATAATAATATACCAATTATGCTATTATATAAAAATTTACAGGAAATATATATGTTTATACATTTAGATAATATTTCATTCGGAAAATTAATAATAAACAACAATTAATATTTATAATTAAACAATACTAGTATTATTATTTATCATAATTTTTTGATGGCAGTCATATTTACGTGAGTAACCTTGAACTAACTGTGGTTTTTGAGAAAAAAAGTACGAAAATTGTACGCCCTATCGTACAACGTCGCCGGAAAGTTTGTTAAGCTGAACTTTTCTACGAGCCTCTGCGACAGCGTGCGAAGTCGCACAAGCCACTGCAAATCCAGGTTCACATACATCGCAGACTGTCGAACGAGGATCTGCAATCACTTGTGAGCATCTACGATATATATGAGTACCAGGCTTAAAATGCACTGGGTGTTTGGAAACATTGATCCAATTTATCTAAATTCAGTCTAAGCTAATTATCAATGGCACAAGAAGTAATATTTATATTTGCCTAAGCATGGCAGCACCAGCCATGACAGAGGTCAAAGGTAACTTGCACAGTATTAGTTCATTATGCAACTGCTGAATCTGAAAACTTAATACAAGTTTTAGGAGTAACAAACAAAACCTTAGGAAGAGTTTCTGTTTATACCAAAATCTATCTGCATTTTCACAAGTACTGTGGAGGTAACATGTAGATGCAGAAAGTTCTGCCTGCTAGAATAACAGATCGGGATAAAGCAAAAAGCTGATGGAGACCATAAAATACTACTTTAATGAGGAGTGCTGTTTACCTTGACGTAGGTTTTAGGCCAACATTTGAAGGAATTTGTGGATTTTGCTTCGAACATAAAGTGCTTTTTTCATTGAGAGTTGCATACTCCTGTGGTACCTTCTTCTCCCTTGAAAAGGTCTCATTGGATGATCAGTTTAGTGGTCGAGGTTGTTGCGTTGGGTTTGTTGGCTTAAGCTATAGGGACAGCTTTGGTGATGGTCACCCGAGCAAAGATTGTAGTACATATACACTACTATCTTCGTATTTTGCTTGAATGACTAGGTTTTGCTTGAAACTTTTTATAAAAGTTCAGTTTATCTTTGGGTTCAGGTAAAGGTCATAGTGATTGGGGGCATCATGATGATCTGATGATCAGATTATCCTTACTAATATAATCATTATTATTTTATTGCAAAATTAGAATTGCTATGAGCCATACAACACAAATAAAAATTATTGTTTGTGGCACTGTAGTCACAAGCTGTGACAGAAAGTTTTTAAATTTTCATTAGTTTTTCATGAATTTAAGTATGAAAATAGCATTTTACAAACCAAGTATAATAATTAGTAATTACTCTACAGTTTGTTCATAAGTATGAATTGTTGATATTTATAACTATTGTTATTACTTCATAAAATATCCTGAGCTTTGAAGTTAAGTTTGTTAGAATTTGTTGGCACACTTGCTGAGTTGAGCACAAAAATGAGGGTCAAACAATTTACAAGTGAGCACTTTCATTGATTGTTTCATTTATTTACACTGAGCTGTGGTGGTGATGCTCTAGTAAAACATTAAAGTTTATAATTAGAAAAGCTATTTATTCTATAGAATAACTAAGCCATATCTATGGGTTTGATAAAAAAAATCATTCCTTTTTTTACATTGATTTAACAGTGATGGGGTGTGACTCATTTTTAAGGAGTTTCCTTTTTAGTATAAGCCTGGTCACACGAGGCGAATCTTTGACAAAAGTGTAAGTGAGTAAAAAAAGTTCTACCGCAAGCGAATTTGTTGCTAAGCAATTGTAGCGAATATTTCAGTTTCGTTTTGATCATGCAATATTAGGTTTGGGAAATTCGTCGATTACGATGCTTACATATGATTGGACAATTTGACCACAGAAGCTCACCAATTGGCCTATTTTCTCTGTGCCAATTTTGACTGGTCTCTAATGTTTGGGTCATTCACAATGAGCACACGATTTCCATAGTAGCACAATTGTTTTTTGAAAAAATAATTATTTGTTGCAATATATTTACAATGGTTGCTAATTATATGAGTGATAATAGCAATAAAATAGAATTAAGCAAATGAAATAGTAATGGCTAGCCAAATGGAGCTATCGATTGAAATAGCCCGATCCAAACGTTGCTTCTATTAATTTCCATTTTTTGCATCCTGGGATAAATTATGAACAGGCTCGCACAAAATGCACAATTCGCTGTTATTGAATGAAACTTGGTGATATGTATACTCGAGCAGGGTAGTGCCGGTATACCAAAACCGAAGACAATCAGTGGGTACGAGTTACCATACACATTTCTCGCTGATGAGATATTCGCCCTTAAGACGTGGTTAATGAAACCATATGGCGGATCACTCACTGAAGATCAGGCTATATACAACTACCGGTTGTCAAGGGCAAGGAGAACAATCGAGAATGCCTTTGGTATTCTTGCTTCCAAGTGGAGAATATTCAGACGCCCAATCATTGCCAATATTGACCTTGTCAACTTGATAGTCCAGGCCTCTGTGTGTTTGCATAACTATTTACTGTTAACAGACAATGCTAAGTATATACCAGCTGGCTTTGTGGACAGCTATGACAATACAGGAAGGCTAGTAGAAAGGGAATGGCAAAAAGATCCACTTTTACCTGATGAGTTCTCTCCCCTTGCGAATCAGGGAACTCGCAACTCGCCAAATGAAGCAAAAAATGTGAGGAATAGGTTCAAAGCTTATGTCAACTCTGAACATGGTTCAGTACCATGGCAGCTGGACTATGTGAGAAACGCCGGGCGAAGAAACTGATTTGAACAAAGTTGATTTATGTACATGTGTATTTTTGTATTTTTCCACGCAAATCTTGAGTATTCACGGAATAAACTGTTAACAAACTTAATAAAATAAAAAATATACTTGAGTGTTCAGGTTTGTCTATGAGCACCTGTCAATAGACTTCAGTGTAGTAATAGTTACAGATTAGTGTAGGTGGGCCAGCATTGTGACTCACTGTTGGTCATATAGGCAGGTGGTATTGGTGCAGTAGCTGGTGGAGGCAGCATTTGACCTTGAGGCTGAGGCAGCATTTGACCTTGAGGCTGAGGCAGCATTTGAGGCTGAGGCAGCATTTGACCTTGAGGCTGAGGCAGCATTTGACATTGAGGCTGAGGGGTGTCATCAACCAATTGTTTCTGTATAGCTCCCAATATAGCCATCTTCGCGTCGAAGTATTTTTGGCGAGGCAACTCGCGCAAGTGAGGTGCCAAGCTCTTACAAAATAGCATAACATGGTCGTCCTCTTCCTCCAAATGCTTCAACATAGCTTGGTCGATCTTTTGCAGCATATCATCAGACTAGAACAATTATGAGGTGAGGGACATTATTCTTTATAATATTATTTTTTGCTCGAACAATTTCCCCCTGAAATGACCAATGTCTGTCGTGTCAAATCTCACCGTCTAAAGCTACGTTTACACTATACGATTCTCAGCCATGCGATTATCAGGAGGACTCTGGAGTTGCTCTCCCGATTATTTACAAGAGTTTACACTTGCGGTTTTTTTTTCGCACATTAATGACAATTGACTGGTGAATCAAGAACTGATAGATGCCTTATATTGAGGCAACTGTCAGATTTGCACTGACTCAAGATTTCACCACTAAGTCCAGCTATAGAAATATTTGTAAAAAGAAAAATCTAGCTGTTAACGCAGTCCAAGTAATATCTAGGGAATGCAATCATATAACATATTAATACATGCAGCTCTTGAAAATGGCACAATATTCAAATTTGGCTCTTTTATGAAAAGGTTGATATAGCTTATATTACCAGAGATTTCAACAAATTATACCATTTCTTCACTCATCAATAATAAGAAATAAATTACAAATAATAATAAATAATTCTAAGTATACTCAATTATAATAATTAATAGTAAATAAATGATAACAACTTTTTTAATGCAACTATTTATTTTAATCATGGAGCTGGTAGTTGTTTTCTATTTAATACTGATAATAATTAGTATACCCACATTAATATTTTACTTGTAAACAAGGCTTGCAATTGATCAGGGAAATATTAAAAATATTCTAAAATTGGTTAAATAATAGTTATCAAGCAGCTGCAAGTTTTTTTTAAAAAGTATTAAAATGAAAAGCTGTGATGTGGATGTTGATTGGCTAGACAGTCCGATAATCGTACAGAGCTTCATCACTGCCGATAAAAAAATTTGCCATCGATTGTGAAATTGTTAAGTTTTCACTGTTAACACTTGCGAGCCTATTTTTGGCTCCGCCCACTCTGCCGAGAATCGCATAGTGTGAACGTAGCTTAATGTCTATATTTCATACAACAAATCGGACAAGTAAGGAAGGGTAAGGACAATTTGCTCACCTCCTTATTGATCTTTTTCTTCTTGGCCCATGGCCGGAGATTCCGCTCCTGTACACGTCTCTCAGTGTCTGCAACAATTGATCAAATACAAACAATTTTGATATGATCTAGCCCTAGTCGCCAGCCGAAACAAGGAGTTGTCAGCTTGCCATGTACGTGTTACTTATACCAGCCAGGGGCGGATTTTGCTATGGTCGCATGGGTCTCACGACCCCAGTTTCATATAGAACAGAAAAGTTTATTTTTTTTGTCATACAGTGTTTGCAACTTCTCCGCGTTATTTGTAGCCAAAAAAACTATTATAATAATTATTGAGACATGATAGATATAATTATTATCATAATATTAATTTTTTATCAACAAGTCAAACTAGCTAATTTTATCATGCAAATATGTTTCACGCTATTAATTATTACGATAATGATATTAGGTAACCATAATGACACAATATGCTTATTGATACCGCAGTGTAAGTAATAGATGATAATAACAGGTTGTTATTAAATTATTATTATCATCATTATTATTCACAATGATCAACTCAATAGCTTTATTATTTAATTAATCATAACAATTTCACCAGTGAAAATTTTCCAAAATTATTTTTTATGCATTATGAGTAGTAGCTATATATTTCATATAGTTATTCAATCATTATTATTAACAAACTACTGCTGTTGCTGTTTTTATTATTACAAGCTATAATAATGCGTAAAATAAGATTTGAAAAGACAGTGAATTTTTTCTACCAGTTGTTTTATACATTTCTGATTGCATAGATATTCATGGCAAAAACCTCCGCTACTCTCAATCAAAAAAGAGTTATTTTATTATTATTACTTATTAATTATTATAACTAAATTATTATAATTATTTAAAATTATTATTATTAGAGGTGTTAAACCATTATAGTAATTATGCATACTCTTCGGTTGTCTTGAACTTGCTGGTGTGAGCTCCCCCGCAGAACCTGGTACACTTTCCACTCCTGGTGAAGATGGCCCACTGGGAGTGGCACTCACTGATCTGCTGTTGCTGGTGTCACTCTCCTCAGTGTCTGACACTTGGTGCAAGTCCTGGTCCATTTCTTCATCGTCTGCTGGGCCCAGTCAATTAGTTATTGTTTTTTTTATGTTTAATGTAGGGAAACATCCATCTTAGGTGTTCATATTATTTGTTTACCACGAAGTCGTTGGCTCCAGATCCACTTGGCCGCACAGCTTTGAGATACCTGCCTACTCTCGTCCTAATTGTTTTCAGTCTCTTATCGATCTCAGTGATGGTTGATTTAAATTTTCTTGCCACCATTTGCTTGGCGTTTTCTCTTCTTCCCTTCAATTTATAGCCCTTAGCTCCTGTCTCGTACAGCACTGGGAATTCTTGTATGTAGTCTGTGAATACACTTTCCGCGACAGACTCGAGGTAATCAGGAAAAACCTTCCAGGTTTCATCGAGTGAAATAAGTTCGTCTGTCATTTTTTCAGCCATGGTTAACTTTCCTGACCTTGACTCTGATCTCTTACGAAAAAGACACAAAACGATGTCGCCTTATCTTCAGGAGCTATGTTTGGTCGCAGGTTTACGGTCTCCATAGATCTTTGGCGATTGCCAGTTGTTCCCGATCGTGGGTGAGTCGCAGAAAAGTACTTTGCAAACAACTTTTGTGGGACGTCGCAGCAAACTCGCAGGGAATCGTGGCACATCGTGCAAACACGGTTTCCATAAATCGCAGATCGTGGCAGAAGTTTCTGCGAGCGCTTGCGAGCGCTTGCGAGCGCTTGCGAGATGTATGGAAACCAGGCTTAACCCTAACGTACCCTGGTGCATTCACTCACACGACTACTACTAACTCTGACTCACTGGGCGTTCCGCCCTTCTACTTATGCAGTAAAAAATGTCAATAAAGTAGTTGAAAATTACATGATACAATCGGCCAATAAAAACACAATATGATTAGTTGACACAAACAGGCGCATTACGAGCTATATACAATAGCGCCAAAAACATAGACATATATAAATAAACAGGCGCATTACGACCTATACACAAACAACGTTAATAGTTAATTATGAAACAAGATGGCTACCGGAACAGTTTAGCTTGACTTCTCCTAGCTTGATCTTCTACGGCTAGCTTTCCTCGGCTGGTAGGATCGGACGCTCCACTTGTGAATTCATCTGCTTCTTATAGGCAGGAAAACTCTGGCTCGTCTGTCCGCACACTGTCACTCGCACAATTCCATTACAGTATATTATCATAGAATAAAATACAGATTGGTGAAGAAAGTTTTGATGAGTCACACACACTGGTTTGTCGGGAGACTCTAATTTTGTACGCATCTGTCAGCAAGATTACCAATCAATTGTGGCTATAAAATTACCCTGACCTCATCAAAAATAATATGTCGGTGGCAATAATAAAGCAAAAACATTATATTCCAGTATTTTGGATTAAAGGGCTTTGAAGACAGGAGTAGTAATATATGAGCAGATCTCCCTACCAAGTGTTTTTTTGTGGATTAGATCTCGGGGTTGAGGCAATGGGTTACAACGTTGGATGGATTAGCCGAGTTTATATTGTATTTTATTTGAGGGGCATTTGAGTGGCATTTGAGTGGCATTTAAGTGGCATTTGAGTTTTGATTATTTTTTCATTTGATTTGAACTTATATGACATATAGATTTTGAATGTATGGCATTCAAGTTTTGATAATTTTTTTACATAACTCGAACTTAATTTGAGCTTATATGACATCTAAATTTTGAATGTATGGCATTTAAGTTTCGATAATTTTTTCGATAGCTATATATATATATTTATGTACATTGAATAGAAATTAAATATTGTATGATTGTATATATTAAAGTTTATATTCTTGAAAAAGCCATAACATAACTTCAAACGAAGCAATAGATGTATATAAACATTCATCTGTTTGAATATAACGTAAAATATTAGGCTTAAACTCAAGCATTAATTCTTCAGTCCATTGGGCTTTAACTAATCTTTGTGTGAGATCTTGATCCCATACCTTTCTCTTAATTTTTTTTAAAAAATGGTTAATATTCACGATTTTAGACATTTTCAAAACTGTCTCAAAATTGTTTTGAATTGTTAGTTGTAATAATGTTTCTTGATTGTCAGCATTCTTGTGTAATGTATGTGGTTGGTACTGTATGGGTAGCTCTCCGTATAAAGATGCTAAAGTTAGCAAATGCTGCGTTATACAGAATAACGCAGCTTGCAATGTTAATGGATATTTCGCATTTCCCTGCACGACTACACTTTCTTTGATATACTTGTGATAAATCTCTGGGAGGAAGTCTGTTATTGTATATGACTTTGAATTCATAATGAACTAAAATAAAAAAGTTATGTGTTAGTATAGGATGATTAAACAGTGTTGTAAAATAATTACATTTTAGCGTCGATTAAAATAGTTTTTTTTATTAATTCTTACCTTATCACCAAGAAAATCAGCTGTAGTAGTTGATGCTTCTGAGGTTATTGTAGTAGTTGATGCTCCTGAGGTTATTGCTGAAGAGAATGATTTCTATGTAGAGTGAGCTGTTCTTATATACTATAAGACACTCCTACTCATTTAACTTATAACCATTAAAAACACTCACGCGAAAACTCTATCAGAATAGTGTTATTCGCGTGAAATATTCCTGTTTTATTCGCGTGAAAATAAAATATTTATTCCCGCGAAAGCATTGAGTTGTATTCTCGTGAAAAAATGTTGATTCATAGGATTTAATCAGTGCAACTTTACCTATTTAAGAGCCACTGTTTTCACACAGAAAGCATCCAGTTCTACAACGGCTAGCGGAGAAGCAACATCTACTAAACCTTCTATTGCAACTACTAGGAGCTCACCTTCTTTATAAAGGTAAGAGTAAAAATATTTATTTTCTGTTAGCTAACACAACTAGCTGAAGGCTTATGATCTTTATGATCTTTTAAAATTAATTACGAAAAAATAAACAAAATGTTTTGTTTTTTTAGAATGAATACTCAAGACGAAGGAAGTCAACCGATGAATGAAGAAGCAGGACCCCAGCAAACCCTTTCCCCATCACCTTCTCCTATCTTTGATATGGCAGAAAGTCAATTGGTGGTTGATGAACCAGAATCCCAACAAGATTTTACTTCATTCACATCTCCTACTAACAAGCTGCCTTCAAAAAGAACATCAATGAGGAAACGATCTTTCATTGATTTGACAAAAGATGATAATGAAACTGGCTCGAAGTGCAAAAAACTAGTTTTGACGGATGTTGGAGATGAAACGCTTTTTCGTCACACCAGAATACCCTTTCAAGATGCTGGAAGTAATGAACTAACCACTCTCACCTACAAGAGCGCCGGGTTAATAAACTCTCTCTCTCCAGATAGTCTAGAAAAAGTTGAAGAGTCCATGGAAATCTGCGAACTACCAGTACCAACAGTTATGGAGGTGTTGTCTGTTGAATTTTGTGATGAATCAAAGTGCGCCATCATTTACAACTACCGAAAGGATAAAAAGAGAACTCGGGTGAAGAGTGATGTTTCAACCGAAATAGGACTGCTTGTTAATAAAGCTAAGCAATCACGTCCAATTGTTTTAATTTATATGGGAGAAGGAAAGACAGGAGATGCGATTTTTCGTACCGCTGAATTTCAAGGATGTAATCGAAAGATCAACGATCCATTCAACTCATTGTACGGCAAGAGTTTGAGACAAATACAGGCTTATTTCAGTGTTGCTCACCTACACGATTTTCCGACAGGAAGTGTTATAGCTTATGAGAATCCTGGAATGCTAAGAAAATGTGATACTCGTTGGAACAAGACTGCCGATATTATAGTGGCTAATTACAGATGTATGGTGAAAGGAGAGCTATTGATTGGAGATCTTAGCATCCCTGCTCAAATAGCTTCATCTGTGGTGGCGGAAAAAAGCGGTGTAATCGTATTCAAAGGACTAAAACAAAATACGAACAACATGATTTCCTACGACGTCATTCTACTCTCGGCTCTTCAAGCTTTCATTCAAGCCTCAGAACTGTTTGATACTTTGCTGCAACACACCTGTCTCTCCTACTTTGATGAAAATGAAAAAGAGAATTGTCCAGAACAGCACATCGAAGTCTTAATCAATAACACAAAGGACGTGACTCGTCTTCTATGATGGTAAGTTTCATATCTATTTAAAGAAAGTTCCAAAGTCTTTTTTGTAAAATTAATTCATATAACTATGTATGATAGAGTCATTAGTTACTATGTCTTTTAGATATAACTAAAGAGCGCTCCTGAGGAAGAAAATGAGAAGATCTTATTTACTTCTTGCTTGAAACATTACAAAATAATAGTTTTTATAGGTTCTGTAGTGTTTAGCACAAATAATGAGATAAGTTGTATTTTATTCATTTTATTTGTTATATCAAATAAAAAATCAGTTATAATAATTTATTTTAACAATTTACTTAGTAAATTAGTTCCTTGTATATGCACTCCATCTATTCCTTCTACTGTATTATCTTGTATGAACTCGAAGTTAGGATAAGTCTGTATGATAAATCTCCGTATTGAGTGATCTCTCATCTCACTATCTCCTATATCTCGTAAACTTCTAACAATTTCATCCATACTCCACCCTCTACTTCTCAGTAAACAAATGTATACACAATAATCGCCACATACAGTTGACAAAAAATTTTGTAGTTGTGTTTCATTACTTCGTATTGTTTCATATCCTCCATGAATACTTAGTATTTCATTTACATCTGGATAAAAGGAAACAGAACGCCCAAATGAGTCAAAAAAATCCACCTCTGAATCATTAGCGTACACAGCCAACCAATGCTCTCCAGGTTGGTGAGAATAATGGGTGTTGAATACGAAACATCCTGTTGGAAAATTGTAAATTTGCTTCCAAAACTGTTCTCTAGCTCCAACATGAATCCCTACGCTTTGACATAAAACATCTGAAAATAAGATCGAACGAATTTGCATGGTATTCATCTCTAACTTTCTGTTTAAAGCACTGCGTCTCCCCCGATAGTTAATTGATGAATGCTATCCATCTCCAACACACCGTCTTTTACAAAGTATGCTACCAAGGATAATCCATCAGTTGTGTTAGTACTAAAACGAATTTCCACACTTGTTGTGACATTTTTCATAGAGTGAAATCCTTCTTTAAGAAAATCACCAGTCAAATCAAATCCATAAAGTGTAGTACCATCAAGGTATTGTTCTTTCGTAATACCGAGACTATCACCTTCAAGCAAAGTTCCGGTAGCATGTAGAAACTGATGATATTCTCTTCCAAAAATCTCTCTAGCATAATTTGGCTCAAATCTTCTTCCAATTGGACAATCACCAACTCTCAATACAATACTATCAACATTAGCGTGTTTCATTCTATATGGATTCAAGGCGAAACATCCGTTCATTGCGTTGTGATCAACTAAGCCTAAATAGATCTGTTTAGGTTTTTGTTTGTTTTCTTCCAAAGTGATGTCAATCTGCGCAACCCCAGCACGAATTCCATATAGTTTTATCCGTTTTCGATCAACTGGATAAATGTAGTTGTGACCTTCCAACGCCAAACTGAGTTGGGAGTTTTGTATTGTAGGATTCACCTTAACTTTACAAAGATGAAGTTCAAATTTATCAACTCTAATCTTTGCTCCTCCTGCAGGCGTCTCATTCGCAGCAAACAAAGCTAGTTTGCCGGAGGCACGCTCAAACTCCAGCTGCATAGTAGGACCTGAAATTATTAGTTTTTTTTGCTGAAATAATGCGAGATGAGGTTTTCCCGTTAATTCTATTGTCTTTCCACCTATGATTAGAGCTCTCCTCTTTTTCTTATCTGCGGTTTTGTGATCAGCAGCGTCTTTGCTAGTTGAATCATCATACAGCCATCCTTCCATCTTACCTTGATATTTCTTTCTTTCTGCACTGTTTTCGAGTAGTCGTGAAAAGTAGGAGCGTAAACCGTAGTTGTTAGCGTATTCAACAATGGTTCCTTCTATCGACATTTTCAACTCGCTGAATAATGTATGCATTGAATCCCCCATCCACACAACTGCATCATCATCATTACCTGTAATATTGGTTCCATCATCTTGAACAACTGTAGCTTCAACTTGCAGAAACGAGTTGTAGAGATCTGTGTAATGTTCAGTGCTCCCTGACAAGGTTAACTCAATACTACCATAAGGATCTAACCTATCAGGTCTGATGACAACATATTCCGATCTCTCTACCGATATGTTTGTTGGTTCCGTAGCAAATACATCCAACGTTGGATTTATGTTGTAGGAAGAACCTTCCAACTTATTACCTGTTGTTCCATTTAGGCTAGCCATCTTTTGCGAGTGATGATTGCTTGAGGTGTTACTGCTTAATGAATATAGATATCAAGCTCTGCTGTCTCTATAGCGGATTCTGCTACTATTAAAATATGCCACGTTTACCAACACCTCTCCTCTTCTTCCCACCTTTTGTTTTTCTCCTTTTCATACTATCTAGTCGGACTGCATTGAGCACATCTCCCCGCAGATCATTCAACTCTGCCAACTCCCTCTTCTTTGCTGATGCTGCAAAGCTTTGTCCATCGATGACATCACGCGCTACATTTTCACCTACAGACAGTGCTCTTTTCCCCAAACTAATTGCTCCTCTTTTCAGCATTGGTGCTGCAGATTTAAGTATACTTGAAAAACTACTACCAAGACCATTTCCTCTCTTATTAGGCATCACCCGCCGTCCACTATACACTCCAATTCCATTTCCAGCTTGCATCTTGTAGTACTCATCAAAAAAATCTTTTGAGTCCTCAGGGATGTATCGTACCAAACTCATTATAATTGTTTCTCTCTAAAGTGAACCGTCAACACAACCTTTCCACCATCAAATGGTATTCGTTGGCCGTCGTCACTCGTTATAAGTACTTGAATCAGATCACTATTTAGTGATGAAGCGTCAACATAGTGAGGATTTTTAAATTCTTGATACACAACACTATTCTTCTTTCCTTGAACCGGAACTACTCTCAGTAAAGGTACATTCGTATCTCCTACCATTCTATTATCAACAATGTTGGAATAAACATACTGAGATGTTAAACCTGAATTTATATCAGGGGGTGAGATATTATTGTATCTACCATGAGGGTATATAGTTTTTGGTTCAAATCCAAAAATATATGAGTAGTAATATATGAGCAGATCTCCCTACCAAGTGTTTTTTTGTGGATTAAATCTTGGGGGTTATGCAATGAGTTACGACGTTGGATGGATTCGCCGAGTTTATATTGTATTTTATTTGAGGGGTATTTGAGTGGCATTTGAGTGGCATTTAAGTGGCATTTGAGTTTTGATTATTTTTTTACTTGATTTGAACTTATATGGCATATAGATTTTGAATGTATGGCATTCAAGTTTTGATAATTTTTTACATAACTCGAACTTAATTTGAGCTTATATGACATCTAAATTTTGAATGTATGGCATTTAGGTTTTGATAATTTTTTCGATAGCTATACATATAAATATATTTATGTACATTGAATAGAAATTAAATATTGTATGATTGTATATATTAAAGTTTATATTCTTGAAAAAGCCATAACATAACTTCAAACGAAGTAATAGATGAATATAAACATTCATCTGTTTGAATATAACGTAAAATAATAGGCTTAAACTTGAGCATTAATTCTTCACTCCATTGGGCTTTAACTAATTTTTGTGTGAGATCTTGATCCCATACCTTTCTCTTAATTTTTTTTAAAAAATGGTTAATATTCACGATTTTAGACATTTTCAAAACTGTCTCAAAATTGTTTTGAATTGTTAGTTTTAATAATGTTTTCTGATTGTCAGCATTCTGATGTAATGAATGTGGTTGGTACTGTATGGGTAGCTCTCCGTATAAAGGTGCTAAAGTTAGCAAATGCTGCGTTATACAGAATAACGCAGCTTGCAATGTTAATGGATATTTTGCATTTTCCTGCACGGCTACATTTTCTTTGATATACTGGTGATAAATCTCTGGGAGGAAGTCTGTTATTGTATATGGCTTTGAACTCATAATGAACTAAAATAAAAAAGTTATGTGTTAGTATAGGACGATTAAACAGTGTTGTAAAATAATTACATTTTAGCTTCAATTAAAATAGTTTTTTTTATTAATTCTTACCTTATCACCAAGAAAATCAGCTGTAGTAGTTGATACTCCTGAGGTTATTGTAAAGATTGATGCTCCTGAGGTTATTGCTGAAGAGAATGATTTCTATGTAGAGGGAGTTGTTCTTATATACTATAAGACACTCCTACTCATTTAACTTATAACCAATAAAAACACTCACGCAAAAACTCTATCAGATTAGTGTTATTCGCGTGAAATATTCCTGTTTCATTCGCGTGAAAATAATTTTTTTTATTCCCGCGAAAGCAACGGTTTCCATTCGCGTGAAAATAAAGTATTTATTCCCGCGGAAGCATTGGTTTGTGTTCGCGTGAAAATAAAATGTTTATTCCCGCGAAAGCAACGGTTCCCATTCGCGTGAAAATAAATTATTTATTCCCGCGAAAGCATTGGTTTGTATTCGCGTGAAAATAAATTAGTTATTCCCGCGAAAGCAACGGTTTTTATTCGCCTGAAAATAAATTATTTATTCCCGCGAAA
The DNA here is from genome assembly GCA_945261195.1 of Cryptosula pallasiana. NCBI lineage: Eukaryota > Metazoa > Bryozoa > Gymnolaemata > Cheilostomatida > Cryptosulidae > Cryptosula > Cryptosula pallasiana. The sequence goes on along the minus strand of OX183132.1, from coordinate 53,487,662 downwards.
ACATTGGTTTGTATTCGCATGAAAATAAAATGTTTATTCCCGCAAAAGCAACGGTTTCCATTTGCGTGAAAATAAATTATTTATTCCCGCGAAAGCATTGGTTTGTATTCGCGTGAAAATGAAATGTTTATTCCCGCGAAAGCAACTGTTTCCATTCGAGTGAAAATAATTTAGTTATTCCAGCGAAAGCAACAGTTTCTATTCGCGTGAAAATAAATTATTTATTCCCGCGAAAGCATTGGTTTGTATTCGCGTGAAAATAAAATGTTTATTCCCGCGAAAGCAACGGTTTCCATTCGCGTGAAAACAAAGTATTTATTCCCGCGAAAGCATTGGCTTGTTTTCGCGTGAAATTAAATTTTTTATTCCCGCGAAAGCAACGGTTTCCATTCGCGTGAAAATAAAATATTTATTCCCGCGAAAGCATTGGTTTTTATTCGTGTGAAAATAAAACTTTTATTCCCGCGAAAGCAACTGTTTCCATTCGCGTGAAAATAAATTGTTTTTTCCCGCGAAAGCATTGGTTTTCGCGTGGACAAAATGCTGTTTCATAGTTATATTATAAAGAAGGTTGGTATTCATAGGATTTAATCAGCGCAACTTTACCTATTTAAGAGCCATTGTTTTCACACAGAAAGCATCCAGTTCTACAACAGCTAGCGGAGAAGCAACATCTACTAAACCTTCTATTGCAACTACTAGGAGCTCAACTTCTTTATAAAGGTAAGAGTAAAAATATTTATTTTCTGTTAGCTAACACAACTAGCTGAAGGCTTATGATCTTTATGATCTTTTAAAATTAATTACGAAAAATTAAACAAAATGTTTTGTTTTTTTAGAATGAATACTCAAGACGAAGGAAGTCAACCAATGAATGAAGAAGCAGAAACCCAGCAAACCTTTTCCCCATCACCTTCTCCTATCTTTGACATGCCAGAAAGTCAATTGGTGGTTGATGAACCAGAATCCCAACAAGATTTTACTTCATTCACATCTCCTACTAACAAGCTACCTTCAAAAAGAACATCAATGAGGAAACGATCTTTTATTGATTTGACAAAAGATGATAATGAAACTGGCTCGAAGTGCAAAAAACTAGTTTTGACGGATGTTGGAGATGAAACGCTTTTTCGTCACACCAGAATACCCTTTCAAGATGCTGGAAGTAATGAACTAACCACTCTCACCTACAAGAGCGCCGGGTTAATAAACTCTCTCTCTCCAGATAGTCTAGAAAAACTTGAAGAATCCATGGAAATCTGCGAACTACCAGTACCAACAGTTATGGAGGTGTTGTCTGTTGAATTTCGTGATGAATCAAAGTGCACCATCATTTACAACTACCGAAAGGATAAAAAGAGAACTCGGGTGAAGAGTGATGTTTCAACCGAAATAGGACTGCTTGTTAATAAAGCTAAGCAAACACGTCCAATTGTTTTAATTTATATGGGAGAAGGAAAGACAGGAGATGCGATTTTTCGTACCGCTGAATCTCAAGGATGTAATCAAAAGATCAACGATCCATTCAACTCATTGTACGGCAAGAGTTTGAGACAAATACAGGCTTATTTCAGTGTTGCTCACCTACACGATTTTCCGACAGGAAGTGTTATAGCTTATGAGAATCCTGGAATGCTAAGAAAATGTGATACTCGTCGGAACAAGACTGCTGATATTATAGTGGCTAATTACAGATGTATGGTGAAAGGAGAGCTATTGATTGGAGATCTTAGCATCCCTGCTCAAATAGCTTCATCTGTGGTGGCGGAAAAAAGCGGTGTAATCGTATTCAAAGGACTAAAACAAAATACGAACAACATGATTTCCTACGACATCATTCTACTCTCAGCTCTTCAAGCTTTCATTCAAGCCTCAGAACTGTTTGATACTTCGCTGCAACACACCTGTCTCTCCTACTTTGATGAAAATGAAAAAGAGAATTGTCCAAAACAGCATATCGGAGTCTTAATCGATAACACAAAGGACATGACTCGTCTTCTATGATGGTAAGTTTCATATCTATTTAAAGAAAGATCCGAAGTATTTTTGTAAAATTAATTCATATAACTATGTATGATAGAGTCATTAGTTAGTATGTCTTTTAGATATAACTAAAGAGCGCTCCTGAGGAAGAAAATGAGAAGATCTTATTTACTTCTTGCTTGAAACATTACAAAATAATAGTTTTTATAGGTTCTGTAGTGTTTAGCACAAATAATGAGATAAGTTGTATTTTATTCATTTTATTTGTTATATCAAATAAAAATCAATTATAATAATTTATTTTAACAATTTACTTAGTAAATTAGTTCCTTGTATATGTACACCATCTATTCCTTCTACTGTATTATCTTCTATGAACTCGAAGTTAGGATAAGTCTGTATGATAAATCTCTGTATTGAGTGATCTCTCATCTCACTATCTCCTATGTCTCGTAAACTTCTAACAATTTCATCCATACTCCATCCTCTACTTCTCAGTAAACAAAAGTATACACAATAATTGCCACATACAGTTGACAAAAAATTTTGTAGTTGTGTTTCATTACTTCGTATTGTTTCATATCCTCCATGAATACTTAGTATTTCATTTACATCTGGATAAAAGGAAACAGTACACCCAAATGAGTCAAAAAAATCCACCTCTGAATCATTAGCGTACACAGCCAACCAATGCTCTCCAGGTTGGTGAGAATAATGGGTGTTGAATACGAAACATCCTGTTGGAAAATTGCAAATTTGCTTCCAAAACTGTTCTCTAGCTCCAACATGAATCCCTACGCTTTGACATAAAACGTCTGAAGATAAGATCGAACGAATTTGCATGGTATTCATCTCTAACTTTCTGTTTAAAGCACTGCGTCTCCCCCGATAGTTAATTGAAGAATGCTATCCATCTCCAGCACACCGTCTTTTACAAAGTATGCTACCAAGGATAATCCATCAGTCGTGTTAGTGCTAAAACGAATTTCCACACTTGTTGTGACATTTTTCATAGAGTGAAATCCTTCTTTAAGAAAATCACCAGTCAAATCAAATCCATAAAGTGTAGTACCATCAAGGTATTGTTCTTTCGTAATACCGAGACTATCACCTTCAAGCAAAGTTCCGGTATCGTGTAGAAACTGATGATTTTCTCTTCCAAAAAACCCCTCCAGCATAATTTGGCTCAAATCTTCTTCCAATTGGACAATCACCAACTCTCAATACAATACTATCAACATTAGCGTGTGTCATTCTATATGGATTCAAGGCAAAACGTCCGTTCATTGCGTTGTGATCAACTAAACCTAAATAGATCTGTTTAGGTTTTTGTTTGTTTTCTTCCAAAGTGATGTCAGTCTGCGCAACCCCAGCACGAATTCCATATAGTTTTATCCGTTTTCGATCAACTGGATAAATGTAGTTGTGACCTTCCAACGCCAAACTGAGTTGGGAGTTTTGTATTGTAGGATTCACCTTAACTTTACAAAGATGAAGTTCAAATTTATCAATTCTAATCTTTGCTCCTCCATTAGGCGCCTCATCTGCAGCAAACAAAGCTAGTTTTCCAGAGGCACGCTCAAACTCCAGCTGCATACTAGGACCTGGAATTATTAGTTTTTTCTGCTGAAATAATGCAAGATGAGGTTTTCCAGCTAATTCTATTGTCTTTCCACCTATGATTAGAGCTCTCCTCTTTTTCTTATCTGCGGTTTTATGATCAGCAGCGTCTTTGCTAGTTGAATCATGATACAGCCATCCTTCCATCTTACCTTGATATTTCTTTCTTTCTGCACTGTTTTCGAGTAGTCGTGAAAAGTAGGAGCGTAAACCGTAGTTGTTAGCGTATTCAACAATGGTTCCTTCTATCGACATTTTCAACACGCTGAATAATGTATGCATTGAATCCCCCATCCACACAACTGCATCATCATCGTTACCTGTAATATTGGTTCCATCATCTTGAACAACTGTAGCTTCAACTTGCAGAAACGAGTTGTAGAGATCTGTGTAATGTTCAGTGCTCCCTGACAAGGTTAACTCAATACTACCATAAGGATCTAACCTATCAGGTCTGATGACAACATATTCTGATCTTTCTACCGATATGTTTGTTGGTTCCGTAGCAAATACATCCAATGTTGGATTTATGTTGTAGGAAGAACCTTCCAACTAATTACCTGTTGTTCCATTTAGGCTAGCCATCTTTTGCGAATGATGTTTGCTTGAGGTGTTACTGCTTAATGAATATAGTTATCAAGCTCTGCTGTCTTTATAGCGGATTCTGCTACTATTAAAATATGCCACGTTTACCAACACCTCTTCTCTTCTTTCCACCTTTTGTTTTTCTCCTTTTCATACTATCTAGACGGACTGCATTGAGCACATCTCCCCACAGATCATTCAACTCTGCCAACCCCCTCTTCTTTGCTGATGCTGCAAAGCTTTGTCCATCGATGACATCACGCGCTACATTTTCACCTACAGACAGTGCTCTTTTCCCCAAACTAATTGCTCCTCTTTTCAGCATTGGTGCTGCGGATTTAAGTATACTTGAAAAAATACTACCAAGTCCATTTCCTCTCATATTAGGCATCACCCGCCGTCCACTATACACTCCAATTCCATTTCCAGCTTGCATCTTGTAGTACTCATCAAAAAAATCTTTTGAGTCCTCAGGGGTGTATCGTACCAAACTCATTATAATAGTTTCTCTCTAAAGTGAGCCGTCAACACAACCTTTCCACCATCAAATGGTATTCGTTGGCCATCGTCACTCGTTATAAGTACTTGAATCAGATAACTATTTAGTGATGAAGCGTCAACATAGTGAGGATTTTTAAATTCTTGATACACAACACTATTCTTCTTTCCTTGAACCGGAACTACTCTCAGTAAAGGTGCATTCGTATCTCCTACCATTCTATTATCAACAATGTTGGAATAAACAAACAGAGATGTTAAACCAGAATTTATATCAGGGGGTGAGATATTATTGTATCTACCATGAGGGTACATAGTTTTTGGTTCAAATCCAAAAATATATGCTATATCTTTGGAAAAGCTTATGGCAGTATCAGGATCGCTGTTAGTTAGTAAAGTGGTGTTGGTGATCTTGTTGTAGGAGATGGCAAATTTTTTGTCTAAATCCATTTCACTCATTCTCTTTCGTATAATCTCCTCCAACTCCTCCATACTATCATATCTTCCATTACCGATTAAGATGAAGGACTTTTCGCTTTTACCAGAGACATTAGTCTTTTCTAGATATATTTTCCCTTCGGTAACATTCTTCCAATTATTAGAAGAAGACATATCTAGCAGACCTACCTCCCATTTTCCACCATTGATAACCAATTATTTATACAGTCTCACTGTAAATTCGGAATTGTTATTATCAGGAAACTCTTCACCGCTAGAGTTTGAGGGTAAAGTTATCAGCATCGACATTTTCTCAACGTATGATGATTATATCAAGCGTTCTTTCCTTATAAACTATTCATCTACCCACTCGTTGAACTTTTCTCCATATCCTAACCACTTAACCAGAATCTGTCTTTTACCTCTTCTCATTCTTCTTCCCAATATCTTTTCAATTCTGAAAATCGTGGGTTTTTTTACTTTTTGCAACTCTTTTTCGTAAAAGGTGCCATCAATCATCTCCTCAGCCAAATCTTTCACCCTATATACAATGGGTTTTTCATCAATAAGTACATCAGTGATTATAAAAATCTCAATCGTCCAATTCGGAGTGTATCCTCTTTCAAACGCTCCTCTTGCCTTACTTATTCTCACACAATCCCCAATCTTTAGTTTTGCTTCTTGAGTTAAACTATGTTCACCTCCTTCATACACACGATTCCATACAAGTTCCTGATTTTGAAAATTCACATCATTCAGTCTCATACCTATAGCACCATGAATTGTGTTGTTGTATGCATCAACCATTTCTGGTAAAACATCAATGTATCTGTCATCATCTTTATATGTCAAATATCTATATATCTTCTCTTTTAAAGTTCTGTTAAAACGTTCCACCATCGATGCCTTTATCGTCTCATTTTCGGTTGTAAAGCGCTTGATATTTTTTTCCGCCAGGAGAGTCTTTACATTGACATTGTCAAACTCTTTACCTTTATTGGATTGTAAAGCTTTATAGTTTTCCCCTTCTAGTATTCTTCTCAATCCTCTTGCCACTACCTGCCCTGATTTGTTGATGAGCGGCACAGCCCAAACTTTTCTAGATAGAGAATCAACAGCAGTCAGTAAAAATGCTGTATTATTATTTTCTTCTTTTCGAGATCGAACATCCATCAAATCTACCTGTAACTGTTCCCCTATTCCAGCTACAATTGTAGGACGGCGTTTAAACTTAGTTACAGCTCTTTTATGTAACGTGTAGGCATCCTCACCACTCAACCATTCACGGATTCTTTTTTCCCTTTCTCGCTTTCTACGAGCTTTCAGTAAAGCTCTAGCTCCTCGTAGAGATGTATGTAATGCAGGATTGTAATACAACTCTTTTAGCGTGTCGATGTCCATGAATTAGTACCTGGAATGACCAACTTTTTCTTCTGACTCTTACATGTTTGATGCGGGGATTTTCTGACAGTTGTGATTCCTTCATCAGTTAGCAAGCTTTTAAATCTACTGTAATTGGTATTTCCCGATTGTATTTTACCTCCTTCAGTTAGAACGTCTTGTAGTAAAGTTTTGGAAGTCTTAGGATTCAACCAATGTTCTCCAATTTTCAGTCTGTTCTTGTCCGAGTCGAATCTACCAATTTTACTCAGATTATTCAACATTCTGACAGCAATCGTTTGATCACTCTTTTTTGTTGTTAATTCAGTTGCTTTTTTTTCAAACTCTTTTAAATTTTCGCTTTCACTATCATGCTCATCTTCTCCATCAGTAAGAAATGTATTTCCAAGTAGGGTTGAGTCTTCAGTATGAAACAACCTCCCTTTTATTAATTCCATCCCGATGTCATCATCATCATCCATTTTCACCGATTCTAACTCAATGTCTTTATGAGCATTTGGTGAAAGGGTATTAGGTTTATCATCAATAACTGTGCTATTGGCTAAAGGAGAAATAGACTCTATCTTCTTTTTCTTAATGGGACTCCAACTATCCTTTTGTGTCTGATTTTGGTTATTTTTAATCTTTTTGACATCAGACAAATACCTACGTAGGTTTTCAACATTTTCATCTAACTTTTCGTGTGAGGATAAGTCAGAATCATAAGCCGTTTCCAGTAGATCATTTCGCTTTCTCTTCATATTTCTCACTGTTATAGCTTCCATAGGATTATAATACAATGGAGGTCTGGTCTTCTCCTCCTTTACCACTGTTTTATTCTCCTTTTTTTCCGTTAATCTATAGTATTCATTTTCAGTGAGTATAAAACTACGTCTGGAGAATGTTAAAGGCTGACGATTCATCTTTTTATTGATGACAAAACAGATACAATAGGGTTTATAATAGCATCCAAAAGATTTCCTCTACCAGTCTGAATCAATATTTTACGCTCATCATCAACTGTCCCTCTACCACTAAGTTTATGTAGTTCCTTCTTGTAACGCTGCAACTCAATAAACTGCTCAGAATCAAGAGGAACATTACCTAATATAATATTTTTAACACTTTCTATCAATGATTGAAACAAATCTGAGTTAGCCTTTTCGACTATAGCGATTTTTCCTTTCTTACTCAGTTCATCCAGAGCTAAAATTGCCGTTTTATTTCGCATCATTCGTGTTGAGACTTTCATCTTTATCTTCTCCCTCCTCCTAGCACACTTTTAAATAACCCAGGAACTATATTGCTGATGATAGGTCCTAGTAGAGCGCCTAAAAATCCTCCTTTTTGCAATACAGCTTTCTTATCATCTAACGTTGATCTTCTTACTAAAGCGCTAATATCCTTCGCATTCCGCTGCAACTGATTGTACTGAGATGTTGTCAATGGTATCGTTCCATTTATAATAGCTTTAGCGCATTCCATTAGAGTCATAATAAACTCCTTTTTGGCTTTGGCTATAACAGACTTTTGAATAGCAAAGGTTGCATTGTTGAGTGATAACAACACAGCAGCATTTCTTGTTAATTTTTTCTCCAAATCTTTAGTCATAACTCTTTCGTGTTGCGTCGTTGAATAACAAAATATGATTGAGGTGAAATGAATAGTAATTGTATTTATATCCTTTTACTTGGGTACATATAATATCATAGGGAGATCCGATGTAAAATTTCCCAATAGTCTATGTTGATCATTTGTTTGTTGAGTCGTATCTATTCGTAAATAAGAGTATGGTTTTTTTGTTGCATCTTCAAAAGCCTCTTGTACATATTTTACTTTTGATGGAAAACATTGTCGAGCCAAATAGGAAATAGAAGAAGCATCTCTAGGATTTTTAAAAAGAAAAAAATAATGACTATTCAAGGAAATTGTACGATTTCCTTTTAAAAACAGATTCTGAACAATAAAAAACACACTTATGTTCAAATGATGACTATGTTTTGTATACAAAGCATTGGCATCGGCTTTACCAGAAACTTCATCCATGAGATCATCAATTATCAGCCATCGATTTTTACCATCTCTGGGAAAACTCACTGTTATATCTATCATCCCTTCATGAAAAATCACTCCTGGTACATCATCAAAGGCTCTTTGGTAGGCTCCATAACAGTAGTGAATTTCTGTTGGTGGGGGTGCGCTATAGTCTGACTAGCTTCAATCATTCGAAAAATCGCTTGCGTCTTTCCCGATCCAATTGGTCCTGCAATCATTGCTGTAAAAGGAGATCGCATCCTTGGGTCATAATCTTCAGGTTTCCCATTCATCATAAAAAGATGTTCATCAACCAACAGTAGTTTCATTTATGATTCCAACAGGAGAGTTCCTCGCTTTTTGTATTTTTTCCAAAGCTTTTTCATACATACTAAACTCAGTAACACCTCCAAAAGTGGAAAATCCTACGACAAATACCAAAATCATCATAATTATCAACGCATTACGCTTCATACTCGGTAAAACATCTATCATATCACGTGTAGTACCATCAACAGTATCAACTTCATTCATCGGTCTCATCTCAACATCATCCTCTGTCGACATCTTAACTTCCAATAACAATACAATCATATCACGTTCCATTTTTATACAATGTAAAAAATATCAAAAAAAATCAAATGCCATACATTCAAAATCTATATGCCATATAAGTTCAAATTAAGTAAAAAAATAATCAAAACTCAAATGCCACTTAAATGCCACTCAAATGCCACTCAAATAAAATACAATATAAACTCGGCGAATCCATCCAACGTCGTAACCCATTGCCTAAACTCCAAGATCAAATCCACAAAAAAACACTTGGTAGGGAGATCTGCTCATATATTACTACTTATATGCTATATCTTTGGAAAAGCTTATGGCAGTATCAGGATCGCTGTTAGTTAGTAAAGTGGTGTTGGTGATGTTGTTGTAGGAGATGGCAAATTTTTTGTCTAAATCCATTTCACTCATTCTCTTTCGTATAATCTCCTCCAACTCCTCCATACTATCATATCTTCCATTACCGATTAAGATAGTAGTAATATATGAGCAGATCTCCCTACCAAGTGTTTTTTTGTGGATCTGATCTTGGAGTGGGGCAATGGGTTATGGCGTTGAATGAATTCGCCGAGTTTATATTGTATTTTATTTGAGGGGCATTTGAATGGCATTTGAGTGGCATTTACGTGGCATTTGAGTTTTGATTATTTTTTTACTTGATTTGAACTTATATGACATATAGATTTTGAATGTATGGCATTCAAGTTTTGATAATTTTTTTACATAACTATATACATACTTGAGAGAAAGAAAGAGATAGAGGAGAGAGAGGGAGGAGAGAGGGAGAGAGAGAGGAGAGAGAGATTTTTTAGTTTTCTATACATTCATGTATATATGGTTAATTATGTACGTATTTATGGGTATATTTATATCTACATAGAGAGAGGAGATATATCTACATTGAATAAATATTTTGATCAAAAATGAAACATTATATGATTATATACCTGATTACATAATAAGTAGGGAAAATCTTCCTATATAATATAGCTAGAGTCAGTAAATACTAAGTTATACAAAGCAATACAACTTGTAATGACAATCAATGCATTCATACATACATACATACATACATATGGTATCTTGAGAGAGAAAGAGAGAGAGGAGAGAGAAATCTTTTAGTTTTCTAGCAATTAATGTATATATGGTCAATTATGTGCATATTTATGGGTATATTTATATCTACATAGAGAGAGAGAAGAGAGGAGATATATCTAAATTGAATTAATACATTGATTAAAAATGAATCATTATATGATTATATACATTTATTACATAATAAGTAAGGAAAATCTCCCCATATAATATAGCTAGAGTCAGTAAATACTAAGTAATACAAAGCACTACAACTTGTAATAAATACAAAGTAGTAACAGTTAATGCATAGTTTGTTCCTTTACAATGATGTCTTTGATGTAGTGATGTTATATCTTAGGAAGGAAGACTTCTGTTCTATGTGCTTTTAATTTCGTAATGAACTAAAATAAAAAAGTTATGCATTAGTATAGAATGATTAAGCGAAAATGTAAAATAATTACATGAATTTGAATTATAGTTCTAGTTACATTGGATAGTTTACATTATTAGAAAAGGGAAATAACTCACCAAGTTACATTGTTCAACTTGTTCTTTCTTGAGCATTATTTTCACCAAGTGTTTTTGATTCTCTTTCATCTATCTAAAACAATTACCATGAAAATGTATATATTCAGCATTTTGTTGTAAAAAATACACTAATTACATCAAAAAAGTCCTTTTTTCACCTAGAAAATGTATATGTTCAGCATTTTTGTTGTAAAAAAATACACTATTTACACCAAAAAAGTCCTTTTTTTCCCTGAAAAATGTATATATTCAGCATTTTGTTGTAAAAAATACACTAATTTCACCAAAAAAGTCCTTTTTTCACTTGTAAAATGTATATATTCAGCATTTTGTTTAATTTATGGTAAAAATTAGTAAAACTCACCTATAGTGATATGATAGCCTTGAGTTATAGATTAGCTTCTTGAGCTCTTGTTCTGGACAGTTTTCTTTTTCAGCATCATCGAAGTAGAATCCATGTAGTTTGAGTCTTCATTGGTTTGGTATCATCTAAGCAGGAGAGAAAGTAATGTTGTGTAACATTGAGTCTTCATTGGTTTGCTATCATCTTATCTTTAAAATCCATGTTATTTGAGTCTTCATTGGTTTGCCATCATCTAAGTAGGTGGTAGATCTTGAAAGGAATTTTTGCTGTGTTGGAGAAGTATGCTGTCTTCAAAACTCATGTAGTTTGAGTCTTCATTGGTTTGGTATCATCTAAGTAGGTGGTAGATCTTGAAAGGAATTCTTGCTGTGTTGGAGAAGTATGCTGTCTTCAAAATTCATGTAGTTTGAGTCTTCATTGGTTTGATATGATCTAAGTAGGTGGTAGATCTTGAAAGGAATTCTTGTGAAAGGAATTTTTGCTGTGTTGGAGAAGTATGCTGTCTTCAAAACTCATGTAGTTTGAGTCTTCATTGGTTTGGTATCATCTAAGTAGGTGGTAGATCTTGAAAGGAATTCTTGCTGTGTTGGAGAAGTATGCTGTCTTCAAAATTCATGTAGTTTGAGTGTTCATTGGTTTGATATGATCTAAGTAGGTGGTAGATCTTGAAAGGAATTCTTGCTGTGTTGGAGAAGTGTGCTGTCTTCAAAATTGATGTAGTTTGAGTCTTCATTGGTTTGGCATCATCTAAGTAGGTGGTAGATCTTGAAAGGAATTCTTGCTGTGTTGGAGAAGTATGCTGTCTTCAAAACTCATGTAGTTTGAGTCTTCATTGGTTTGGTATCATCTAAGTAGGTGGTAGATCTTGAAAGGAATTCTTGCTGTGTTGGAGAAGTATGCTGTCTTCAAAATTCATGTAGTTTGAGTCTTCATTGGTTTTCAAAACTCATGTAGTTTGAGTCTTCATTGGTTTGGTATCATCTAAGTAGGTGGTAGATCTTGAAAGGAATTCTTGCTGTGTTGGAGAAGTATGCTGTCTTCAAAATTCATGTAGTTTGAGTCTTCATTGGTTTGATATGATCTAAGTAGGTGGTAGATCTTGAAAGGAATTCTTGCTGTGTTGGAGAAGTGTGCTGTCTTCAAAATTGATGTAGTTTGAGTCTTCATTGGTTTGGCATCATCTAAGTAGGTGGTAGATCTTAAAAGGAATTCTTGCTGTGTTGGAGAAGTATGCTGTCTTCAAAACTCATGTAGTTTGAGTCTTCATTGGTTTGGTATCATCTAAGTAGGTGGTAGATCTTGAAAGGAATTCTTGCTGTGTTGGAGAAGTATGCTGTCTTCAAAATTCATGTAGTTTGAGTCTTCATTGGTTTGATATGATCTAAGTAGGTGGTAGATCTTGAAAGGAATTCTTGCTGTGTTGGAGAAGTGTGCTGTCTTCAAAATTGATGTAGTTTGAGTCTTCATTGGTTTGGCATCATCTAAGTAGGTGGTAGATCTTGAAAGGAATTCTTGCTGTGTTGGAGAAGTATGCTGTCTTCAAAACTCATGTAGTTTGAGTCTTCATTGGTTTGGTATCATCTAAGTAGGTGGTAGATCTTGAAAGGAATTCTTGCTGTGTTGGAGAAGTATGCTGTCTTCAAAATTCATGTAGTTTGAGTCTTCATTGGTTTTCAAAACTCATGTAGTTTGAGTCTTCATTGGTTTGGTATCATCTAAGTAGGTGGTAGATCTTGAAAGGAATTCTTGCTGTGTTGGAGAAGTATGCTGTCTTCAAAATTCATGTAGTTTGAGTCTTCATTGGTTTGATATGATCTAAGTAGGTGGTAGATCTTGAAAGGAATTCTTGCTGTGTTGGAGAAGTGTGCTGTCTGCAAAATTGATGTAGTTTGAGTCTTCATTGGTTTGGTATCATCTAAGTAGGGGGTAGATCTTGAAAGGAATTCTTGCTGTGTTGGAGAAGTATGCTGTCTTCAAAATTCATGTAGTTTGAGTCTTCATTGGTTTGGTATCATCTAAATAGGTGGTAGATCTTGAAAGGAATTCTTGCTGTGTTGGAGAAGTATGCTGTCTTCAAAATTCATGTAGTTTGAGTCTTCATTGGTTTTCAAAACTCATGTAGTTTGAGTCTTCATTGGTTTGGTATCATCTAAGTAGGTGGTAGATCTTGAAAGGAATTCTTGCTGTGTTGGAGAAGTATGCTGTCTTCAAAATTCATGTAGTTTGAGTCTTCATTGGTTTTCAAAACTCATGTAGTTTGAGTCTTCATTGGTTTGGTATCATCTAAGTAGGTGGTAGATCTTGAAGGAAATTCTTGCTGTGTTGGAGAAGTGTGCTGTTGGTAGATCTTAACCAGATGTTTTATAGTCTTTGCTACTGATGCATTTCGTCTCAAACAAGAGTCCAAAGTACACATTGTGTCTACAAAATACAAAAAATTGATTGTTACAATTGATTCATTTATTTTCATTGGCTTTATATACAGCGTTTTGTCTCAAACTAGCATAAAATTTAAAAATAAATAATTAGAGCTTTCTACTAGTGTTAAATAATTATTGATATTGATTAGTTTTTACCTTATCACCGCTTAGAGCCAGATGATTTAATTAACTAAAGACAAATAATTATTTTAGCATCTCTTACCTTGATGGTTTCCTAGTAGCTGTAGTAGATGATGCTTCTCCGCTTGCTGTTGAAGAACTGGATGCTTTCTGTGTGAAAACAGTGGCTCTTAAATAGCTAAGGTTGCACTGATAAAACCCTATGAATCAGCATTTTTTCCAATGCTTTCGCGGGAATATAAACTGTTTTTTCGCGTGAATAAAAAACAGTGTTTTCGCGGGAATAAATAATTTATTTTCACGCGAATGGAAACCGTTGCTTTCGCGGGAATACAAATTTTATTTTCACACAAATACAAACCAATGTTTTCGCGGGAATAAATAATTTATTTTCAGGCGAATACAAACCGTTGCTTTCGCGGGAATAAATATTTTATTTTCACACGAATGGAAACTGTTGCTTTCGCGGGAATAAATACTTTATTTTCACGCGAATGGAAACCGTTGCTTTCGCGGGAATAAACATTTTATTTTCAGGCGAATACAAACCATTGCTTTCGCGGGAATAAATAATTTATTTTCAGGCGAATACAAACCGTTGCTTTCGCGGGAATAAACATTTTATGTTCAGACGAATACAAACCGTTGCTTTCGCGGGAATAAACATTTTATTTTCAGGCAAATACAAACCGTTGCTTTCGCGGGAATAAATAATTTATTTTCAGGCGAATACAAACCGTTGCTTTCGCGGGAATAAATAATTTATTTTCACACGAATGGAAACCGTTGCTTTCGCGGGAATAAACATTTTATTTTCAGGCGAATACAAACCGTTGCTTTCGCGGGAATAAATAATTTATTTTCAGGCGAATACAAACCGTTGCTTTCGCGGGAATAAATCATTTATTTTCACACGAATGGAAACCGTTGCTTTCGCGGGAATAAACATTTTATTTTCAGGCGAATACAAACCATTGCTTTCGCGGGAATAAATAATTTATTTTCAGGCGAATACAAACCGTTGCTTTCGCGGGAATAAACATTTTATGTTCAGACGAATACAAACCGTTGCTTTCGCGGGAATAAACATTTTATTTTCAGGCAAATACAAACCGTTGCTTTCGCGGGAATAAATAATTTATTTTCAGGCGAATACAAACCGTTGCTTTCGCGGGAATAAATAATTTATTTTCACACGAATGGAAACCGTTGCTTTCGCGGGAATAAACATTTTATTTTCAGGCGAATACAAACCGTTGCTTTCGCGGGAATAAATAGTTTATTTTCAGGCGAATACAAACCGTTGCTTTCGCGGGAATAAACATTTTATTTTCAGGCAAATACAAACCGTTGCTTTCGCGGGAATAAATAATTTATTTTCAGGCGAATACAAACCGTTGCTTTCGCGGGAATAAATATTTTATTTTCACACGAATGGAAACCGTTGCTTTCGCGGGAATAAACATTTTATTTTCAGGCGAATACAAACCGTTGCTTTCGCGGGAATAAATAATTTATTTTCAGGCGAATACAAACCGTTGCTTTCGCGGGAATAAATAATTTATTTTCACGCGAATGGAAACCGTTGCTTTCGCGGGAATAAACAGTTTTTATTCCCGCGAAAGCATTGGAAAAAATGCTGATTCATAGGGTTTAATCAGTGCAACTTTAGCTATTTAAGAGCCACTGTTTTCACATAGAAAGCATCCAGTTCTTCAACAGCAAGCGGAGAAGCATCATCTACTACAGCTACTAGGAGAGCATCAAGGTAAGAAACGCTAAAATAATTATTTGTCTTTAGTTAATTAAATCATCTGGCTCTAAGTGGTGATAAGGTAAAAAACAATCAATAATAATTTAACACCAGTAGAAAGCTCTAATTATTTATTTTTAAAATAAATAATAAAAACTTGTGAAAATGAACTGGTAACATTACGTTGACTGAAATAATGCCTAAAACGTCTCGCATAATTTTGGTCTGACCAAAAATGGACTGAAAACCTTTACCTTTAGAGCGAGTACAAAATTATCGTAACTTGCTATAGCGAATATTCTAAGAAATATTTTGTTTTTTCCTTTGCTAACTTGACGTAAATATTTGTAACGGATGTCACATGATCTCAATCGGTTTTTGCCAACTGAATCACTTAGTTACTCGTAAACATTTGATACTCGCTTGATCTTTTGGTTGATAACAGCAATGTCCCAATTTGGTTTATCGTAAATATTTCAAAAACGGATATCGCATGATTTCTGTTAGTTTTTTCTACTGAATCGCTTAGTTACTCGTAAACATTTGAAAATCGCTTGACTTTTTCGTTGATAAAACCTGTCGCAAGTATCTATTAACAAATATTACCGTGATTTCGATCAGTTTTCCTTACTAGATTACTTAGTTACTCATCAACATTTCATAATCGCTTTTATTAATAGTCGTTGCAAAGCAATGTTGTATTTGAAAAATATTACTACGATTCCAATCAATTTCCTTACTGAATTACTTAATTACTCGCAGGTATTTCATAATTTCTTTCACTAATATTTGCAAAGTAATATTGTAAATATATAATGCAGTAGATGCTAAATTGACACAAATTTCATTTATATGATTCTAAAACTTAACTAATGTAGTTTTTTACCAGAAATAATAATAGTTTTTAAACAAAAATCAAAAATTAACGCTGATTACATGTATGGTAAACATAATAAGTGTAAATATATATAACTAAAAGAAATATTTATGCTCTAGATAGTTTCATACTCACACAAACTGTTTCTTTGCTACTTTATGTATATGTAGATAAAGTCAATGAAAATAAATGAATCAATTGTAACAATCAATTTTTTTGTATTTTGTAGACACAATGCCTACTTTGGACTTCTGTTTGAGACAAAACACAGCAGCAGCAAAGACTATAAAACATCTGGATAAGATCCAATTGAAGTAACTGCAGATAACTAAAGGAAAAACATGTGCTACAGCATACAGAGTGAACAAGGTGTGTGTAGATTATTACTCAGTCTCATTACACTACTATTACTAAGAATTATTGTAGGTGTTGGATAAAGGATTGAGCAGTAATGTTAATAAATTCTAACCATTGTAAATAATACTTCAACTCAAATAAAATTAATGAAAATTGAATGGAATAAAAGAATATTTCACCAAATACCCCTGTTTTCTTTTGGATATATACAAATAGATGAATATCTAGCTTCATCTATTTTTTTCATTTGAGTGCAATTATTTCCCCTCCTCTGTCCTCTTTTCCTCTCTCCTTTCTCTCAAGATACCATATGAGTTCGAATTATGTAAAAAACTATCAATACTTAAATGCCATACATTCATAATGTTTTCTATTGTAGTTATTTCCCAAATACTGTAAATTTTAACCATCTAGAGGTCTAATTTGACGATTTTCCAAGATATTTTATAGTATTCAATATACTT
Source organism: Cryptosula pallasiana (assembly GCA_945261195.1). Lineage (NCBI taxonomy): Eukaryota > Metazoa > Bryozoa > Gymnolaemata > Cheilostomatida > Cryptosulidae > Cryptosula > Cryptosula pallasiana. The sequence goes on along the minus strand of OX183132.1, from coordinate 53,470,576 downwards.
ATTATGTAAATAACTAAAAGAAATATTTACGCTCAAGCCTCCTCTCTCTCCTCTCTCCTCTCTCCTCTACCAAATACTCCTCTCTCCTCTCTTGCAGTTATTTCCCAAATACTGTAAATTTTAACCATCTAGAGGGCTAATTTGGTGATTTTCCAACATATTTTATAGCATTCAATATAGTTATTATGTCATAAATGTATATTATTCAATCTAGATATAAATATATCCATAAATATGTACATAATTATCCATATATACATAGTTGTATAAAAAACTAAAAAATACACTACTATTACTAAGAATTGTTGTAGGTGTTGGATAAAGGATTGAGCAGCAATTTTAATAAATTCTAACCATTGTAAATAATACTTCAATTCAAATAAAATTAATGAAAATTGAATGGAATAAAATAATACTTCACCAAATACCCTAGTTTTCTTGTGGATATATACAAATAGATGAATATCTAGCTTCATCTATTTTTTTCATTTGAGTGCAATTATTTCCCTCCTCTCTCCTCTTTTCCTGTCTCCTTTTTCTCAAGATACCATATGAGTTCAAATTATGTAAAAAACTAGTAATACTTAAATGCCATACATTCATAATGTTTTCTATTGTAGTTATTTCCCAAATACTGTAAATTTTAACCATCTAGAGGTCTAATTTGACAATTTTCCAAGATATTTATGCTCAAGCCCCCTCTCTCTCCTCTCTCCTCCCTCCTCTACCAAATACTCCTCTCTCCTCTCTTGCAGTTATTTCCCAAATACTGTAACTGTAGATTTTAACCATCTAGAGGTCTAATTTGCTGATTTTCCAACATATTTTATAGCATTTAATATACTTATTATGTAATAAATGTATATTATGCAATGTAAATGTAAATATATCCATAAATATGTACATAATTATCCATATATACATGAATGTATAGAAAACTAAAAAGTCTCTCTCCTCTCTCTCCTCTCTCTTCTCTCCTCTCTCTTCTCTCCTCTCTCTTCTCTCCTCTCTCATCTCTCCTCTCCCCTCTCCCCTCTCTCCTCTCTCTCTCTCAAGTAACCATATGAATTCGAATTATGTAAAAAAATTATCAAACTGTAAATTTTAACCATCTAGAGGTCTAATTTGATAATTTTCCAAGATATTTTATAGTATTCAATATACTTATTATGTAAATAACTAAAATTCAATGTAGATATATCTCCTCTCTCCTCTCTCCTCTCTCTATGTAGATATAAATATAGCCATAAATATGTACATAATTAACCATATATACATGAATGTATAGAAAACTAAAATAATCTCTCTCCTCTCTCTCTCCTCTCTCTCTTTCTCTCAAGATACCATATGTATCTATGTATGCATTGATTGTCATTACAAGTTGTAGTGCTTTGTATTACTTAGTATTTACTGACTCTAGCTATATTATATAGGAAGATTTTCACTACTTATTATGTAATCAATGTATATAATCATATTATTTCCCAAATACTGTAGATTTTAACCATCTAGAGGTCTAATTTGGTGATTTTCCAACATATTTTATAGCATTTAATATACTTATTATGTAATAAATGTATATTATGCAGTGTAAATGTAAATATAACCATAAATATGTACATAATTATCCATATATACATGAATGTATAGAAAACTAAAAAGTCTCTCTCCTCTTTCTCCTCTCTCCTCTCTCTTCTCTCCTCTCTCATCTCTCCTCTCCCCTCTCCCCTCTCTCCTTTCTCTCTCTCAAGTAACCATATGAATTTGAATTATGTAACAAATTATCAAAACTTGAATGCTATATGAGTTAGAATTATGTATAGAATTATCAAAACTTAAATGCCATACATTCAAAATCTATATGCCATATAAGTTTAAGTTAAGTAAAAAAATAATCAAAACTCAAATGCCACTTAAATGCCACTTAAATGCCACTCAAATGCCCCTCAAATAAAATACAATATAAACTCGGCGAATTCATCCAACGCCGTAACCCATTGCATAACCCCAGATAATGACCCCACAAAAAAACACTTGGTAGGGAGATCTGCTCATATATTACTACTTAAGATGAAGGACTTTTCGCTTTTACCAGAGACATTAGTCTTTTCTAGATATATTTTCCCTTCGGTAACATTCTTCCAATTATTAGAATAAGACATATCTTGCAGACCTACCTCCCATTTACCACCATTGATAACCAAATATTTATACAGTCTCACTGTAAATTCGGAATTGTTATTATCAGGAAACTCTTCACCACTAGAGTTTGAGGGTAAAGTTATCAGCATCGACATTTTCTCAACGTATGATGATTATATCGAGCGTTCTTTCCTTATAAACTATTCATCTACCCACTCGTTGAACTTTTCTCCGTATCCTAACCACTTAACCAGAATCTGTCTTTTACCTCTTCTCATTCTTCTTCCCAATATCTTTTCAATTCTGAAAATCGTGGGCTTTTTTACTTTTTGCAACTCTTTTTCGTAAAAGGTACCATCAATCATCTCCTCAGCCAAATCTTTCACCCTATATACAACAGGTTTTTCATCAATAAGTACATCAGTGATTATAAAAATCTCAATCGTCCAATTTGGGGTGTATCCTCTTTCAAACGCTCCTCTTGCCTTACTTATTCTCACATAATCCCCAATCTTTGGTTTCGCTTTTTGAGTTAAACTATGTTCACCTCCTTCATACACACGATTCCATACAAGTTCCTGATTTTGAAAATTCACATCATTCGGTCTCATACCTATAGCGCCATGAATTGTGTTGTTGTATGCATTAACCATTTCTGGTAAAACATCAATGTATCTGTCATCATCTTTATATGTCAAATATCTATATATCTTCTCTTTTAAAGTTCTGTTAAAACGCTCCACCATCGATGCCTTTATCGTCTCATTTTTGGTTGTAAAGCGCTTGATTTTTTTTTCCGCCAGGAGAGTCTTTACATTGACGTTGTCGAACTCTTTACCTTTATCGGATTGTAAAGCTTTATAGTTTTCCCCTTCTAGTATTCTTCTCAATCCTCTGGCTACAACCTGCCCTGATTTGGAGATGAGCGGCACAGCCCATCCTTTTCTAGATAAAGAATCAACAGCAGTCAGTAAAAATGCTGTATTATTATTTTCTTCTTTTCGAGATCGAACATCCATCAAATCTACCTGTAACTGTTCCCCTATTCCAGCTACAATTGTAGGACGACGTTTAAACTCAGTTACAACTCTTTTATGTAACGTTTAGGCATCCTCACCACTCAACCATTCATGGATTCTTTTTTCTCCCTCTCGCTTTCTACGAGCTTTCAGTAAAGCTCTAGCTCCTCGTAGAGATGTATGTAATGCAGGATTGTAATACAACTCTTTTAGCGTGTCGATGTCCATGAATTAGTACCTGGAACGACCAACTTTTTCTTCTGACTCTTACGTGTTTGATGCGGGGATTTCCTGACCGTTGTGATTCCTTCATCAGTTAGCAAGCTTTTAAATCTACTGTAATTGGTATTTCCCGATTGCATTTTACCTCCTTCGGTTAGAACGTCTTGTAGTAAAGTTTTGGAAGTCTTAGGATTCAACCAATGTTCTCCAATTTTCAGTCTGTTCTTCTTCGAGTCGAATCTACCAATTTTACTCAGATTATTCAACATTCTGGCAGCAATCGTTTGATCACTCTTTTTTGTTGTTAATTCAGGTGCTTTTTTTCAAACTCTTTTAAATTTTCGCTTTCACTATCGTGCTCATCTTCTCCATCAGTAAGAAATGTATTTCCAAGTAGGGTTGAGTCTTCAGTATGAAACAACCTCCCTTTTATTAATTCCATCCCGATGTCATCATCATCATCCATTTTCACTGATTCTAACTCAATGTCTTTATCAACATTTGGTGAAAAGGCGTTAGGTTTATCATCAATAACTGTGCTATTGGCTAAAGGAAAAGTAGACTCTATCTTCTTTTTCTTAATGGGACTCCAACTATCCTTTTGTGTCTGATTTTGGTTATTTTTAATCTTTTTGACATCAGACAAATACCTACGTAGGTTTTCAACATTTTCATCTAACTTTTCGTGTGAGGATAAGTCAGAATCATAAGCCGTTTCCAGTAGATCATTTCGCTTTCTCTTCATATTTCTCACTGTTATAGCTTCCATAGGATTATAATACAATGGAGGTCTGGTCTTCTCTTCCTTTACCACTGTTTTATTCTCCTTTTTTTCCGTTAATCTATAGTATTCATCTTCAGTGAGCATAAAATTACGTCTGGAGAATGTTAAAGGCTGACGATTCATCTTTTTATTGATGACAAAACAGATACAATAGGGTCTATAATAGCATCCAAAAGATTCCCTCTACCAGTCTGAATCAAAATTTTACGCTCATCATCAACTGTCCCTCTACCACTAAGCTTATGTAGTTCCTTCTTGTAACGCTGCAACTCAATAAACTGCTCAGAATCAAGAGGAACATTACCTAATATAATATTTTTAACACTTTCTATCAATGATTGAAACAAATCTGAGTTAGCCTTTTCGACTATAGCGATTTTTCCTTTCTTACTCAGTTCATCCAGAGCTAAAATCGCCATTCTATTTCGCATCATTCGTGTTGAGACTTTCATCTTTATCTTCTCCCTCCTCCTAGCACACTTTTAAATAACCCAGGAACTATATTGCTGATGATAGGTCCTAGTAGAGCGCCTAAAAATCCTCCTTTTTGCAATACAGCTTTCTTATCATCTAACGTTGATCTTCTTACTAAAGCGCTAATATCCTTCGCGTTCCGCTGCAACTGATTATACTGAGATGTTGTCAATGGTATCGTTCCTTTTATAATAGCTTTAGCGCATTCCATTAGAGTCATAATAAACTCCTTTTTGGCTTTGGCTATAACAGAATTTTGAATAGCAAAGGTTGCATTGTTGAGTGATAACAACACAGCAGCATTTCTTGTTAATTTTTTCTCCAAAGCTTTAGTCATTATAACTCTTTCGTGTTGCGTCGTTGAATAACAAAATATAATTGAGGTGAAACGAATAGCAATTGTATTTATATCCATTTACTTGGGCACATATAATATCATAGGGAGATCTGATGTAAAATTTCCCAATAGTCTATGTTGATCATTCGTTTGTTGAGTCGTATCTATTCGTAAATAAGAGTATGGTTCTTTTGTTGCATCTTCAAAAGCCTCTTGTACATATTTTACTTTTGATGGAAAACATTGTCGAGCCAAATAGGAAATAGAAGAAGCATCTCTAGGGTTTTTAAAAAGAAAAAATAATGACTATTCAAGGAAATTGTACGATTTCCTTTTAAAAACAGATTCTGAACAATAAAAAACACACTTATGTTCAAATGATAACTATGTTTTGTATACAAAGCATTGGCATCGGCTTTACCAGAAACTTCATCCATGAGATCATCAATTATCAGCCATCGATTTCGACCATCTCTGGGAAAACTCACTGTTATATCTATCATGCCTTCATGAAAAATCACTCCTGGTACATCATCAAAGGCTTTTTGGTAGGCTCCATAACAGTAGTGAATTTCTGTTGGTGGGGGGTGCGCTATAGTCTGACTAGCTTCAATCATTCGAAAAATCGCTTGCGTCTTTCCCGATCCAGTTGGTCCTGCAATCATTGCTGTAAAAGGAGATCGCATCCTTGTGTCATAATTTTCAGGTTTCCCATTCATCATAAAAAGATGTTCATCAACCAACAGTAGTTTCATTTATGATTCCAACAGGAGAGTTTCTCGCTTTTTGTATTTTTTCCATAGCTTCTTCATACATACTAAACTCAGTAACACCTCCAAAAGTGGAAAATCCTACGACAAATACCAAAATCATCATAATTATCAACGCATTACGCTTCATACTCGGTAAAACATCTATCATATCACGTGTAGTACCATCAACAGTATCAACTTCATTCATTGGTCTCATCTCAACATAATCCTCTGTCGACATCTCAACTTCCAATAACCATACAATCATATCACGTTTCATTTTTATACAATGTAAAAACTATCAAAAAAATCAAATGCCATACATTCAAAATCTATATGCCATATAAGTTCAAATTAAGTAAAAAAATAATCAAAACTCAAATGCCACTTAAATGCCACTCAAATGCCACTCAAATGCCCCTCAAATGCCCCTCAAATGAAATACAATATAATCTCGGCGAATGCATTCAACACCGTAACCCATTGCATTCACCCGAAGTGTAATCCACAAAAAAACACTTGGTAGGGAGATCTGCTCATATATTACTACTGACAGGGCAAATCTTTAAAAAGTCAATCTTTCTCATTCTGCTGGGTATTCATCTAGTGAACCCATCATCATACAATCCTATAATTAATGAATTCATTTGCATCAGTTCCAGCTTCTGTAGTACTTTGGAGCCTATTGCTTGCTGTGCGAAAATCTGTAAAATCAACCGGTTTTATATATTAGATAATTTTCACTCAACGCCGCATATAAAGTACTCTATTTTTACCAATCCCTCTATTAAAAAAAACAAATCTCTTT